>CM035229.1:45927064-46527064 GCA_020226215.1 Sindora glabra
TTGAAACATTTGATTAATTTGCTTAAGGATCTGGAATGACTTGATATGTTGTTATAGTAATAGCTAGCTACTGGGAAACTTTGTTTCTTATGTTTTCTGTATTGTTACTAACCATTCCAGGTGATGCTTCCAAAGGCTCTCATGACAAAGGTCAATGATGTTTTGAGGTTGTAAATGTGATAAAAACAAGAATATGTCTATATAGTTAGTGATATTTTACATAATGGATGTACGAATTGTAAATTGAACTCTTTTGTATAATTATATGACTTTTAATCATGTTGTATGAAATACGCAAGCTTGAGATATCCCGAGTAGTTTGGAATAGAAGGCAAAGTAGTATGCGTTAATTACCTACTTAATGAGGGTTAAGGTGTTGATAAGTAAGGGAGTTACAGTTTGCATATAGTAACTTACTATAATTTTGAATACTCTCATAGCTTTTAGCATGTTTACCTTCATTTTTGTCCTAGCCTTGTAAAGTTGCATTTGATGTGGTTAAATCCCATACTTATTATTTAGTTCATTATACACAAGATTATAACTCGTATTTGGATCTGCCCTAAGTGAGCTTTCAAGTTTCATAGCTATCCAATTAGATATTGCATTAGTCTTTTTTGAGTCTTTTATTCAAGTGTGCTCTAGCTTGTAAGTCTTGATCATGTAAATTATGCCATTTGGCAAAAGAGATGTGTGAATTCTCCAAGGCCATTTATTTAAGAAACAAATCATAGTCACTCGACTTTTCTCATTCTTTTTGTTAATCACATCAAAATTTTCTTCAATAATAAAATCTTTCAGTACTTCTCTAAACTCATAAACATTAGAAAATATCATTCTTTCCTCTAACTTCATAACCTTTTTATCTCTATACTTAAACCATTTACCTATTATGTTCTTGCTAATGTCATAACTTCAACATCACTACCACTTCCATATTTAACACCTTTTTCATCTAAGTTTACTTCAAGTTCAAGTTCTCAATCACTTTGTTCACTAGCATATATGAAGTTCTCCACACTAAAATCACTCTCACTCTCATTATAGTCATCATCATTCACATCAGTGTATAAAATTTCATTTTTAGGGTGCTACTATGACATCTCAATTGCATTTTCACATATCTAATGGAAAGGTTCAAGTTTTATACAAGTTTTTGTTTAAGGTTCAGGTTCATTTTGGGTCATTAGTTTAAGCTTTTATAATGGTTCATGATCATTTTTAGTCTCATATGGCAAGGATAAAGGATTTTAAAATTTAATTTTAATAGATGTAGCTTCAATTATTTCAACATCACTAATATCCAAGTGAATGCCATTACAATTACTATGTTTAGCAAACATATTCATGATGTTAGAATGATTCCAAATCTCTAAGATTTCATTTAAGGTAAAAACTATGCACCTTATTGTGAAATTACATTCACATTAGAAGGAAGACCTAACAACACATGATCATATAAATCGAAGACTAATTCTATATAACTATATCTATTTAGGTCCATTCCATTTATGATAACTTCTTGGCCATTATAGGTAACATATAAAGTATGACAATAATCCATAAGGATCCCTATCAAAAATTAGTAAAGAATAAAAATCCAATAATCCTAATAATTGAAAAAAAATTAGGATAAGTGCAAGAAATAGCCAAAATTTAAATGCACAATTTTTAAAAGAAAAGCTTTACTCTTTAACTAAGTAAAAGATTTCAAAAAGGATAAAGAGAATAATGGAAAAATAAAGTATATACATAACACATTGCATAATTTTCATGTATTGGAGTAGAAAGTCTATATGTGGTCTTAGTCTAGGTGGAACATGTACATGTAAATTAGTACTAGGATGATGTCCTCACTTAACAACAAAACATTTCAAATATAAAACTTATATATAGGATTAGGATATGACACTTTAAATGCTATGAGATATAAGGGTGAACACCTTACGTTTGCATTGCATAAAGTGCCATAATGTCTATTAAATGTTTATATTAAGAAGATAAATATCATTCTTTAATTTATCTTACTATGCACAAAAATTAAGTTCAAATACCTTTATTTTGCAAAACCTTTTTAAATTTCAATATTTTAGAGTTTAACATAATTCTTAAGGCCTTTGACCAATAAATATTTTTAAATTTTACTCAGTGATCAATCCTATTTTAAAAGCATTATGTGAAGTTTTGTCATGACCCGCATCTAATCATGACCAACATGAATCCTGATACTGGTGTGAACAAGCCTTAATATTTTTTTATTTTTTCTATCTAACGGAAGTTTTCAAATTTGAAATAAGACTTGAAATTTCACTTTAAATTTTATGGAAAAATGGATGGAGTCTCCTCTGTTTTTAGACACTTCCTGAAGGCCATATGACCTAAGACATAAAACTTATTTAATTCTTTGATATGATAGCATCAAACATACACGCAGTATAATACATTTTCATGCTTATAAACATACAATCAATTCAACACATTGTATAATCCAATAAATCTCTATAATGAATGTTGATTTTAATCTCCAAATGAAACCTAACTATCAAATCTTTTTTCAAATAGTCTTTGATTCTTCATAAATGAGAAATAGCTTAGATAACTTTCTTAACTTAAAAATAGTAGAAATAATTGGAGTGAGTTATAGAAACTCAGTGAACATATATCTACCACTAGTTTACAGGAGATCAATTCTATAATTAACATTCACAAATTAAACATGTACTAATATTAACATATTAACAAATCCATCTTTCCTGGATTTTAGAAATATATGAAACCATGCTCTGAAATAAAAGTTTTATTGCACATAGCTAAACTCTATATCTCATATCATAAATCATAGGATACTTAACTATCCATTAATACATAATATCGTCATTATGTTATGAACAACCCATTTCAAGTAAACTTTACATTTACAACAACTATTAAGGCTTAAATACAAATAAATCTTCACAGTCACATCAAGTCTTTATAATCATATTAAATAGTGATGTTCAACCATAGACAATTTCTAACATCAAATCATATCACATATCCAATTACAGTAAAGATACGTATAATCACTTTTTGATCTCCAAGGCAAAACTATAATTTTTTTCAATTGTTCATTAGGAATTTTCCATTCGACTCTCAGATTAAACTTATATTCTCTATAACTATTTGCTAGGAATTTCCTATTTAGCTTTTATATCATGGCTCCATCACATTTCCAATCTTGGGGCCACTTCTGGTCTAATTCACACTATAATCATTAGCATATAAGTGACAAGATAGCTCAATAATAAGCATTTGGCTTTCAAAGCATTGCTATATAACTATTCATAATTTCGAGTGTCATTCATGGCAAGATTCATAAATATTACAAAGATATCATTGAAACTTAATCATAGTCCATCAATAATTAGAAACACTACTATCACACTTCCACTATATATTCTGATCAATCAATATTTACTTAAATAATTAACTATTCTTATTCCATAATATTAAATTTATACATAAATATGTAAGTATGAACAGGAAATCTATACTATCAAGTAAAAGAATATAATTCATAACATTAAAACTATTTTTTGTTAAGATATTAAGATATAGTGAGATAAATAATCACCTAATAGAGTATATATTATTTCTAGATGCTTGGAGTAGTTCATTTGCACTTCTTCCCTTAATCCTAACTAGAAATTACAAAATGAATTATAAATACAAGGTATCACTTATGATATTTCTAAATATTTATACCTTCTAAACTAAATCATAACACATTACAATTTATCAGCTCTTTGTATATGACTATTTTTTTCAATCCAAATTATAAAATAATTAAAATATAAGATTTCAAATATATGAATATATTTTAAGTATATTAATTTAATAATCTTGAACATATTATTATTATTATTTCATCAATATTACACTAAGTATCCAAATTATACTACGAAGTACGGTTTTCTAAATCAAGTTCAAATCTTTCAAATAAGAACATATAATATTTCATGATTATTTTAAGTATAGTATTTTAGCAATCCATATCATAAAAATCATATTTTCCACAAGTCTTATCTAATATGTCAAATTGTACAAAAAAAATAAAGTTTTCTAAATCACTTTTAATCATAAAAAATCATAAAAATTACTATTTAAGAATTGCTACCTATAAAATAACTTATCATTCCATAGTATATAATATCAATTTCTCAAACTTGCATCATATCTCCAAATCTTGCAAAAATAGGTTTTCCTAAGTTGTCATTACCTATCTTAAATATCCATAAAATGGGTTTCTATGACTTTTACATAAATCTACCATAAAAGTGGAATAAGATATTCTATTTATACTTGAATCATCCTATCTTAACATTTTATAGCATAAAAATTATATTTTTCTCATACTTCATCACATATTTCAAATATGTATAAAGTTTGATTTCTTGGATTGAGCATTAAATAATCTTAAATATTAAAATTTGATTATATGAATAAGTTCAACAACCTCTAGAAAGACTTACCGATAGTAAAAACCTTGCTAGAACTTTAGTGAGAGAAAGAAAGAGCCGAAGCCTAATTTTAGCTGTGACTTTGCTGGTCTTTTATGCCACCAATAATGGCAGCCAGATAAGGATAGTGAAGATTAGCTAGCTACAACTTTGATGGTAGTGAGCTCATGGTTCAATAGGTTTGTTTATTCTGCCAATGATCATTATAACAAGGAAAAGAAGGGGTGTTGGCAATAACTATAGCCTTACCTAAAATAGCAATAGTTATACCTTGGAAAGGAAAGAGAACAAAAAAAGAAAAGAAGAGAGGGATAAGAGAGGAAGGTGCTGATGATAAGGAATATGGAAGAAAGAAGGAGAAACTACTGGAAAATGAAGAAAAAAGAGAGAGAGAGAAAGAAAGACAAAATTACGTGTGTGTATATGGAAAAAGAAGCTACTAAAAATATTAAAAAAATAGGGGACAGAGTTGATGAGAGAGGAGAGAGAAAATACTATGAGCTGTAAGTTTTTATCATGTATTACTCATGTGCATTGGTTACGTTTCACCTAAAATCTCAACCTTTCATAACTCTTAAATCCAATCTTAATCAATCATATAATTAAAAATTCATTTCCATAAAATTAATTTTAATTTAAAATCTCAACTTAATTATTTTTATCTTCCTTCAATATACAAATATATTTAAAAGTGCTAAAATAATTATTTAAGTTTTCTATAATTTCTAAAAATAGTTTATTAATACAAATAATTAATTTCATAAATTCTTATATTCATAATATTAAAATTATTTGCAATCCTTATAAAAATTATTTAAACAAATCTCAAATTAATAATGGCTATTAAACTTCCACAATGCTCAAAATAGTTTATTAAATACAATGATTTGTTTTGTAAATCCTTACACCTATAATTATTAAAACATTTTCAACTTATAGGAAATTTCTTATAAAATCATTTTTACCCAAAATTAATAATGGCCATATATATAAAATAAAAAAATAAATTTTAAATATTATCATAGATATCATTTTTAATATTTCAAAACCTTTAATATGGAAAATAAATTTAAAGCCATGTATTAATTGAATAAATAAATAATTATCCATAAGCATCAAAATTTATAAAATTTTAAAATTTAACTTGGGATATTACAAGTTCTACAATATTATTCTAGATGCCATCCTATATTAGATGTCCTTTGTTCACGTAATAAAATTGGCCAACATGATTAACATCACTAAAAAGAACACCTAAAACCCATTATCATTTAACTTAAAAAATGTTATAAATAATAAATTTTTTTATTGAAGGAGAATAGACAATATGAGATATAAGTCATACAAATCTCTTTCACAAAAGATGTTATGGCCTCATTAGCACTTTGCTTTGTTTTGCTTGCCAAACTAGTTTTACTGCTCACATTTTCATTCAACTCAGATACTACCGTTCTCCCTTTTATCTATATTCCTGTTGAAAATGCTAGTAAGTTATGGTCCTATTAGGAGGTAAAAAATATAAATCAAATAAAAAGAGCACTTGAAAACTAGAATCTAACCTTTTCAAAGGCAACCTTAATTTTTCACTAAAATTTTGCTTCTTTCTTCATAAATTCTTTCACTAGCTATGTAACAGAGAAAGCGATGAATCGGGAGTTTTTTCTTCTAGCTTTGTTTTTAGCTACATTAGGATAAACTTTATTTTTATTTAGGGGTAATAAAGTCTTTACATATAATTAATCTGTAACCTTAACATTGATTATAGGTTTTTAATGAAAATTATTTAGTTGGGGTAAAGTGTAGCTTTTTAAACTAGGAGGAAGGTCAATGTAATTTTTGTAAACGTTAGAGGAGGATAGTATATTTTACTTTGAAATTATCCAGTTTATGCTAATTTTTATATTATTTCAAGATTTTGGCTACCTCATAAGTTTTGGAAATTGGACTTGGTTAGTCTTTATATTGTTAGAAAGTTTACAAAAAACTTTATAACTTTTATGTTTAGGTTAAACCCAATTCAAACATCTAGAAGGCCTAATATAGTCGAGAAGTTGAAGCTTTATTTTTATCCTAACTAAGTTAGTTTTTATTTTTAGGCCATATCTAAAGCTTTAGAGTTCTAATCAACGTAAAACTAACATTCAAAGTTTTCTAAGACTTGGTCTTATAACTATCATGTTTTGAATTTAGCAAAACTATGTAGTTTTAATGATCTTATATTAGATAGAAGTCAAACCTATGAGATTTTACTACAATAACTCTTGTAGTGCATTATTATATAAACTAGGTTCTAGGCTTCTAAAATTAGCAAGACCCTATTTTTTATAACCCTAGGAGGTATATAATTCAAGTCCGTTAGGTTTTAAAGGTAAATAAATCAAAAATAAGATTTTGTGCCTCCAAAGGTAAGATAACACGTTTATATAATTTTGCACAATTCAAGATAGTAACTTTCCTCCTTTCCAAGTTTCATTTTTTTTAGCTATAAAAGGTTAAATTTCTAGTTAATTCAAGAATTTTAAGGTTCATCTTTATCTAGATTGTTAGATCTTAAGTTATGATGTTAACTTCTTCTAATTAATTTTATTTTTTCTTTTGTTCTTTATGCTGATTGCTTGGAATTGTAAGAGTTAAAGACTAATTTGGTATAATTTCATTCAACCTTGTGATTTTTTATAGTTATCTATTTTTGTATTGAATTGTGGTCAATTAATCATGATTTTTCATATAGGAATAGAGGCTTAAGAGATTAAATAAAAGGTTTTTAGTTTAATCCTTTTATTCAATTAAATTTTATTTTCAAATCAATTTCAATATGACTTTATATATTATAATAGTTACTTAATTATGCTAATTTTAATTGATTAAATCGTAGATATTTATCTAGTGTAGAAGTGATGAATTATTGTAGTAGTTCCAGATAATTTAAGATAAAAAAATGAATTAGAATAGTTAAATATTTTATTATCTATAATCAATCTATACAAAAAGCTATCAAATCCTTAGATTAATTATTTTACCATAATAAATTTCTTTCTTTTTGTTTTACTTTTGTATTTTGTTTTGTTTAGTACATTTATCTTAATTCCAAATTAAGCCCTAAATTTAGTTCTGTGTTTACTCTATTTTGCAATTTGTCTGTATTCTAATTATATTTCTATTTGTATTTCTCCCTTTTTTTTCTATATAAAAATCTTAAACAATTTAATAATCATATTTAGTAAATCATTGAGAAAGGATATATAAAGTAGATCACTAGGATTCAACTTGGTTTATCACTTTTTACTATAAAACTCTTTATTAAACTAGTCATACTTAATTTGGGTATATTGTGGCATGCATTAAAATTTTAGCATCATTGCTAAGGATCTACTTGAATTCATCACTTCTCATATTTACTAGCTATGTATTGCAAAATTGTTTAAGCATTTTAGTCAATTTTTATATCTATTAATGTTTAGTGTATTTGCATTTATTAGTGTTTCCTTGCATTTTATGACTTGTATAATTTTTTTTTGCATTCTTATGATAGTATATGTACTTATTGATGCTATTTATGATGACATGCTTGCTAAATTTCTTGAACTTTCTAAATCTATGAATTATGTTGATGGCTATGAGTACATTTGTCATATAGTGATATTATATGTGACATATATGTAGAAATTTCAGCATTTATAAGTGATAAAAATATTGTTATATCATGACCTAATTCTTGAATACCATAATTGGTATAAAGATACCTAACTAGTATTAATACATTAACTAGATATCCTTATAAGCCTTTAAAACATTTCTAACTCATTTACATTCTTAACTTTACTAAGAGTATAAATACGCATTTATGGAAAATAATACTAATTGAAATGAAGGTTCTTGCACAGGTGTCATTCATTCTCATAGGATCTATGTTTTATATCTGTAAACAAAATACAACAGAAAGAGGGTAAGTATTGAAATATTTAGTGAATGACTACTCTTCTCCTTTTTCTAAAGAGTTTTCATCATAAAAGATTAAATATATAAAGTGTATAATAATTAAGTAAAGCTCTTATGTACTTATTGTAGTTCTTATGTATAATATTTAGAAAGTTTGTGAAAGATAATGACTATAGTTGGTATACAAATTTCACCTTATATCTTCAGTTTAGCCTTATCTTTTTCCACCCTAAGCATAAAGTCACCAATCTTATTCTTCCAACCCTTAGCATATCGTTTTTCTTTATCTAGGAAGAATATATATCTCACTCTACAAATCATATTCCCAAAGAGTGATGATAAGATGTCATAAGCATCAATTATTCATTTCATTGGGTGTGAAAAAAATACCAACTATGCCATAAAAGTTTCGTCAACAAAATTTACCATTCTTTTGTATTCAATTTTCATCATTACATATCATTATGTCCAAGGTTGATATACAACCTTTCCATTCAAGATAATAAGAATACGTAGCTCTTTTGAATGACTATCTATTATAGGTCAAACATCATCAATTATATCATAAACTTTAATTTCTTGTAACATTTCTCAACAGAAAATATCAAATATTTAGCTTATTAGGTAGTATGAATACTCCCATGATTTGGTACTTGTAAAGCTCCAAAATTAATTCAAAATTTTTATTAAAATTTTATTTAATGCTTCTAACATATTACTATTCATCAAACATCAATAATTTTACAACTTTCTTATTCATAAGTACTGTTCATAAAGTACCAAAAGATATAAATTTTAAAACAAGGTAACACATGAGTAGTTGCAATAAAAGCCTCTTTTAAATATTCAAATCACTTCTAATTATCATTAAATTTTTATACAATATCCCTTACATGTCAAATAATGGAAAACTTCAATTATTTCATATAAATACCATGTTGTTACTGTTCATATAGAACCAAATACACAAGATTGCCAAATTTGAGCAATTTTGGAGATTGCTACCAAATTTTTATACAAACTTACTAATATTTTAATAGCCAAAGAATATCAATTCCTTTAAATTTTATCAATCAAATTATTGTACAAAGAGTACTAAACTTTAGAACACAGAACCTAAAATTCTATTTTGAACTCTTGTATTTAAGGTCCATAAAAATTCACTTCTCATATTTGTAAAATTTTTTAAAAATTCCCAATTCTCTCCATTCCAATCTTAGCACTATTTGCAACATTAAAATATAAAAAATTAAAATTTTAGCAATTCCTAATCTTTAATTCCAAAGAGTACCAAAAAACACGTTATTATCCTCCATTGAAAGTTTTATTTCTAACCTTACTGTCATTTTTTAAGGAAACTTAGTAAATCCTCTCCTACCAATCTTGGTATTAAAATGCCCATATCATATTATAATATCAATGTTTACATAATGCCAAAACTAAATCATATAGCACCACAATCAACTTAACATTTAAAATAGTATAAATCATCATTTTTTTCACCTTGCATGAGAAAACTCAAATGAACAAAGGATAGTTGCCATTCATATCAATTTTTTTATCCTCTAACCTTTCAAAAGATCTCTTAGAGTAGCAACTCTAGTAAAATAAACTATGTTTTGGAAGCCTTGAAGAGAAATTTTCTATAACAAGTTAAAGGAGATGAAAGAAAACCTAAGTTACTTTACAAGAAACTTGATGGAATCACTTAGAAAACCTCTTGAAAATTATTAGAAACTTGAAAACCCTAGGAGTGTCATAGTTTTGGGTTTATTAAAATGACTTCAAATGCTTTAAATAAAACCTTAATTCGAAGCTTCCTTCATAAGCTACTTTTTTATATTTTTTTAAAAAAATTGATGAAAAATTGGCACATGATGCACAACATTTTAAGGCTAGAAATAAGAATTTAATCTTCTTATAACCGCTTAAATTTGGGTAAATATATTATCTACAAGCAAACACTAAAAAATGTCTTTAATTTTTCACTTATTTACCTAATTGCCATTGATTTCCTTCACAAGTTTAGGCTTTGCTTGGACTTTTTTTTTTTCACTTCTAAGGTCAAAATCGAGCATAAAAAATTGAACCAAATTGACCCAAATGAATTAATTTGATTTATTTCAATTTTGGGCCTAATTTTTAGATTTTTGGCCTTCCCAGGCCCTAATTTTCTATTGGGCATTTATATAAAGTTTTCAAACTTAGTGTTAGATTTTTAATTATATATTTGACTCATACTAGTGTTTAATATATTTTTTTTAAAAATTTTAATTAAATATACATTTAAATTATCTTTACGATTCACCCGAATTTCACTTGATTACCTTACCGGTCTTCTATTTAGGGTATTTTCAAGTCAAAATTCTTTCTTAAATTTTCTTGCTTTAGTTAGAGTATTACATTTCAAAATGCATAGAAAACTAATGCTCATGCAGAAATACAATATGCAAAAGTGGCTTTTACAATTAACTTGGTACGTTTTATTGATTTTATCAAATTTAAATTTTTACAAGGACAAAAGTTCTTTCTTACTAATCATTCTAGCCATTTTGTTTGTCATGTTGAATTAATTATATAGGATGATTTTAAACTTTTAAGAAAAAATGATTTAAGGATTGTACTTAGAGAAATTGTGCTAGATGATCTCAATTGTTAAAGGACCTTTTTGATGGATGATATAAAGGTTAGTAATTTGGTAGTAATTGAGGTAATCAATCATCATATATATCCTGGTCAAAGATATTAAAGCCATTTTTAGCTAAAGATATTAAATAAAGGCACTTATTAGAAAGTAACCTAAACTTTTTAGATTTGCTTTCTTATACCTTTCTTTTTTAATTTACTTTTTTTTTTCATCTTTATTGATCTTGATATGCTTTATATTGAGGATAATATAAAATTTAAGTTTGAAGGGGAGACTTCTAGGATATTATTTTATGTTTTGTATCTTCATTAAATGCTTTTGAAGTTAAAAAATAGAGAAATATAAATTTAAAAAAAAGTTTGTTTTTATTTGATTTTAAGTCTTTTTGAGTCATTTTAAATGATTTTGATTGATAGAAATTTTGCATTTTTCATTAGTAGAATTGAATTGAAGTTAGATAGGATTTATTATATGATTGAATAAATGATTTTTCTTTTTGAATTGATTAATATAGTAATGAATTTTGAATTGGTAAATTGAACTTAGTGACATAACTTTCCTTGTGAGATTTTGTGCCTTATGTTAAAAATCTATGCTATTCTCTTTCTTTTTTGTGTGGTTTTCTTTCAATGATTTTTATTTCTTTAAAACTTGCCTTGATTCTTTTTGAGATTATATTTTGCACATCTATACATAAAAATGATAGAAGCATTTTTTTCTTTGTTCGAACTAGAACTAAATAGCTTACATTGACTTTTTATCTTTATTGAACCCCTTTAAGTTTAATTACTTTTTCTTTGTTAATTGGCCGATGAGTATTTTTTTTAATGAAAAATAAATGTCTTTACCTAACATTAGGGATTAGTAAAGCATTTAAATTTTTGTCAGATGAGCTTTTAAATAAATATGGGAGTGTATATATATTATTAAAATTTATCAACTTCATGTTTAAAGGTTGGTTGAAAAAAAGAAACAAAAAATAAAAAAAAAGAAAAGAAAGTCAAAAAAATAAAAAAAATGATGATAAAAAGGAAAATAAAAAGTAAAAAAAAGTAAAAAAGAAATAAGTTAATGGGCGTTTGAATTTGAAGTTAAGTTATTATGTTTAGTTATAATTATTTATGATTAGCCTTTATATTTATAGTTCAAATGCTCTATTAATTTATTTAGTTTTTATCTTTTCATATCTTCATTTTTCCTTTCTTTTCCCTTAGCCACATTACAACTTTAAATAAAGTGCTTTTGAGTTATGTTGTGCATGTGATTTGATTAATAAAGATTAAATGATTAGCAAGCTTATGGTAAATCAATTTCATGGAATGAACTTTAGTAAAATACTTACTTTAAATACTTAAATGTTGAAGAGTAAATTTTATAAGAATTTACCATGTTGATCTATTCTTTTTAAATGAAGTTGTTATGTTAGTTAGTTTTAAATTTGTTAAGATTTTTATTCATGATATATTCTATTTCTTGCTTGTGGATTTATAATTTTAAAATTTTTAGAAAGTAAATCTTTTATTTTAGTTTTGAATAAAGTTATGTCTTATCTTAGGTCATGTAAGGGCTAAATATGGGAGAAGTTAATGTGTAAGATTTTGTTTATATTATTTGCTCTTATTTTATGTCTCTTAGTATATTACATATGCTTAATTTTATAGAATTATCTTCATTATGTGATTTAGGGTTGATTTTTCAATGATTTGAAATTATTTGATTAATGTTAGATGTTTACACTATTTTAAGTTTTTGGTTATATCTTGAGTTTTAGATATTGTACTTGGTTAATCTTCATATTGTTAGAAACTTAAAAAAAGCTCTACAAATTTTATGTTTTACTGGAAGCTCAGCTTAAACATTTAGAAAATCTAATTTAGCTGAGAAGGTGAAGCTTTGTTTTTATCCATTCTAAGTTAGTTTAAGTTTTTGTACCATATCTAAAGCCCTAGAGGTCTAATTAAATTAAAACTAATGCTTAAAGTTTCTTAAAGCCTAGCCTTACAATTTCATGTTTTAAATTTAGCAAAATTATGTAGTTCTAGTGGTCTTGCATTGGGTAGAAGTTAGATTTATGAGATTTTACTGTAATAACTTTTCTAGTGCATTATTTTTAAATTAGGTGTTAAACTTCTAAAATTAACAAGGCTTTACTTTTTGTAAGTCGAGGAGGCCTATGATTCCGGTTTATTAGGTTATCGAGGTAAGTAAATTAGATATAGGTATTTGTGTCTCCAAATGCATGATAACACTTCTACTCAATTCTGCATAATTTTAAGTAGTAACTTTCCTCCTTTCAAGTTTCTTCTTTTTCAACCTTAGAAGGCTAAATTTTTAGCTGATTTAAGGATTTTGAGGCTCATCTCTATCTAGATTATAAGATATTAAGTTGTAATGTTAACTTCTTTTAATTAATTTTTCTACTTTCCCCATTCTTTATGCTAATTATTTGGAATTATATTAGTTGAAGGCTAATTTGATATAATTTGTGTTCAACTTTGTGATTTCTTATGTTTATCTATTTTTATGTTAAATGATGGTTAGTTAATCATGATTTTTCACATAGGGATAAAATGTTAAGAGATTAAATAAGATATTTTTTATTTAATCTTTTAATTTAGCTAAATTTTATTTTCAAATCAATTTTAATTTAGTTTTATAGATGATAATAGTTGCTTAATTTTACTAATCTTAATTGGTTAAATTTTTGATAGTTATCTAGTGTAACATTTATGAATTATTGTAGAATTTTTGAATAATTTAAGGTTAAAAAATTAATTAAAATGATCAAATATTTTATGATTAATCTGTACAAAGAGCTCTTAAATTCTTGGGTAAACCATTTTGCTATATTGAATTTTTTTTATTTTATTTAGTGTATTTTCTTAATTTTAAATCAAATCCCCTAATTTGGTTCTATGTTCGTTCTGTTCTTCATTTTATTTAAATTTTATTTGAATCTATCTTGTTTGCATTTTTCCTTTCTATTTTTAGTACATAAAAAGCTTAGACAATTTGGCAATCATATTTAGTAAATCATTGAGAAAGATATATATTAAGTGGATCGCTAAGGTTTGACTTAGTTTGTCACTCTTTATTACAAAACTCTTTATCAAACTAGTAATATTTAATTTTAGTGTGTTACAACATGCATTAAGTATCTAGATAAAGGATTATAGGGATAGAAATAGTGAGTTTGAGTTTGATCTTAGTTTATTTTTGTAAATTAATGGATGACTAGTAAAATAGTAAACTTCGATATTTTAAGAATTCTAAAAAAAAATGATGTTTAAAGGTGAGTGTATAGCTTACTAAAATTAAATATCTTTAACTTCATATATTCCTATGAATATGAATGTATATATGATTGTATATATGACTATATAACTTTATATATGTATTTATCCATATGCACATAACTATTTAGGAATATGAACTTGCTATAATAAGTATTTATTTGGTGGCTTTATACTTACTATGGTGGAGTTATTTTATTTAATATTCAAAATGGAATACATACATACATACATACATACATACATACATACATACATATATATATATATATGAATCATGAAAATAATGTTGGAAAACCTTTGAACCATACATTTCAGGCATAGAGATGTAGTTAATCATCTTATGACATAGATTGTAGTGCTTATATGATAAGAATAATTATTGTTAATTAAATATCTATAGCCATGCAATGAATGCATGACATTGTTTCTAGAGTATAGAGTTTTATTTTTTTATATAAAATGGGTGAATGATGTTAAGTTAATATTTGAAGCCATACAATGGAGATATGATGGTTTTATTGTTTAATATTATTATTTTTCTTGGAAAAGAGTTATTATGATGTCGATTGATGATATAAAATGCATTTTTGTGATCTATGGGACTTATAGGACATGCATTCGATAATGAAGGAATGATTTGGTATGTGAACTCTAGATCCAATAATCATTTGTGAATGGATAATTTTAACCTTAGAAGGATAAGGATGGATTTATGAAGAAATAAGACTGGCCTATGAATCATAAGGAGTTTTATGTCTTTCTTTTATTTTTTTATTTGTTGCTTTGATACTAATTAAATGTGTTACAATTTCATAGAATAGGTGAATGTATATGTGAGCTTATGAGAATATTAATTGTTATTCTTAGAAATGTGTGGAAGACATGAAATGGTCTTGTTTGAAAATTCTTATGCTTAAATGCTTGAGATGGATTCCTTTATGTGTTGATTAATATAAATCTAGTATAGTGAATTATACTAAACCCCTGTAGGTTTCTGAATAACTTCATAATTAAATAAGAATAACATTTTAAATAAATAAAAATCAAGGTATGAGGTAAGTAAACTTTATATCATGTGCTAGTAAGTTCAAAAGGTAATCTTATTCTTTAATTGGGCTGTAATTATCATTTTTAACTAATCATATATTCATGATTTACCTTTATAAGCTTTGGTAAATATACATTCACCGAGTTTTTGTAACTCACTCTTTCAAATGTTTACAATATTTTTAGAGCAAATTTAACAAATAATGTTGCTCTTGTAGAGATTAAAGACACCGTGTTCAAGGAGTTTGACAATTAGAGTTAAGTTAAATGTTATTATGCTTATATAATTATTGTGTCCATGTTATTATTTTCATACATGGTCCTTAGTAGTGGTTTGACAAATCATAAGTTTTATATTTTAAAGGATATGTCCCTTTAAAAGTGTCTAAAAATAATGAAGACTCTATCCATTTATTTTGAAAATAGTATCAATGCTAAGTATTATAGCAATAAGGTAATTTTTATTAAGTTAGAGTCCACATTATCCAAAGATAAAACTAGTGGGAAGTCACTTGTAGGTTATCTTCTATGCTAATCACATGCTTAAGATTAGGATTATCCTTATAGGGTAGACATAAATATCTACTAATAGATGTAGGAATACTTGCCAGGAAGGTAATGATAGGCTAGGTGTTCCTAGATTGCATCTACCACACTTTTACATTATAAGAGAATTAGTGTAAGGTCGTGATGGACATTGTTGAGGAATACATGGTTGAGGTGCCATTATTGACCAATGAGGTGACCATAGTAACCCAAGCGATTAGCATTTACTTAGCTTAATTGAAGGTCATGATTACATTATGCATATAGGTAAGGTTTTCCATCATTTTAAGTTCCTTATTTATGGTTAAATACATATTGCTAATGTTCATTGATTCTCATACTTTTTTGCAATCCATTTAAGTATCTCAGCCTAAAGAAACCAATAAAAGGCTACTAGAGGCAAACAAAATTAATGATAGCAAGTCTAAAAAATCAAAGAATTTATTTACTCATTTTTAATAGTCCTTTAAAAAAATAAAAATCTTAGCCTTTCTAAGAGCTCCAATTTATTGCAGATGGGATAGAAAAGATTGAACACGATACTATTTTATATGAGAAAGGAGATCATAGGACAAGTATATAACATTCTCTTAGTTAAGAATTTCATCCTATAGCTTTTAAACATGGAGGAGTTATATGTTAGTTGCATGTAGATTTAAATCAAGTGCGTTTATCTTTACCCTTTAAGTTTTCTTCTTTTTATGTGCATATTAGGCATTATGAATTTGAGTTTATGCATTATAAAAATGATAGGTACTTGTATCGCATTTTTAAAGATATGAAACTAGGTACCTTCTTCAATTTCCTAAATCTATACTGGACTCAGTTCATGGGAAACTCGCTTAAGGAATTCTATAAGCGCATAGGTAGAACCATGTCTCTAGACAAAAGGCAAGAATACTATATGGCACCATACCATGAAAGGTATATAGGTGTAAGGAATGAGTACTTCATTTTTTGTTATATTTTTAGAAGTCATCTTACTTTGATATTAAAAAATGTTGGAAGCACCACTGATGGTCATTGTAATCTATCCTTAGAGGAAAATGATGTATTAGCTTAGCTTATTAGGGAAAGCCTTACACTTGACATAGAAGTTAGTAATTAATAAGGTTTTTAGGATACATTACATCATAGGATACATTACTTGATGGGCCATTCTAGGCAACATAACATGGGTCAAAGTAAAGATAACATTGTTATACATATTTAGGTACTAAGTATAGTTATTGATTACATTCCTTGAAATTAACACTCTTTTAAGTTAATTTATTGTAGTACCTTAAATAAGAAGGCAATGTCGAGTATGTTTGTTCTATGATGAAATACATGGGTGAAATGATCAGGTACATAAAGATGGATAAAGACCTAGAAAAGATGATTTGCTTGAACTTTAGTTAGGTGGACATTTATGCAAAATACTAATTCTATATTGTAACATGCAAGTGTTTTATATAAACATATAGTTCTTTGAAGGTGACATGGACTTCTATAGTAAAGAAGAAATGGAATTTGAAAGCTTATAGATGTCATGGCTAAGAAATATGCATTAGCTTGAAGGAGCTACTAATTTATATGTTTGATTAATTTTTGTAAAACATGTTAGGATTACTATTATTTATGTAACATGTTTTGATTGCTCATTTCTAACTTTCGAGCAATAATAATAAAAAAACTAGCCAAGTTAAATTACATAGGCTTTTTTTACTAAAAGTTGAAGTCAATATGTTAAGATGTTAGTTTTTTAAATTCAACCAACAAGGAAAACTAGTTATTTCACATTCAGATGTTTGTTGTTAAGAAACTAACATTGTATATATGTTTTAAAGGGATTGTTATGTAGTTCAACATGTCAGTTATTATTAGGAAATGACATTAGTTGGTATGTAATCGATGATGAAAGTTATTAATACATTAGTTTTTATGAAATTATATGTTATATTTGACCATTAAATATTTTGAATATAATATGTTAGTAATTAGTTGTTAGTTGTGGTATTTAATTGACATGGAATGTTAAATAACATTATTTTTCTTTTTATTAAACTTATGAAAATAAAGATGGGAGTGAAATAAAAGGTAAGTTTGTCTTGATGCTAAAGTGCATATTGCATAGCAAAAGGATATTCCTTGTCAAATTTGTAGTGCCCAATGCAAAATTTTCACACAAAAGATCATTAAAACTTGAGTTTAACCAATAGTTTGGTCATATTTCGCTCATGTTTTCTTCTTATCATTAAGGTGTACTTGCACAACTTATTTTTCCTTTAAATTTAAGGATGATTATCTTATTGTTTTGATTGTGTAGATTTGTATTTGTTTATATTCTATGTTTTCAATCTCATTTTTTAAAGTTTTGAGTGATGTTTGTGTTGATATATGTATACATTCCTCATAGAGTAGATATATTATACATGTTTAGGGCAAAGTATATATTATTTATTAAAAATGGTAATTTGGAAAGCAATAAACTTCATTGCATGCCTTCATATTGTTCACATGCTTGTCAAAGGGTTCTACATGCTAGATATCAGTTGACGGGATGAGTTAAAGATCATCTTAAAGATATTAGGAAAAATTGAAAATAATTAGATATATACTTCGTATGCTTATATTTTATGTATAATTAGTGTCATCTTCTGAATTATTAATTTCTAATATTTGTTTATATTTTTTTAATCTCTTAATAACATGTTATATTCTAACTTTTTTAGTAACCACAATCATCTCAAGTCTAGTGGTGATAATAGTGCCTCCCAACTCAACAAATAACACGTAATATTCTCAAAGTTTAATGACATAAGTTAAGTAATAAAATTCTTGTTAAAAGAAGTATATAGTATTAATATTGTGCTTACAACATTAGTTGTGATTTGCTTGTGCATTTCTTTTGTTACAGTAAGTTTCGTAAAGGATTCTCTCAATGGTCTTATTATAACAGGATAATGTAACTTCTTTCTTTAATTTTTAAAAGTATTATTGTCAATTATTGCAATATGTACATATTAATCATTATTTTAATGTCTTCAATTTTTTTGAATCCAATTAAATGTATGAAATTATTGTTATTAGAATTTCTTGTATTAGGATATTATTTTTTTACCAATAGAGATATTGAGAAATAACTTGAATAATATATTGAGTGTATAATATGGTTGAATGTTATTTGTAATTAGATTTAGGTGAATATCTATTTAGATGTAAGGGATTTAAGGGAAAATTCAATACACATTGATTATTTAAAAAATCAACATAATAAATTAAAAATTATACATTGATTATTTAAGTCAAATTAACATATTATATTGATTATTAGATAGGGAGAAATATAAATTTTCAATGAAGGTTTAAAAATTGGCATTTTAAATAAATAATAATTTTAGTTATTAAAATAAAAATTGATGCCATAATATTTTTCTATGATTGTTGTAATATTTTTCATATTGGTCACAAATTCAATATCATCTGTCAATGATTCAATACTACCCAAATACTTAACATGTCAACTTTCTTATAAAAGAATTGACGTTATTATAATTTTTCACATTTATTAAGAAACTAACATTGAATATTCTAATGTCACTCATATATATATTGATTCATAATTGAATGATCGAGGTGTTCAAAACACGTGATAGGATAATTTCATATTGTTCATTGTTTCATTTATTTTGATGAAAAATATTTTTTCACAAGATATAATTATAAAGTACTAAGATGAATAAAATTATTTTATTTATTTAATATTGAATATAAATAGTTTGAGAAATATAATTTTAAGAAAGAATTGACTTTTCTTCATTATGAGGTATTATTTTTTAAACACAAATATAAATAATATATAATTTCTTCATTAATATATACACAAATAATATTTTCTCATTGAAAATACTTTTCGACCAAAGAAAATCAACCTTAATTTCTCAACAAAATTTCAACAGTGATAGAATTTTTTTCGTTTATAAGATAAAATGCTTATCAATATCATTAACTCTACTATTCTATTTTCGTTATACTTTGTTTAATAAAGAAGACAGAAGCATGCAGATACATTTATTATATTTACATTAACGACAATAACAAAAACCTCGTTGAAATTTTAGCAAATTCACATTTCAAGCTTCACATCTATTCATTAAAATAAATGGAATTCAATTCTGACTTCTCCCTACAAATAGATTGAAAGCTGTGCAGAAGTATTAAATTTATTTATTTTTTAAAAGTTGTCATCCTTAAACCAATCACTTGAATTGTTTATGAAGTTTTCACTCTAGTTGTCAACTTAGTATTGGTGTTGTGGGGACCAGCAGGTTATAGCGTACAAATGACAATAATAGTGCTGAGAGCGAAGAATTTAACTCTACCCTTGCGATCACAATATGATTTCATCATGATATAATTATTGCCAATAATATTTATTTACATGTTTTAAATTTATATATCCTTAATAATGATATCGTGAGAAAAATGAATTCTCTCTGTCAATCCATTCCATCTAAGAATGGAGTGCGAGAATCGTGCCTCCAGTGGAAATGGCTTAGTTTCCAATCAATCTGTGAACAATACTTAAATATGCAACAGCTGTCAAGTTTGTGTGTGATCCAATCTGAAATTATCCCTTCAGTTTGAATCACATTTGCTCCCCAAGATCTGAAAAGAGCTCTTCCATCCCCTCGGACGGAGGGTGGGGCTTTCAAGTTCCAGTTCAGAAATAAATTTGTTTGAATTTATAAGTAATAATAGAGTTGTATTATCAACACTTGCACTAGATGTTTTAACTTATTGATAATATTGTGGATTGATTAAAAAAAATTTCCTTTTATTGTGAGTATATAATTTTTGCATTCGCTACTATTCAAAATTTAATAGAAATTATCTTAATTATAATTAAATATTCAACTAATTACCTTTAATTTTTTTGGATTTTTAATTATAATGGACACGTGGACACACAACATATACTTATATATCTACTGGATGAGGAAGAATTTCCTGCTGTAATTCATTGTTAGCAAGGATAATTCAAGAATAAAAGAAATTAAATAGAGAAAACCATATCATACTTGGGTTAAAAATAACATTTTATTTGCAGAGAACACCCATTATATGAAGAGAAGAAGTAGAATCCTTTAACCTTTTATTTCCTCCAAATATTTTTTCATTGATTAGTTACATATATTCACGTAATATTTTGAGAGGTGAAATATTATATATATATATATATTTAAACTTTTTTATAATATATGTTAATAATATATAATTTTAAAAATTTTCAATGGTCAAAGACCGTTAATTCCTCTTAATCTCCACCATTGTATTAATTTAAGTGACTGAAAATACTAAGACCAGACAAATTAATCAATTCACTAAAATCTTAGTTACTAATTTGGAGGAACTAGGACCCACTGAATCTGTTGAACCGGATGATTTATTTCGATATAGTAAAAATTTGGAAAAAAAAATGAGGTCAGTACTAATTATAGTAATTTATCGTAGTAAAATACCCCAAGCATACTTCATGTCTTTTAAGTGTACTCATCAAGCACAATTTATCAAAATGATTATAAGTCCAAATGACATACTTAAAGTACATTTTGTGAAGAACAATGGCACAAAAACAGCAACAGAGGAATCGCATTCTATCACTGGTGCAGCCCCAATTAAGCAAATCTGATATAAATTAAAAATTTATAAAATTAAAATTAAGTATTACTATTTTGAAATGAAATAGTAATATGTTACTATTTAGAAAATAAATAGTAACATGTTACTATTTAGAAAATAAATAATAACATGCTATTATCCATTTATTTGAGAACAGATAGTAACATGCTATTATTTAGCAATTTGATTGTTAATTAGATTTGATTTATCTATTTATTTAGAGTTTTTAGTTCGTATTACTATTTTGGAATGAAATAATAACATATCATTATTTAGTAGTTTGGTTGTTAATTAGGTTTAGAACAAAACAGTAATATGTTATTGTCTAAAGAACAGACAGTAACATGTTATTATTTGACACTTTGGTTATTAATTAGATTTAATTTATCCATTTATTTATAATTTTTAGTTCGTATTACTGTTTTAAAACGAAACAGTACAATACTATTATTTGACAATTTGGTTGTTAATTAGACTTGAAATAAAATAGTAATATGTTACTATCTAGAGAACAGACAATAACATGTTATTATTTGATAATTTGATTATTAATTAGACTTAATTTATTCATTTATTGAGAGTTTTTGCTTGGTGTTACTATTTTAGAATGAAATAATAACATGTTATTGTCTAGAGAACAAATAGTAATATATTATTATCCATTTATTTAGAGTTTTTGGTTAGTATTACTATTTTAGAATGAAACAGTAACATGTTACAATCTCGAAAACAAATATTAACATGCTATTATTTGGTAATTTGATTATTAATTAAACTTAATTTATCTATTTATTTAGGATTTTTGCTTGATGCTACTATTTTTGAATGAAATAGTAACATATTATTATTTTATAATTTAATTATTAATTAGGCTTTGAATGAAATAGCAACATATTATTGTCTAGAGAACAGATAGTAACATACTATTATTTGACAATTTGGTTATTAATTAGACTTCATTTATCCATTTATTTAGAATTTTTAATTAGTATTATTATTTTAGAATAAAATAATAACATATTACTATCTAAAAAATGTATAGTAATATGTTATTATCCATTTATTTAGGATTTTTATTTAGTGTTACTATTTTAGAACGAAATAATAACATGTTACTATCTAGAGAATAAATAGTAATATGCTATTATTTGATAATTTAGTTATTAATTAGACTTAATTTATCCATTTATTTAGAATTTTTTATTAGTGTTATTATTTTAGAACAAAATAATAATATATTCTTCTTTGACAATTTAGTTGTTAATTAGACTTGGAATGAAACAGTAACATATTATTGTTTAAAGAACAGATAGTAACATATTATTATTTGACAATTTGATTATTAATAAAACTTAATCTATTTATTTATTTGATGTTCTTGGTTAGTGTAACTGTTTTGGAACAAAATAGTAACATATTACTATCTAAAGAACAAACAGTAATATATTATTAATTATTTATTTGAGATTTTTTATTAGTATTACTATTTTTGAATAAAATAATAACATCCTCTTCTTTGACAGTTTGATTATTAATTAGGCTTGGAATGAAATAGTAACATATTGTTGTCAAAATAACAAATAGTAAGATATTATTATTTAACAATTTGGTTGTTAATTAGATTTAATTTATCCATTTATTTGGGATTTGGTTGGTGTTACTATTTTAGAACGAAACAGTAACATCCTCTTCTTTGACAATTTGATTGTTAATTAAACTTGATTTATCCATTTATTTGAGATTTTTTATTGGTGTTACTATTTTAAAATGAAACAGTAACATGTTACTATTTAGTCTACAAATAGTAATATATTATTTTTTAATAATTTTATTTATTAAAAAATTATTATGGCACTACTAGACACTAAAAGAGTTAGGAAAAAAAGTTTAATATGGAATTCAAATAAATTTGAATTGATAAAAATAAAATTAAAATTAGAAAAATAACAAGAAAATAAAAAAAATTAACAAAAATTATTGAAAAAGATCTTTTTTACCAAACTAGAGTAGGTAAAAATGCCTTTGAGTTTTGCAAGCACATAGATATCAAAAAGTTACATGAAATAAAAAAATTCACCTAAAACGGACAACCGAGCACAAAGTTATGATTATTCAAAATTTTGAACTCAATTTACATATTTTTAACTAGGTAGACTTCATTAAACCTATATTTTCTTATTTTCTATTAAAAAATTATATGAAAACGATTAAAAAAAATGATTATGTATAAAAATTAATTAACTAACGATGAATTTATAACTTTTAAAATTTTTAATTTATTAACGTATTGTCACAGTTAGTAAAAGAATAATTTTGATATATAATATTCATAAATCATAAAATTAAAATTTATTTAAAAAAATCTAGTACTACAACCACTTTAAAATAAAGTTCACGAAGTGACATAAAAGTAGCCGTAAACCACAGCCTCCTCCTCCTCTTCCTTGAATGGCGTCTTCTTCCTCTGAAGATGTGAATTTCTACGAAGAACAGTAGCCGTAAACCACAACCTCCGGCAACTCCTTTTTTCCTTCTCGTACAGTTGTTTTTATCAAACGAAAAGGGATTATGGTTGTTGGTTTGCTGTCTTATAATGAGGTTCTTCTTAGGATTCGTACCGTGCTGTGGATCCCTCTCCCCAACCTCAGATGATGCTTCCACGAGCGACCCGACACCGGTATGCTCTGACGAGACACGCTCGCTGGTGCCGCAGGTGCCTCGGACACGCCGCCGTAGGAAGCGGGGTAGGCTGGGGACGTCAGCTGCGGTCGAGTGGAAGCCGTCGCTTGGGTCCATTTCTGAGGACTTCCCATCACCCAGAGATGATATCTAAGACGACACCGTTGAGCCAGAAAGAAATGCCAAGAGGAGGAGCAGCTCCTCTGGCACGGCCTCCAGTTACGGGGTTGATTACAGGTAAAAGACTTTAAATTGCTCCTCTTTCAATATCCATCAATAGTTATTCTAGTTACCTAACTTCGGAAATGTCTTCAATTTTGCGACTGAAAATTTGGGATATGCGTTTAGGAATTGAAATTTTAATATTACTTTTACCTATATTCTATCGAAAAATCTTTTGATATTATAATCAAATACTTATTAAAATTAAAAAAATTTGAGCATATCAAACAAAGACATAACAGAAATGAAGTGTGTCGATTTAATCAATCTATCCACAATCACCCAAACGGATTCAAATTCCTTAATGGTATAAAAAAACCTATCACAAAATCCATCATCATCCTTTCCTACTTCCATTTAGGAATTTCAATGTTCTAGTGCAAACTTGCAGGCTATTAGTATTCAACTTTCACTTGTTAACAAATTAAATATCAAAATACAAAATCTGCTATATCTCTTTTCATGTCATCCCACTAATACAATTGTTTCAGGTTTTGGTACATCGTAATTGATTCAAGATGAATGGTATATATAGAATGATAGTTTCTTCTAGCACAAGACTCTTTAATTCATCCATTCTAGGTACACACAATCGATTTCCATACTAAAATCTTCATTATCTTTAACTACAAACCCACTAACTTTTTCATTTACAACCTCTTCCTTTATTTTGTACAATTGTGGATCATTGCCTTAATTTATTTTAATTTGTTCTATTAGTGAAGAATAAAGTTGGACATGTGCCAACAATACTCTAGGACTCTTGACTTTCATTTGTACTTTGTTCCTCTTTAACTCACGGATTTCATTGATCAGCAACCTTCTCACTTTATCTCTGTGAGCTAAACTATCCATAGACTTCCTACTCAAAGCATCTGTAACCACATTAGCCTTTCCTGAATGGTATAAGATTGTGTAATTATAATCTTTGAGTAACTCCATCCACCTCCTTTGTCTGAGATTAAGATCTCTTTATTTAAATATGTATTTGAAACTTTTATGGTCAGTGTAAATCCCACAAGTGTCACCATAAAGATAGTGTCTCTAAACTTTAAGTGCAAATATGACTACTGCCATTTTCAAATCATGGATGGGGTATTTTCTTTTTCACATTTCTTGAGTTGCTTAAAAGTGTAAGCTATAACTCGTTCATGCTACATTAAAACACAACTAAGCTCAATCCTTGAATCATCATAATATATAGTGTAACAACTCGATCCTAATGGTAGACCTAACACTGGAATTGTAGTCAAATAAGATTTAAACTTTTGAAAGCTCTCTTCACAAGCATCTGACCATTGGAACTTCACATTTTTTGTGTCAACTTGGTTAGAAGGGCTGCTATCTTAGAAAAATCTTTGAAATTTAGTGATAGTAACTTGCTAAACCCAAGAAGTTACGAATCTCTGTCACTGAAGTTAGCTTTGACCAAAGTTGTACTACCTTAACTTTCTTCGGGTCTACTTAAATGCCATCCTTTGAAACATGTCCTAGGAAGGCCATACTATTCAACCAAAACTCGCATTTTGAGAACTTTGCATACAATTGTTGATTCTTCAAGGATTGCAAAACAATTCTCAAGTGTTGCTCATGCTCCTCCTTACTCTTAGAATATACCAAAATATCATCTATGAACATAATAATAAATTGATCAAGAAAAAGCTTGAACACCCTATTCATCAAATCCATGAATGCAATTGGAATATTTGTTAAACCAAAAGACATCACTAATAACTCATAATGTTTATAACGAGTTCTAAATGCTATATTGGGAATATCGTCTTTCCTAATCTTTAACTGATGGTACTCCGAACAAAGATCTATCTTCAAAAAATATTGAGCGCCTTGGAGTTGATCAAACAAATCATTTATGTAAGGTAAAAGGTATTTGTTGCGTATAGTCACTTTATTCAATTGTCGATAATCAATACATAACTGTAACAAACTATCTTTCTTCTTAACAAAAAGTATGAGAGCACCTAATGGAAATATACTTGGATGAATGAAACTTTTATCTAGCAAATCCTTGAGTTAATCATTTAATTCCTTCAATTCTACAAAAGCCATGCGGTATGGAGGTATAGAGATGGGTTATGTACCTGAAACTAAATCAATACAAAATTCAATTTTTCTTTCTAGAGGCAAACCGAGTAACTCATCAGGAAAAACATCACTAAATTCCCTCACTACAAGAACTTTTTCAAGTTTCTCCTTGTGGTTCAATGTCTCTTGCCGTTGTCAAGAAACCTTCACAATCTTTTCTCAGCAATCTCCTTGCACCTAGTGCAAAAATGAGATTATAAGGTGCTAAACTTTAATCACCTTGGATTAGGAATGATGGCTCTCTTGGAGGATCAAACTTGATAACTTTCAAGTAACAATCAAGAGTGGCATGATAGATAGCTAACCAATCCATGCTTAAGATCACATCAAAGTCAATTATATCAAGCACAATGAAATTAGCTGATGTTTGCTTAGTAGCCACCACTACTTCATAATACTTATACACACAATTAACAAATATAGACTCTTCGGGTGTAGCAACGGAGAAAGATCGATTTAACAACATTGGATCTTTATCAAACTGAGAGGCAAAGAAAGGAGATACATATGAATATGTAGATCTAGGATCAAATAATATACGTGCATCATAAGAATAAACTGAAAGAGTACCTGTCACAACAACATTAGATGCCTAGGCATCCTAAGGTGTCAATGCAAAAATATGCACTTGGCCTTTACTTGATTGGCCTTGGGTTTTATCCCTTAATCCTCTACCTCCACCACTTCTATTAGTTTGAGTTGGAATTATCTCACAAGTTGAGCCACTATGGGCATTGATGGTAGAGCAATATATGCTGATCCTTGGTTAAAGCCTTTATGCAATTGAAGACAATCCTTCCTCAAATGTCCAATTTAGCCATATTGGAAACAGACACCTATCTTTTGGTGACATTGTCTTGAATGAAATTTCACACAAGTTTGACATGAAACTCTTGTTCCTTGAGATTGTCTTATATGTTGTGAACCTATTTACGTTATCCTTTCATATCATGCCTCGGCCTTTATGTACTCACCAAAAATTATCCAGTGGATCTTGAGCCTAACTGTAATATATTTTGTCACATTTGAGGTTACAACCCTTTACTTGTATTTCCTTATCCACTAAAATTACCTTCGATCTTGGCCCTTTTTGGCTTCTCTTGTGTTGCACATCCCTCCATTTCTTTCATTTCCAACACTCTTGGACAATCCACCGTAGCTGTATGAGAAGGAAAAATCTTCATTTGGAGCATTACTACTGGATACAATGGTCTCACAAACCTATCAATAAACTTATCTATCCTCATTTTCTCTGTAGGAATCAAATATGGAGCATAATGGGAGAGCTATGTAAATTGAATATCATATTCTATCACTATCATATTAGGAGTTTGCTTTAATATTTTAAACTCCCTAACCTTTGCTTTCCTCACACTTTTTGGAAGAAATCTTTTCATAAAAGAGTTATTGAATTCCTCCTAAGTTAGGATAGGTAATCCTTAAGGTCTTCCTCTTAACCAAGCATTAAGCCATGTCTGAGCCACATCCCGTAGCCTAAACTCTGCTAATTGAACTAATCTTTCTGATGAATAATCAAGTGCTCAAAAAATCCTACTAATATTATCTAGGAATTATTGTAGATCCTTAAAAACATCAGATCTTGCAAATATGGAAGGCTGTAACTTGATAAACTCATAATATGGTAAATGAATTTCTTGACTATTAGGTGGTGCTTACTTCTCAGTTCGTGCCTCATTCCTTTGAAGGCCTCTTTCAACATGGATCTCGCTCTCTTATTTACCTTGTCCATCTATTGATCCTATCAAGGTCTCAATTGTTCTTTGGAGCCTTTGTATACCAGCCATCAACTCAGCTATGTTGGGTGCTGGGACTGCATTACCTTCAAGGCCTTCATTTCTATTGATTCTAGCATGTCCCCTACATAAAGGAGGTCTACCACGGCTACCTTGACTGCCACAGCTACCACCTCTACAAATTGGAGAATGAGGCCTAGCGAATGCCTCATCATATGCATTAGTTTGTCTACCTCGAGTACGAGTTTTAGGTGGCATCTCCACCTATATAAGAGTAACAAACCTTATCAAAACACAATAAGAATTTATAATACATAAGTAACTCAATTAGACTAACTGCAAGAATGAGAGAATGACTGATAACCTATCGTGCCTTTAGTAGTGTTACAATTATGAGAATGGCCGATAACATTTTCACAATTATGATTTTACTAAAGAACACTTGCTCCATGTTACGTGTGAAATGGTTTATCAATTAGCGCAAGTGCACACTATCGTAAACAAGTAATAAAGTGATAAGAAAGTATCGTTCCCACGAGGATTGTTTCACTAAGTACCAAAATTAATAATCCTAACTCTATTTGGCAGATCAATAAGTTGGAAATGAAGTGAGTAAATAAAGATTAATGCAAGAATATATTTAAAGTAAATATGAATGCAAATGGACTAAAGATAAATATGAATAAAAGATCTAGGGATCAGACTTCACTTAACAACTTCGGATTGAATCATCTATCTACACTAATCCAATTTTAACTCCCTTAATTGATAGTCGAGTTTCCCTAAATTAATTACTAGCCTCTTCCAAGGTCAAGTAATTCTATAATTAATTGCTAATCCACTATATTCCTATGTGAATTAAAACAACTAATCATGCATTAGGATTTATGGAACTCATTAAGACTACATAAACCATATGAATATATTCCTATTTCATATGCAATTTACGGTTTTAATTATAGGTTCCACACACATGTATCTCCTTCCGGTCTCAACACACATATTGAGTTCATTCAAAAGGTGGCCAATCAATTGAAAGCATTAAGAGCAATAATTAAAACTCAATCTAGGAAGTAAAAATGAAATTAGTTTCAATAGATTAGAATTCAATCCGTTATTATCAAGTTACGTCATCACCCTAGGAAGATGAATTAGAACATAATGAAATTAAACACAAACATAGAATAAAAACATCATCACATTCATAAACACAAGATTATAATTACAAATGCATGAAAATAGAAAAGCTATCCATCCATTAGGAGGTAGAACCGTCCTTGTAGGAGGAGAACATAAGAATACAATTACAAATGCATGAAAATGAAAATAATTATCCATCCATTAGGAGGTAGAACCATCCTTGTAGGAGGCATACAAGAACTAAAAATTGCATGAACTAAACTACTATCTAAGGTGCATGAATGAATGATTCAATGCTTCAAATGCTCTCTCCAAGATGCCTTTTCTCAGCTGATCCCCTTGCTATTTATAGATGAATGGGTGCAAGAATTTCAACTTGCCAAGCCACTAATCTTGACTACTAGCCATAATCTTTGACCTCGGAGCAACCATATTTCAGTGTTTTTGCTAACTTTTGACACTTAAATCGGTGGATTCACGCATTTTAGTATTCATCAAAGTTGTAGCCGTGGATCTAAGCTTTCAAATGGCGGCAGGAGCTCCTAACTTTGAAATTTCTAGCTCAAGTTATGATCAGATTGGTAGTCAAAGGTCAGATTCCGCCAGAACCACTGTTTTATCTTCCAAGCAGAATTTGAGATCCTTAGATCCCGAACTGGGCTTTTCTTTAAACATGAAAGTTTTAGGGCTTCTTCTTAGCTTTCCATACATATAAAGAACAGCCCAATCGGACATCCAGAACTCCAGATATGGCCTAAAACCTGAAACAGTGTCAGATTACAGCATTATTTAAAATATTTGATTTCATTTCAAATTCAAGATCCATTCACCAAATGCAACTAAATTTATTTAATTTAACAAGATAACATCCAAAAATGCATCATACAAGGGAAAATAAATATGTAAATATTTTACGTATCAAATTCCCCCACACTTAGCTTTTGGACGTCCTCGGACAAACACAAAATAAAAGAAAACTAATACTAATGCTAATGTTAGTACTAATCTACCCATGAGATAGTTAGAAAAACATAAGAAAGATAATTAAAGTACAAAGATATCATAACATTCATGAATCAACAAATCTTGACATATAAAATCAAAAAGAAATTGCAACTTCATTTGAGAAGGATTGAATCAGATTGATATAATCACTGGAACTCTTCCTCTCTCAAATGTTTATTGGCAAGTGTTTCACTCAAATTCATCCTATTAAAGATTGCACTACCATAGGCTTGCATAAATTCTCAATCTCCACTACCTGATTTACATGCACACTTCAAATCAAAAGGTCTTATTAAGGGTTGTAATGAGGCCAAGGTAAAGGAAAGATAAAACAGAGATATGAAAGGCTGAAGTAAGGAGAGAAATTAATAGAGCAATTACAACATGGGTAATCTCTAAATAATTTTATCTTAACATAGCAGCCCACGATTCTCATCAATTTCTCTCTTTTTCTTTTTTTTTTTATTTTTATTTTTATTTTTATTTAGTTTTTCTTTTTTTTTTCTTTTTTCTTTTTTTTTTTTCTTTTTTATATTTTTTTTTTTTTTGAATAAAAACCCTCGCAACTTTGAAGTTAATAATACATATTCCCCCACACTTTGTCAAAAACCCATTTTTCAAAAATTCAAATGCTCTACTAATCCCTAGGGTTAAGTAAAGACAATTGATATTTCATTAAATGACATATTAATAGGTTAAAGCAAAGAAACGGTTAATCAGGCTCAAAGGGGTTTATCAATGGTAAAACTGCAGGGTTGGCTATTTAGTTCAAACTGAGGAAAAAAAAAAATGCCTTTATCATATCTGAGTATGCATGTAAATTGTAATCTCAACCAGATTTCATGCAAGTTCTAGAGTGACAACTTAACAGGTGAATATCACACGCAAGAAATATAATATTAATTCAACAAATAGGCTCAAAATCTCACGGTTAGAGGTTTCCAACTCAATCCAACTCAAAATCCATTGCAAAATCTATCAATCCTAAGAAGTAAGAAAGTTGTTCAATCATGCTATGAAATCTTTTAAAATTATTGAAAAGAACCTAATAAGCAGGAAAATATATATATATTTTTTTTAATAAATTTTTTTTTTTAGGATGCGTATCAAGAGTAAAAAGCTCTTTACTCGGCCATCCCCCCTTTTTTTTATAATGAATCTCATGGTTCTACTACCAAAATATCCTACAAAGTAAAAATTTTTTTTTTTTATTTATTATCCCCACACTTAATGTAGACATTGTCCCCAATGTTTTCAGTAGGTTAGCAAAAAGGGTTTATTAAAAGGAAATGCATAAGCAACACACATATAACAGAAATTTTGGGAGTAAAACCATAAGAGTAAAGAAAGTTACAACCGGAGAGTGGTGTCTGGCTCATGCGTCTGACTGCTGGTTGGAGATTGCCAATCTATCTTTTTCACTAAAGGATCTGGTTGATGTGTATAGCTTTGTAGTTGGTCAATCAGCTGATCAGCAGTTGAGGCAGACATTATTGCACGGCGAGTCGCTTGGGGTATGAATCCTTGTTCCATAGCTTGATCTAAAAAAGACAGCAAACTATCATAAAAACCATTAACATTCAATAAACCTACTGGCTTCTGATGAAAGTTCAAGTTAATCCAATATGCAATGCTAGAAATTCCATCTAATGCTTCTAAACCACCAGGTAAAGCAATAAAGGCTTGAGCAGTGTAAAGCATGCATCCCATACGTTGAGGCAAGTTTGAAACCTTTACTGTTTTACCGATGGCGTTTTTCTTATCATCTAAACCATTCACAAGGATACTCAGTATTTTGCTTCCTCCAGTGTTGGCAGAAATTGCTGCACTTCCTTTTAAGCTATGAAGCCCTCCTCCATACACACAGGCAATCTTTCTAGCAGCTAATGCATGACCAAGTTCAGTTGCCTGCTACAAGAAATTCTACATTCTTCCAACAAAAGATTCACCAAAAACACAGATAGATTTAAATCTACATTTTGATGGTTTCTCAACCTTTTCCTCTTCTTTACTCTTACCTTTAGACATTTTGCAAAGTGTGACTGCTGAAATGCATCTTTATAATACAAAGCAGAAACAAAGAAATCACGCAAAACAGACAATATCAGAAAAATGCTGTGCAAAACTGACAAGTGTAATAATGGCGTGAATAAAGTAGAATACGGAATGTAAGGAAAGTCAAAAAGTTGCTGAAAAGGTAAACTTAAAAAGAAGAGAAATGTACATAAAGTCAAAAAGCAGCTGTAAAGAATAAAAAGATAAAGGAAAAGTAAAGTAGACAAATATGTACAGTAGTTGTGATTGTGGCTCACATCTTCCTCTGATTTTTCGTTCAGTAACGGCTTAAACGGCTTCTATGAGCCGAGGATTTGCTTCCCATCCAATTTTTCTTATAAACTGGCAAACAGGGTCTTTTACAGTCAGATCCCCAAGACTGTAGCGCTCCTTTTCTGTATGGAATAAGTTCATTAAATCAAGAAGAACAACATGAACATCTCCGCTAGGATGCGTCTCAAGAGTCTGAATAATATTATCCAATGACTCTTTACTCAGTCCATCCTTTATGAATCGGATTTTGTCCTCTCGATTTACTGAAATCATTCCTTTACTCCTACAGAGCCTATTACAGTTCCACCTTGCACACTTATGACAGACTCTCATTCTTTTAGCTCTTCTCTTTTTAGAGTAAGAACTTCTTCCCATACCTGGCATACGTTTAACAAATGATTCATGAAACTCACCTGCTAAACGTACCTTAGCTTCAATAATCCAACGTATGTCCTCGGGAAGACCCAAACGCTTAATGCCCTCATTCTTTCAAGTCGACAGTTGTAGATTTTCCTGAGCACATCTTTGGGAAGAGTAGGGAATCTGCTCTTAAGCTTTACAAGGCATTCCTCCATGATGAAAATGATGAAAGCTGAAATTGTGAGTGAAAAATGCTGTGCGATGTGTGCTTAAATAAGAAAAGAAATGAGAAGAGAAAGAAATCTTGGGTTGCCTCCCAAGCAGCCGCCCTTCTTTAACGTCTTTAGCTAGACAAAGTCCCAACCTATTGCTTTTTTTTTTTTTTTTTAATAATACTTACCAGCTGGCTCCTCGAGCGTGATGACAGTCTTGATGGTGTTGAATGTACTGTTATTGTATTCCTTCAATCTCTTGCCCATTTACTTTGAATTTTCTGTCACCATCTTGAATCTCCACAGTTCCATACGGCCAAACTTGAACCACAGTAAAGGCCCCTGACCACCTTGATCTTAACTTTCCTGGAAAGAGTTTTAACCTTGAGTTATAGAGAAGTACTTTCTGCCCTGGTGTGAACTCCTTCCTTATAATTCTTCTATCATGCCACATTTTTGTCTTCTCCTTGTAGAGCTTAGCATTTTCATAAGCATGTTGGCGAAATTCTTCAAGTTCATTGAGTTGCATTAGCCTTTTTTTCACCAGCTGTCTTCAAATCAAAATTTAATGCCTTAACTGCCCAGTATGCCTTGTGCTCCAATTCGACCGGAAGATGACATGCTTTGCCATATACCAATTGGTAAGGAGATGTACCAATTGGGGTTTTGAATGCTGTTCTGTAAGCCCATAATGCATCATCCAGCTTCTTTGCCCAATCTTTCCTGTTGGAGTTCACTGCCTTCTCAAGAATCCATTTCAACTCTCTATTTGATATCTCCACTTGCCCACTGGTCTGTGGATGATAAGGAGTTGCCACCTTGTGAGTTACTCCATATTTAGTAAGCACAGATTGAAGTTGTTGATTGCAGAAGTGCTTGCCTCCATCACTTATGATTGCTCTAGGTACTCCAAACCTTGTGAATATATTCTTTCTCAAGAATTTCACAACCACTCCAGAATCATTTGTAGGAGATGCTGCTGCCTCTACCCATTTGGATACATAATCCACAGCTACTAGAATGAATTGATTGCCGAATGAAGATGGAAAAGGACCCATAAAGTCAATGCCCCATACATCAAATAATTCTACCTCCAAGATGTTGGTCAATGGGGTTTCATGTCTCTGAGAGATGTTTCCTGTTCTTTGACATTTATCACATGCGGTTACATAGGCTTGAGAGTCTTTGAATAGGGTAGGCCAATAGAATCCAGACTGAAGAACCTTAGCAGCAGTTCGATTTGCTCCAAAATGACCGCCATATGGGGATGAATGACAATGGGAAAGGATACTGATCATCTCTTCTTCTGGAACACATCTCCTTATGATTCTATCTGGGCAATGTTTATACAAAAATGGATCTTCCCAGAAGTAATACTTCACATTGGCTAAGAATTTCTTCTTTTGTTGTCCAGAGAGCATATATGGCATCATCCCACTTGCTAAATAATTCACAATGTCAGCATACCATGGAGTTGATAATGATCTCACATTAAACAGCTGCTCATCTGGAAAGGACTCTTGGATTGGCAATTCTGGTTCAAGTTTGGGAAGTTCAAGTCGAGAAAGGTGATCTGCAATTAGGTTTTCGGTCCCTTTCTTATCTCTGATCTCCAAATCAAATTCTTGTAACAGAAGCACCCATCTGATTAGTCTAGGCTTTGCATCCTTCTTCTCTATCAAGTATTTTATTGCTGAATGATCCGTCCAGACTATGACTTTGGAGCCAATTAAGTATGCTCTGAACTTGTCAAAGGCAAATACAACAGCAAGGAGCTCTTTTTCGGTTGTTGCATAATTTATTTGGGCTTCATTGAGTGTTCGGCTGGCATAATAGATTGCATGAAAAATCTTATTCTTTCTCTGGCCCAAGACTGCTCCAACTGCATAGTCACTTGCATCACACATTATTTCAAACGAAAAATTCCAATCTGGAGCGACAATTATTGGTGCTGAGATCAAGGCTTTCTTCAAAGTTTGGAATGCTAACATGCAGTTCTCATCGAACACAAATGGAATGTCCTTCTCCAAAAGTTTGCATAGCGGTTTTGTGATCTTTGAGAAATCCTTAATAAATCGCCTGTAAAAACCAGCATGGCCCAGAAAACTCCTGATGCCTTTGATTGTCGCAGGTGGAGATAATTTTTCAATAGTTTCAATTTTTGCTCGATCAACTTCAATCCCTTGAATTGAAACTTTGTGTCCCAACACGATACCTTCTTTCACCATGAAGTGGCATTTTTCCCAATTCAATACAAGGTTGGTCTCCACACAGCGATGTAGCACCTTTTGCAGATTAGCTAGACAGAGATCAAAAGATTCCCCAAACACTGAGAAATCATCCATGAATACTTCAATAAAATTTTCCACCATATCTGAAAAGATTGCCATCATTGTCCGTTGGAAGGTTGCAGGAGCATTGCACAATCCAAAGGGCATTTTTCTGAAGGCGAATGTTCCATATGGGCAAGTAAAAGTTGTTTTCTCTTGATCTTCAGGAGCAATCAAAATTTGGTTGTAACCAGTGTATCCATCAAGGAAGCAGTAATAAGCTTGTCCTGCCAATTTATCTAGCATTTGATCTAGGAATGGCAAAGGGAAATGATCTTTTCTGGTAGCTTTGTTGAGCTTCCGATAGTCAATACAAACTCTCCATCCGGTCACTGTTCTCTGCGGGATCAGCTCATTATTTTCATTTGGAACAACTGTCATGCCTCCTTTTTTTGGTACAACTTGTACAGGGCTCACCCATGGACTGTCAGAAATTGGGTAGATAATGCCAGCATCTAACCATTTGAGCACTTCTTTACGAACTACCTCCTTCATATTTGGATTGAGCCTTCTTTGATGTTCCACACGGGGCTTGGCGTCTTCTTCTAGCAGTATTTTATGCATACAGATTGAAGGGCTTATTCCCTTAATATCTGCAATCGACCATCCTAGTGCGGACTTGTGCTGTCTTAATACCCTCAGCAACTTTTCTTCTTCTTCAGTAGTTAAATCAGATGAGATGATAACTGGCAAAGCTGAATCTTCTTCTAGAAAAGCATACTTTAAATGAGTGGGTAGTGTTTTCAGCTCTAATTTTGGTGGCTTTTCAATTGAAAGTACTGGCTTTGGTGGTTTTTCTCCCAAATCTTCGAATGGCCTTTTTATGAAAATTGGTGAATTGGCTTCGAGATAGCTGACTTGCTCTAGAATTTTAGGATCAGTAGTATGAGATGTGTCCATCATGCTGATTGCTAAAGGTTGATTAGAGCAAATTTCATCTACTACTTCTCTGGTGCAGCTGCTTATTGAATCAACCTTAAAACAGGTGTCACCTTCATCAGGAAGAGATAGGGCTTTAAAAATGTTGAAGGACACTTGCTCATCTTGAATCTGCAAAGTAAGCTTTCCCTTCTGTACATCAATTAGAGCTCGTCCAGTTGCAAGAAATGGTCTCCCAAGAATGACAGGGATTTCTTGATCTTCTTCCATGTCAAGCACTATGAAATCTGCTGGGAAGATGAACTTATCAACTTTTACTAGCACATCTTCAAGGACTCCACGTGGATGCTTTATTGAACGATCTGCTAGTTGCAGTAACACGGTAGTTGGTTTTACTTCTCCCAATCCCAGCTTCTTGTAAACAGATAATGGCATCAAATTCACACTTGCACCAAGGTCACATAAGGCTTTTTAAATTCACACTCTCCAATGGTACAGGGTATGCAGAAACTCCCAGGATCTTTAAGCTTTGGCGGTAGTTTCTTTTGGAGAATTGCACTGCACTCTTCAGTTAAGGCCACTGTTTCGAAATCCTCCAGTTTGCGTTTCTTTGATAAAATCTCCTTCATAAATTTCGCATAACTAGGCATTTGGGCTAAAGCTTCAGCAAATGGGATGTTGATATGCAACTTCTTGAACACCTCCAGAAACTTGCTAAACTGCTTGTCTAGTTTAGCTTTTACCAATCTTTGGGGAAATGGAACTGGAGGAACATATGGTGGAGGATTATCTGGAAAAGTCATTCTTCCTGAAATCACCTCATCTTCTTTCTGAGCTTCTTCATTTTTCTTCCTTGATTCTGGCTCATTCAACTGCTTCCCACTTCTTAATGAAACAGCCTTTACGTGCTCTCTGGGATTTCTCTCAGTGTCACTGGGTAAAGTGCCTGGTTGTCTGGAATTCAGCATACTTGCAATTTGGCCCATTTGCACCTCCAGATTTTTGATTGAGGTTGCTTGAGTTTGCATGATTGTTTCATGATTCTTGAGTGTAGCTTCTGTTCTGGCCATGAATTGGGAAGTATTCATGGTTAGTTGAGCCAATGCTTCTTCTAAATTCGCCTTTGGTTGTGGTGGTGATTGCTGAATTTGCTGTTGATAACTCCCTTGAGGTTTGAACACATTCTGATTACTCCTCCACCCTAGATTAGGGTGGTTTCTCCATCCTGGATTGTATGTGTTTGAGAAAGGATCATTTTGACGATTTTGATTCCCCACATAGTTGGCTTGTTCAGGTTGAGAAGGAATGAATGGATTTCCTTCTTGGCATTGTGTGCTCATGTGAGGGCCTCCACATAAATCACAAGCATCTGCAGGAGTTCTAATTGCATTTGCTTGAGCTGTTAATGAACTCACTTGCTTGGATAAAGAGGTAACTTGAGAAGACAAAGTGGTTAGAATGTCTAGCTCATGGACTCCAAGTGCTTTCTTTGAAGTGCTGCGTTCAGAAGGCCATTGGTAAGCATTTGCTGCCATTTCTTCCAACAGCTCCATAGCAGCTTCGATGCTTTTTCCCATTAATGATCCACCAGCTGCAGCATCTACAAGTGTTCTGGTAGCATTAGACAATCCATTATAGAAAGTCTGCAACTGTAGCCAATCTGGTAGCCCATGATGAGGACATCTTCTTAGCAGCTCCTTGTATCTTTCCATGCTTCATAAAGGCTTTCCATGTCATGTTGGGTGAATGAAGCAATTTCATTCCTCATTTTTGCAGTTTTAGCTGGAGGAAAGAATTTTGCTAGGAATTTTTGTGCCAATATGTTCCATGTAGTGATGCTCCCCACTGGTAAAGAGTGTAACCAGCTTTTAGCCTTATCCCTAAGTGAGAAAGGGAAGAGTCGCAACCTTATGGCATCATCAGAAACGCCATTATGCTTGAATGTATCACAGATTTCCAAAAAGCTGGCTATATGTGCATTCGGATCTTCTATTGGAGAACCTCCAAACTGATTTGCTTGCATCATTTGAATTATGGCTGGCTTGATCTCAAAGTTGTTGGCTGGTACAGGTGGTCTCCTGATTCCAGAAATGGTATCCATGACTGTTGGTGTGGCATAGTCACGGAGTGCTTTGGTGTCTTGTTCTTCTCTCAAATTTGCCATTGCTTCACCTTGATCTACAGTTGACTGCTTCTGTATTTTTTGATTCCTTCGACAAGTTCTCTCGATCTCAAAATCAAATAGCAGTGGCTCAGCAACTTTTGATCTGGTCATACACTGGAACAAACCTGAAAAGAGAAAAGAAACACCAAAGAAAGAAGAAAATGTAAAATAAAAACCAAATTAGGATTAAGATTACTTGGTATTGATATTAATGATAACAATCCCCGGCAACGGCGCCAAAAACTTGTTACGTGTGAAATGGTTTATCAATTAGCGCAAGTGCACACTATCGTAAACAAGTAATAAAGTGATAAGAAAGTATCGTTCCCACGAGGATTGTTTCACTAAGTACCAAAATTAATAATCCTAACTCTATTTGGCAGATCAATAAGTTGGAAATGAAGTGAGTAAATAAAGATTAATGCAAGAATATATTTAAAGTAAATATGAATGCAAATGGACTAAAGATAAATATGAATAAAAGACCTAGGGATCAGACTTCACTTAACAACTTCGGATTGAATCATCTATCTACACTAATCCAATTTTAACTCCCTTAATTGATAGTCGAGTTTCCCTAAATTAATTACTAGCCTCTTCCAAGGTCAAGTAATTCTATAATTAATTGGAATTCACTATATTCCTATGTGAACTACAACAACTAATCATGCATTAGGATTTATGGAACTCATTAAGACTACATAAACCATATGAATATATTCCTATTTCATATGCAATTTACGGTTTTAATTATAGGATCCACACACATGTATCTCCTTCCGGTCTCAACATGCATATTGAGTTCATTCCAAAGGTAGCTAATCAATCGAAAGCATTAAGAGCAATAATTAAAACTAAATCTAGGAAATAAAATCAAAATTAGTTTCAATAGACTAGAATTCAATCCGTTATTATCAAGTTACGCCATCACCCTAGGAAGATAAAAAATTAGAACATAATGAAATTAAAAACAAACATAAAATAAAAATAACATCACATTCATAAAATATAATTACAAATGCATGAGAATAGAAAAGCTATCCATCCATTAGGAGGTAGAACCGTCCTTGTAGGAGGAGAACATAAGGATACAATTACAAATGCATGAAAATGAAAATAATTATCCATCCATTAGGAGGTAGAACCATCCTTGTAGGAGGCATACAAGAACTAAAAATTGCATGAACTAAACTACTATCTAAGATGCATGAATGAATGATTCAATGCTTGCAAATGCTCTCTCCAAGATGCCTTTTCTCAGCTGATCCCCTTGCTATTTATAGATGAATGGGTGCAAGAATTTCAACTTGCCAAGCCACTAATCTTGACTACTAGCCATAATCTTTGACCTCGGAGCAACCATATTTCAGCGTTTTTGCTAACTTTTGACACTTAAATCGGTGGATTCACGCATTTTAGTATTCATCAAAGTTGTAGCCGTGGATCTAAGCTTTCAAATGGCGGCAGGAGCTCCTAACTTTGAAATTTCTAGCTCAAGTTATGATCAGATTGGTAGTCAAAGGTCAGATTCCGCCAGAACCACTGTTTTATCTTCCAAGCAGAATTTGAGATCCTTAGATCCCGAACTGGGCTTTTCTTTAAACATGAAAGTTTTAGGGCTTCTTCTTAGCTTTCCATACATATAAAGAACAGCCCAATAGGACATCCAGAACTCCAGATATGGCCTAAAACCTGAAACAGTGTCAGATTACAGCATTATTTAAAATATTTGATTTCATTTCAAATTCAAGATCCATTCACCAAATGCAACTAAATTTATTTAATTTAACAAGATAACATCCAAAAATGCATCATACAAGGGAAAATAAATATGTAAATATTTTACGTATCAGAAATATAAGGAGAAAAATGTTATGGTTTTGTTGTTGATTTTTCTTGTTTTATGGCCCTAATAATGGGGCTCATTTTACTAAAAACCATTGGGTGAAAGGTTAACTCTAGCAACTATTGTATTTTAGTTTAGGGATTTCCTAAATTTGAAGAATTTAGTAGTAATTTTAGGGTCTTCTAGGACAATAGGTTGAAAGCAGCCATTGGATAAGGCATTTCCACTAGATTTGTAATATTTTAGGGAATTTTAGAAATGGTATTATATTGCCTGTTGTATTGCTCTTTATATGAGCAAAAATAATGTATTATTATTGCTTAACATGAATATGACAACTTACGTTTTGATGTAACCATTATTATTTCTATATCAATTGGGTTAATTTTGTTTTGGTGTGTAAAAAGAATTTGTTAGGTTGCTATATAAATATTATTATTACATATATAAACATGACAACCTAATCTATATTTGATTCCTATCATTAGTTAAATAATTTGCAAATTTCTTATAATATATACAAAGAAAACCACTTCATGAAAGGTTCTTATTTGCTTAAACAACATTATTTAAGTGTGATCCCATACATCCAATGAAGCAATTTAGTAGAAAAAAGAAAGAGAAGAGGAAAGTACATGTTGACAAGTTTCATGGATCCCCATTCTTTAGAAATTGTATCATTAAGGTAGTTATGTGTGACATCATTAGACCAATGAAGATGATGGTTAAGTTAGTTGATAAAGAAAGTTATATACAAAGGTTTATTGTTGGTAAATGTGAGTGTAATGTAAATTGAAATTGGATTATACGTACAATTTATGAAAATGAGGCAATCTAGTTAGTTCCTAGGGAAGCATGCCCTGGAAGACCTTATTGCTTTAGAATTCCGTGCATTCATAAAACAAAATTAATGATTTAGTCCAAAAAAATAATATAAAAAAATGAAATGCACACCCAAATGAGTTTTGATATCTTTCCTAACGATAAAAAAGTAGATTCTACATTTGTCTCTCTCAAAATTTTGTTTAATTACACACACACTCCTATATTTCTAGAAATATATACTACTTTTCTTTTTCTTTCTTCTTAAAGGCAGATTAATAAATAAAAAAAATTGGCTTAGGCAATTTCTTTACATGTCTAAAAAACTTCTTTTTTTAATTTAGAATGGAATGTGAAAGGGGAAGTGAGTGGTAAGAAGGCTAAGTAACTTTATTCTTTAATGTACATTCACCTCCCTTAACGTAGAAAAATAAAGCTTGTCAATGGATAGTTCTTGAAATAAAAAGGAATGGATATAATTAATGTAATCCTCATACACTTAAATACTCATAATATTACAATGGGGAATAACTTTTCTAAGATCTAATAATAAATTCAAAGTTTAATGGTAACTCACTTAAATGTAAAGTAACTTGTAATAAGTTTACTTTGGTATTATTTTGATAGAATTATGAATTTTATGAGACTTTTTTTTACAAAACTCGTAATATTTATATGAAGTTTGTAATTATTTCATAATGACATAAGTCATCCATTGTAGCTGTTCATATAAATTTTACAATTTCTTATAAGATCATGCAACATGAATAATGATAGTTGCATCACAAAAAATTTAGGAATTTTATTAAAAAAATGCAAGATTTTGTAAAAAAGGTTATAAATTTTTATAAAAAAATTGTAAGATTGATAGAAAAAACTATAAACTTCATATCAATACTTTCTATTTTAAAAGACCACTGAAGAATGACTCGTAAGACAAATAACTTTCTAAAGATTAGATAATAAATGAAGAAAATAGTGTACAAAAAGATATCAAATAGACTTAAATCTATGGATCTCACAAATTATGACAAATTTTGATAACTTAAAATTGGGTTTCTTTTTTTCACAAATAATATAGGTTAATCTAAGTGGACCGAAGTTTGTATAAACTAAATAGATATAAACCAATCTATATGAATCAAAATTCACATAGATCAAATAGATACAAACTGATTCATAAATTTTAATGAATTTGAACCCTTTAAAATTTGATTATTTTTTCTTTCGATATATTTAATTCAATTTATCCATTTTACAATTCTAATGTACGTTAGTCAAGGAATTTAAATGCCATTGTGTATAATTAACTTAAATCTCACATAAAAAGAACTTATTTTTCTTGACAAAAATGGTCTAGCATTCTTTCTTCGAGCTTAAAGTTGTAAACATAAAAAATAAAAATAAAAATAAAAGAAGGAAGCCTAAAAGACACAGCCCAATAACACTAAATCTTTATATTGAAATTTTTCATAAAATGAGCTATTATTAATTAATAATTTTTAATTTAATAAAATTGACTGATTAAAATTTAATCTAATTATGAGACATGCATAAAGTCTATTTTAAAATTATTATCTTAAAGATGTAGGCTTAGCACATCTAAATAAGTTAATATGATTCAACAGTTGTATAAATCAAAGGCCCAATAAACCTTTTATAGGGAAAATTATTAGAGTTTTATAAATAAGGATTATGGTGAGCTTTCCTCTTCACTTTTCATATATACTATTTCTACTCATTGAGAGCCACCGCCAAGAAGAAGAACGAAAGGGAAGATCTAGTTAATAGAAATTCATTAGTTTATACTAAATTCAACTATGACTATAAATCTATCAGGTACATAAATACAAATTTGATATTTATAGTATTCTAATTATCATATATGAAATCTTAATAATTAAAACTTTTACATTTGATATTAGAGCCTACATGTATAAAATTAGAATTCAAGATAACTAATTACGTTTCGTATTATTTGGATTAAGGATTTATGATAAAATTGTATATGTATGATTCTTAAAATAAAATCATACAATTAGTTTACAATATTTATTCTATAACTCTTTATGAATCATCATGAGTTTTTTATATTAAAAAAAGGATTTTTATATATCGATCTTCTCATTTGTAGCAATATGACAATGTCCTTTAGAATTTGATGAGCTCTATTAAGGATTATGCCTTTTTTTAATAATGCATGAATCATTTAATGAAACTGTAACATAGATATATATATTAATAATTTTGGTGATGAATGTTTTTAATTTAGAAATCATGATTGTTGAAACTAGAAATTCTAATCTATCACAATTTTTTTAAAGATAATTTTGTTATATTTTTCCTTTTAATTTCAAATAAAAATTTTGCTATTCTATTGCTATTTTTTTTGTTGGATCATAATTGAATGATTAGATTGTGGCATCTAAGGATGTTTTAATGTTAGATTTGCTTAAATCCATGCTAAATATCGTAAATAAGGAGCTTTATTTTTGCAACAATGGCGGATGAAAGTTTTGTTATTAACAGAAAGTCTTTTTCATAAGGAAGAAGCTTTGTGGACCATGAACTTAATATATATATATATATATATATATATATAATATTAAACAAATAAAGGGCATGTGAATCCCCCTATAGATGTCAGTGGCCTTTAGATTATTATTTTTTTATTGATGGTACCATTCCTCACGAGGACTAAGACCTACATGACCAAGTAAATATAAGGTGGCTTATGCTACCGACCAATAAGGGTCATATGTCCTTTTCATTTTATTTTTTTTATTTTTAAGTTCTTCTTTTATTTCTTTTATATAGAAAATACTTGTTATATATATTATTTTTTAATTAAATAAAAACTAAAATTATAAAATTTTCTCGAGAAATAGAGTGAAATGCTTATAATTCATTGATAATATTCACTCTTCCTAATTTTTTTTAATTAAATTATTTTATTTTGAAGAATAAACATAGTTAGATATCATAATTATGTTAATCTTACACTTTTTCAGGACTTTGTTATGCAACATTATTTGAGGGCTCATTAAAATGTATTAAGTTCTGACATCACATCATGAGTGACCTATTGCATATAAATGATTGAGTATGCAAATTGAGATGTTGAATAATTTATTTTCCCAAATTAAGAAAAATTTTTATTAGTAGTTATAAGTACTTAATTGCCAAAATAGCTTACTTATAGTGATTAGTGAAATATTTTCCTATTCAGAAGTCATAGGATAGTACTAGAATTATTTTATATAATCGCCTACCTAAAGAAGGCTATTATATAAGATAATTTTGGTATGGGGCATAAGGCATTATAATTAGAAATATATCAATTTAAAAAGTTTATCTATCCAAAATGGATGGATTTTTGAAAATTGAGTATTTTCATGTTAGCATTATGAAAAGAATACTTACTAGCATATCATATTCTCTACTTAAAAGGGAGAACACGATGATACACCTAGAATCTCCAATTATTGTAGCATATCAAGAATTGTTGCTATCTATATATTCTCTTTTAAATTATCCTTTAGTTAATTGTTACATTTTATCTTGAATAGTAATTTTTACTATAAATAGTAATCAAGCTACCATTGAGATTTTACAAGGATCCAGCTATAAAAAATGGAATGAAGACTTAAATTTGACCTTAGTCATAAGTGACATTGACATAACCTTATGCATTGATTAGCCTACAACATAACTACTCAAAGTACCACTAAACAAAAAGAATTGTTTGCCAAGTAGGATAAAGCAAATAATATTTGTCTACATTCCATTAAGAGATCTATCTTTGAGAATCTTTTAAGTGGGTTGGATGAGATTAAGAATGCTAAAGGACTTAATGATGCTATTAGTCAAATGTACCAAAAATCTAGCAATTCTAAGGCTAGGAACCTTATGAACGAGGTAATGAGTATGAGGTATGATTTTATTAGAAATGTTAGAGATTTCATCATAAAAATGGTTCGTATCAAAAATAAATTAGCTTCCTATAAAATCACCCTACCTAACAAATTCATTATTTACCATACCATTAATTCTTTCCTTCATGAATTCACCTAAATTAAAATTGCTTATAATACCTTGAACAAAGTTTAGAGTACAATGATCTTATATCCAAATGTGTTTTTAAGGAGAAAAAGCTTAAAAGAGAGAAAAATAAGGGTGCCTTACTCATTATTAATTCCAAATCTAGCCACTAGAAAAATTTTAGCAAGCTTAAGAAGTTTAGGTCAAAAGCTCTTAATGAATTTTAGGGTAATAAAGACCAAAACAGTAGTTAGATAAAAAGGGTAAGTGGTCATAAAGTTATCATTAAGAAAGATAGTAAATATTTTTTCTGCAAAAAGAAAGATTATAAGAAATTCGAGTGTTAGAAATACAAATTAGAGAAAAAGGATAAATAAGAAGGTAAACCATTAGCTTTCATTTGTTTTAAATCCTATTTTGTTGGTGCCCTATTAAACTTGTGGTAGCTTGATAGTAGTGCAACTATTCACATTATTGTTACTTTGCAGGGGTTCAAAAGCAAATAGAAGTTAAATGAGAAAGAAGCTAAGCTTAAAGTTGGAAATAATGTTGAAATTGAAGTCAATTATATAGGAACAACAAGTTTAAATTGAGAGCCTAGTTTTGAACTTATTTTGAAAAATATTTTTTTATATAACTTCCTTTAAGAGAAATTTGATTTTAGTTTCTGTTTTGAATAAACATGATTATCATTTTATTATTAAAAATGAAAATTTTGATTTATCTTCAAATTCTAAAATAGTTAGTGAATTTAAGCTAATTAACAATTTATATAGATTATGCTTGACCCAAAATAATGAATACAATAGTATGAATGTTGAAAATATAGTGTCTAAAAGAACCTTAATTAGTGAAAAGTCTTTCTTATTATGATATAAAAGATTGGGTCTTATCTTAAATGAAAGAATTAATAAATTGATAAAAGATGGTTCTTTACCTTCTCTTAATTTTGAAAACTTGGACACATGTGTTGATTGTATAAGGGGAAAACTAACTAAGATTAGAAGCAAAAGGGCAACTTGAAGTTCTGACTTTTAAGAAATTATGCATATTAATATTAGCGAACCATTTGCTCCTATTCTATGTGGTAATAAATATTTTATTACCTTTATTGATGACTTTTTTTTGTTATAGCTATCTTTACCTGATTAAGGAGAAGTCTGATACTTTTAAAATTTTTAAAATGAAAATAGAGAAATAATTAGGAAAAGTCATCAAAATTGTTAGGTCTAATTGGAATGGTGAATATTATGGCAAACATGGTACAACTGGATGACATATAGGACTACTTGTCAAATACTTATAAGAGAATGGGATAATTGCCTAATATATAATGCCTAGTAGTTCTAAACAAAATGATGTGATTCAAAGGTGGAATTGCACTCTTAAGGATATAATAACAAGCATGATGAATGGAACTAATCTTTTTGAATATCTTTAAGGTGAAGCCATGAAATGTATATTATATTTATTGAATAGAGTACCCAGTAAATTTGAACCAGAAACATTTTTTAAATTGTGGATTGGGAGGAAACCTAGCTGAACCACTTTCAAGTTTGGAGATGTCCTATAAAAGTTAGAATTTATAATCTTTTTGAAAAGAAAATTAAGCCTCAATCTACTCTTTGTTACTTCATAAGGTACCCAAACTATTCCAAAGGGTACAAATTCTATTATCTTAAATGTGGAGCCAAAATTATGGAGTCACAAGTGGTAAAATTTTTTAAATTAGATATTATAGATAGAATCGTCATAAAAGTTATCAATGATAATGAGCTCATAAGATATGTCACTTTCCTTTTGTTAAATCCATAAAGTCTTGTAGTACTAGTAAATATTGAAAAAGAAGATAATGTGTAACAGAATACAAATCCTTTCCCTCTTGATCATCCTCCTTATCCAATTCCTAATCCTACTTATGTAACTTAAGCTTAAGAGAATGAAGTTGAGGTGCCCTTGAAAAGATATGCCAAACAAAGAAAATCTACAATCTCTAATGATTACTTAGTTTTTCTTAGAGAAAATGACTATAATATTAGTCATGTTATTGATACTTTGACTTTCAAAGATGCAATAACTCGTCCACAGTCTGATATGTGGATAGATGTAATGAAAGATAAAATGAATTCTATGACTCTCAGTGGTGTTTGGGAGCTTGTTGAGCTTCTAGAAGCATATAAACCTAGTGGTTGTAAATAGATGTACAAAACCATGAAAGATTCAAAGGGAAATGTTGAAAGGCTCGAAGTTAGATTAACGGTAAAAGGATTTACTCAAAAAGAAAGAATAGACTACAATAAAACCTTTTCACCAGTGTCATCTAAAGATTCTTTTAGAATTATCATGGCCTTGGTAGCACACTACAACTTAGAGTTTCATTAGATGGATGTGAAGATAGCTTTTTTGAATAAGGATCTAAGAGAAGAAATTTATATGGTATAACCAGAAGGTTTTCAAGAACTTAAAAAAAACACTTAGTGTATCAGCTTAAAAAGTTCATTTATAGGCTTAAACAAGCTTCCAAGCAATGATATTTTAAATTTGATAAAGTAATCACTTCTATGGCCTTTGAAGAAAATAAATTTGATCAGTGTATATACTTTAAGATCAGTGGGAGTAAGTACATTTTTCTTATCCTTTATATAGATGATATCCTATTAGCTAGTAATGATAATAGATTGTTGCATAAGACTAAACAATCGTTGTCCAAGACTTTTGACATGAAAGACCTTGGAAATGGTTCTTTTGTTCTTAGGATAGAGATTCATAAAGATCAATCTAGAGGTTTATTAGGACTTTCATAAAAATCTTATATTAATCGTGTACTTACTAGATTTAACATGCAAAAATATAAGGTTAGGAATATACCTATTATAAAAAGTGATAAACTCATTCTTAGTCAATGTCCCAAGAATGATTTGGAAAGAGAATCAATAAAAAATATACCTTATTCTAGTGTAATTAGGAGTCTTATGTATGTACAGGTAGGCATTAGGCCAACATTGCATTTACAGTTGGAGTTCTTAGCAGGTATCTTTCTAACCCTAATATGGATCATTAAGTTACTTTCAAGAAAGAGTTAAGATACTTACAAAAGATAAAAGATTACATGCTAGTTTATCAAAAAGTTGATAATCTTGAGATTGTTGAATATATAGATTCTGACTTTGCTAGTTATCAAGATGATATGAAATCCACCTTAAGATACATTTTCATGTTAGCTAGAAAAGTTGTACCTTGGAAGAGTGTGAAATAAACACTCTTGGCTTCTTCCACCATGTAGGATGAGTTTGTTGCATGTAATGGAGCAATTATGCAAGCTATTTGGCTAAAAAATCTTATTTCTAGTCTTTGCATTATTGATCCCATCTCTAATCTACTAATGATTTGTTGTGATAACAAATTTACTATGTTGTTTTCTAAAACCAACAAAACTACATATAGGTCTAAGCATTTGGAAATAAAGTATCTTCAGGTCATGGATTTTATAAAAAAAATGATAACATTATTATAGAGCATATCAATACAAGCAATATGATTACTGATCCTCTAACTAAAGGACTAAGACCTATAATCTTTAGCAAACATGTTGAAAACATAGGTGTCTTAGGGGTCCTTTGATGTAATTAATTAATGGGAGCATATTTCCTATATTTGATATTCTCAAATTATAATTTGTTATGTTAAGCCTTCTTTTCTATGAGATATTTAATTTCATTGATGATTATCATAAAGTGGATATTCTATGTTATTATATACTTTTACTTATACATGTACTTATAGGTATTGAAATCTTATTTCTTAAGGTTGATATCTATCTTAAGTATGACTTTAACATCAAAAAAGTATGTTTCATAGAATGATACCATTGAATAATTTCAAGAATATAGATGAGACTTACATATAGCATATTAATTTCTCATCAAGTTTAAAGAAATCATGGAGAACTAATAATAAAAATAGCACGTTTGATCACTTTTGGTCCTATTTTCTTGCTATACAACCATACTAAGATCCATTGTCGATAAAGTGACTAACATTTGTAACCATAAATTGGTCCTATGTCAATAAGGAGAATAAAAGTTACTATGATTCAATGTTGTTAGCTATATTAGATAGGATTAAGATGTTGTTTTAAAGAGCTAAATTATTATTTTTTTCTAATTGTGGCTACATAAAAATTTTTAATCAATCAATTTGCAGTCTTATTTTCAAAAATGTATTTTGTTAAAATTTATATAAAATTCAATTAATATTGCTTAAGTGAGAGAATATTTAAATTTTTTATAAAGTGAGCTACTATTAATTAGTAATTTTTAATTTAATAAAATTGATTAATTAAAATTTAGTTCAATTGTGAGATATGTATAAAACTCATTTTAAAATTATAATCTTAAAAATATAGACTTAGCACATCTACATAGGTTAGTATGATTTAGCAGTTGTATAAGTTAAAGACTTAGTAAACTTTTTATGAAAAGGATTATTAGGATTTTATAAATAAGAAATATGATTAGGTTCCCTCTTCACTTTTCACATACACAGTTCTACCCATTGAGAGTCGCTACTAAGAAGAAAAACGAAGAAGAAGATCTAATTGATAGAAATTTATTGGTTTTTGCTAAATTCAACTATAACTGTAAATCTATTAAATACGTAAATATAAATTTTATATTTATATTGTTCTAATACGTGAAATCTTAATAATTAAAATTCTTACACTTTGACCACACCCAGTATAATAAAACGCCTACTGATAGAGTACCCTACCGCCATTATTCAATCGTTTTCAGCGGTCTCACAAATCCGCGTCAACATTCTAATTTTGAGAGAGGGGCACGAATCGGAAAGATAACATTTATTCAGACGGTGAAAATTTGTTAAAATGTTTGTGATTCACTATATGGTTATTTTACTTGGTAATTTACTAAAAAGATATTAGTAATATTATATATATTAATTCAAAATTTTATTTTAAACATAAATTAAAAATTATCATTAAATATATAATAAAATAAAGTTATACAATTAAATTTGATTAATGTAAAAAAATTTAAATTCTATTTCCATAGTCTTTTTTTATTGAAAAGAAACATATAAACCACATTTTAAATACATATACCTATCACCCATGTAATCAAAGTTTTGAAAGGTATAGATCTTAAGTTCAAGTGTCGCCATAAATATTTTTAAATTTTTTCTCTGTCAGATCTCCCTTCTTAATATTTTTTTAATAATTATTGTTTTAATAATATCTCAAAATTGATATAATAATTAAATTTAATATTAAATTTGAGATAAAAAAAATGCAACATTTTCCGTGCATAGCAGGAGTTACATAATATAAATATAAATAATATAAAACCAGCAACCGCAAGTTGGCAACAAAACCACCATGTGGAGTTGACAACCCCTCCTTGGTTTTGTCCACGCATTCCAGCAATCTACGCATTTTATTCTGTCCATATCTATCAATTCTCAACTTAATATAATTCATTACTGATTAGTTTTATCATTTGCTGGAGAAAATGGTAGATAGAATTTAATGAGTTTGAATTTACGCGTCTTCCAATTGTTTTTTACAACTACTCATTAGAAATAGAAATAACTTAATTTTAAATTTTTTTAAAAAATAATCTTCGCTTCAAAAATTTTCAATCAAGATATTAATTATCACTAATTAAGCGTCTAAATAAGATAGATGGGATTTAAACTTGCTCTTTCAAAATTATCAATAATTGCAATTTGTAGTTGGAAAAAAAAAATTTTTGGCGTCCACTTTAGATATTTTATTACCATTTAGCAGAATTGAAATACAAAAATTTTATATGCCGCGAATTTAAAAGAATTGGAAGATTTTTTTATTTACCCCTCCCTTAAAAATATTAATAACATAACTAAAATAAAAAAGAATCCAATTTACAATAAAATGCCATAAGAAATTATGAATGTATTTGAATATATTTTTATTTAATTATTTTTAAAGAAAATTTAATTAAATAAAAACAAAGAACAAAAAGGAATTGAAGTTATAAATAAAAAATATTTTATTTAATTTATAAAATTAATATTAAAAATAATAAAATAAATTAAAAATATTTAAAAATTATTTTTTATATATTTAAAAATAAATTTCCAAACTATTTTTATTTAAAAAAATGGCCTATAAAAACAATAAACAGACGCTACCGTATGAGTTTCGACAACAGCTCGTGAATGACCCTTTTATATGCTGTCAATATAAAAACAACAGGTCGTGGATAACCATTTTTCTATGCTGTCAATATAAAACCACATGTTATCACAAACATATACAAAATGTTTGACAATATACAATAAAAACTTGGATCTTTGCCTACATTTATTTATTTTCAAAAATATTATATGCATTGAATATAAAATTTAAATTAATTTAAAATTTTTTATTTCTTAATTTAAATTTTATAAATTTATTTTATTATTATATATTTTTTATTAATAATTTATAATTTATATTTTAAGTTTAATTTTAAATTTTATTTTTAACATATACAATATTATTCATATATATATATATATATATATATATATATATTATAGACACACATTCATATTAATATTTACAAATTAGATGACTTGGAAGTTGGTGATGAGAATATTAAAGAGAAAGAGAGAATGAAGGTGGGTCCGTTGGGAATTAGAGATGGAGGAGAAGACAACAGGCGCAGTGACAAAGTCTGCTGTTCAAGTTGGCGACGGAACTTGATGTTTGTACTGGTTTACATAGACAAGCGTACTGCAACTTAAAAAGGATTTTTTGATTTTGATTCTCAATCTGTTAATTAAAAAAATACTTTTTTTGTTTAATTTAGAAAAAGACGAAAAAATATAGATTTGAAAAGAGTGATTTCATTGTTAAGTTTCTAAATTAATTTATTTACTTTTACTGATTTTTTCTTTTATAGTTCTAAAATTTATTTTCTTACTGTAATAAAAAATTGTTCTGAGAAAAACAATAATGAACAAAAACAAGATCTGCGAATTAATGCTTATATATAACAGTTTTTTAAATTAATAATAATATAAATAATAAATCACTTACACATTATGTTTTAGATTAGAATTTAAAATACATATAAAAGAAGTCTCAAAGGTAAAATTGACTATCATTTTACTGCAGAAGATATATGTCGGTGGGTAACGCTGGTACATTAAAAAATGGTACTTAAAATGGTACGGAGAGTATAGTCAATTGGCTCCCTCAATTTTTACCTTTTTTTTAATTAAGAGATAACAAATTATTTAATATACCTGGAAGTAAAATACTTCAACACATGAAGAGGTAAAAAAAAAGTCTTAAAGATAATATTATGTCTCATTGTATTATTAAAAGTTTTATTTATGTTAAAAAAATAATCTTTTCAAATATACAGACATTATATAATTAAATTAATTAAATATTATAAAGAATACAAATAATATAATGTGAAAATTTCCAAATATTGAGAAAAAAATTAAGGATGAAAAAAATTCACAATATTATTAAAAAAATTATAGAATAATATACATATAAATTATCAACCATAATTTCATAATTTTTTAATTATTATTTCTATATTTTTCTCTGACTTTTATCAAGATTCTCATGTAATTCTCATAAACATTCACATCACATTTTTTAAATTTTAAATTTTAAATTCTTAATCGATACAAATATTTATAATCTAAAAATATTTATTTGATAAAATTTTAATTCAAAAATTTAATTTGAGTAAAATGATAATTTACAATCATATATTAATAATAAATAAAATCTGAATTAAATACAACAACTTACAAATACAAACAACCTTAATTTTTTTCCTTATGAAATTATTTGAGATAGTGTTGCGACTCGGCCATTTTATATATTTAAGATTATTATAAGACGTCATTAGATATGAGTTAATGGTAACATTTTTAGTATAATTTATAAAAATATTATAAATTCGAATTAATCAAATAACCGTTGCATTAAAATATATAATTAACATTGTTTTTGTTTTCTGAGGACATATCCGGCGTAATGTTATGGCTTTACCCAATTTTAATAGTATGTGTATGTGTGCATATGGTTTTATTTTAAAGTGACAACATTTAAATTTTAGTGTAAGCTGCAATATATATATGTATAATTACATGAAACTATAATGCGTATGTCGATCGGTATCTCTGTGTAAGCTTTATTTTATTTGAATTTTCTCATATATTATTCAACTGTGCAACTCTGCCTAGTTGAATAAATTCAAATATTTTATTTTAACGGTCCACTTATATAATTGATGTACTATAATTTTTTTTAAAATTAATTTGTCTGGATGTTTCTCGAAAAATCAATTACAATAGGCCTTATGCGGAGACGAGGCCGGTGACTGTAAAGTAAGTTCAAAGTGAACACTACACATTGGTCAACGGTGCGGAAGGCGTCATGCAGTTGGCCTCTTATAATGGTCGACTCTGCTGCAGAGTGGCGCCAACGTTTAATTACCGCAAGTATCGCTTGATCTTTTTTTAGGATTTTATATTTTAAATTTGAATGTAAATTTAATGAATTTATTATTTTTATATGATAAATATATATTTTTTAAGTATCATTTAAAATGAGTATACAGGAATTTAAAAAAATAGTATTCTTAGTTAATTTAAAAATAACAGTTAAAATGAAATAGAAAGAATATATGTGTGTGTCGTCCCGCTGTTATGATATCCAAACGTACTATTAGAAAAGAATAGAATTACATTTGGTCTTCTAAAATTACTTTTCCCACGCATTCTAACTTATAAATATTACTTCTCCCGCGCATATTGGTAGATATATATAAGACAAGTATGAATAAGAAGTGTGAATAGAAAAGTAAAAATAGCATTAACATTGCAAAATTAGAAGAGTGTGCCATTTAATTAGCAGAATTTTTTTTTGGTAAGTTTTTTAAATTGGCAGAATTAACTTTAATCTCAGACTTAAAATTAGGGATGGAACTACCTTATAACCCCTAGGCCATCAGGATTCACCATACATTTATATATTTGTGTGCATATTTTTCGCTACTAAATTTTGATGTTAGCCCCCTCACTTAAAATTTTAAATTAAAATTTTCTCTTGAATTGATAAAGTGTGTATTATATTATTTTTTTATACTCATTTCTGTTTTAAAAAATTATCACATTGAATTACAAGTAAAATTTTTTTTAACATCTATTAATTTATAAAAATAATTTTAAAATAACATGTATTTATAATATATCACTGACAAGAAAAATTATAATTAAAAATTTTACTATATGTAGATTTTTAAATTGAATAAATTTAAAATATTATCCCTTTTATATATTATATATTATATATGTACCTCAAATTATCTTTGTTCTCATTTTATTGAATTATATGTATTTATACTTTACAATTTTATGTAAAGTACTTCAAATTTTCATTGATATATTTACCATAATTTATCATTCTTATATTTTTTTAGTAAAAAATTTTAACAATACCTATTTTTATGCAAATAATTATAATTCATTTTAAATCTATAATTTTTAGTTTAATTTTTATATATCTGATCATTTAAACTAATTTTATTAGTACACAATAACTATCTAATTTAAAATATTTAATTATGAGCACTTAAAAAAATTAAAATAAAATTAAAAATTGTTGTAATTAATTAGTTCTAATTTGTTTAAAACTTTTCTGTAATGATAAATGTAGTAAAATTACTAAACATACAAATGTAATAATTAGAAAAAAAAATCTTAAATGTAATAAAAGATATAAAATATTTAAAGAACATCAAATATTATTTAAACAAAAGACTTCTAATTATTTAATAATATTTTTCATTAACAATTTATGTTTATAAAATCTTACCCCACGAAAAAAATCCTTGGTTCCCCCACCTTATTACATGATTGAACATTTCTCTATCATGTTACGCAGTTAGCAAACATTATACTAATATTCTGATAACTGTCCTCCCACATTTATATATTATATATTATCCGAAATATTTTTTATTTTTTATAATAAATATTATTTCCATAATTTATCATGCATTAATTTATTATTTTTTTTCTCTATTTATCATCAAATATTAAATTAATTTTTAATAAAAAATTAAATTTGAATTACTTTTTATCTATCATTAGAATTTATAAACATTAAATTATTCTAATCTCATAAAAAAAAAAACTCTTCAAACTACATTTATATTTATTTTTTTTCCTTTTACACCTTACTATTTTCTTTTCTAATATAAAAACTTTTATCTTTTCTCTTATAGAATCTTACCATTTTTTACTTTTTGTAAATGTTCAATAATACTTCTATTATGAAATTTTTTTTACAATTTATTTTTCTTTTTATTTATACTATTTTTGTTTCAATTTGATTATCCATTTTTTATTATGAATATTTTATGTCATTAAATTTCTATTTCCTTAAAGATTTATAACTTAATCCATTTTCATTAGTTTGCTAAATTTTTTATGCATAAAATTACAAAAATATATATTATTAGATAAATTATTTAATTATTTCATACATCCTTTAACAAGAAAAAATAATTACAATGTTTGAAGAAAATTATAAGGAGGAGCAGAACTATTATGTAATGTTATTTCTAAATTTTTTTTATAAATTTACAAATAAATTCAATAATATTTTCTATTTTAAAATTTAAAAATTATTTTATCTCTATATTTATCTTATTTTATTTAAATTTTTTACTTTTTAATCTTTATTTAATTTAAATAAAAAAATTATCCTTATTTTCATCACATTTTAAATCTAATTTAAAATTTATAAACTTTTATCTACAATGCACTTTTTCTTTGTATGTATTTGATAAAATCTCCATTTACTCACGTATAAAAATAAACAATTCCAGTTTAACCATCAAAAAATGTTTAAATTTTATATCAAATTTATTTTTATCAACACCATCTTCTCATTAAGAAAATTTGAGTTCGGTATCTAACAATGTTTTTCACTAAATAATATAATGATTTATCTTTATTTGATGGGTTCTCATTATAGAAATTGTAAATTTATTTTTTATTTCATAATATAATTAATTACAATTTTTATAACATTTTTTTCTAAATATTTATGTTGTTTTTCTATTCTTTTTTTCTCATACATGTTTTAATTCTTAAACTTTAATCAAACTATTTTATATTTAGGATTACATCAAATTTTTTTAATTTCACAATTATTTTTTTTATAAATTTGTGTTTTCATAAGAATTTTGGAAAGAGCTTTTTTTTTAATTTATATTATAATGCAACTTTTAGAAAACACTTAAATCTAAGTCCTTTATTGGTATTATCCTACAAAAGTTATTCCTCTATTTCATGTGATTTAAAAAATGAAAAATATTTGATATTAAAAATTTTAGTTAACAAATAGGTAGTAATTTGTGGATTATATTTAATAAGTTATTTATGATATAAAATTATTATTTTAAAATTTTATTTTACAATACACTAATATGATACATGAAAATTTTATTGTTATTATAAAAAAATCTATTTTTATCATAAATTATATTATTAAATATTAATATTAATGATAATATTTATCTTAAAATTTAATATTTAATTAATGCAATATTTGAATTTAAAATCAATCTTTTTTATAAAATAAATTTAAAATTAATTATCTACTTGAATGTTAAATTAAATAAGTGGGGAGATAATTTTTTTCTTTCCTTAAAATTTTCTCAATTTTAGTTATATCAAACACTTCTCTTTTAACTATCTTTTTCTATAAATATTTTATTCTTTCCACTATTTTTCTAGAGTTTTTTTTAAACTTTCCTAATTCGCTTCTCCCATTTTACCTTAGGTTTTTTTTCCTTTTTCTCTTTCATAGATTTTCTTTAGAGGTTCTATGATTGTCACTATTTATAAAATACTTATACTTCAAAAAATTTTCTATTGATTGAAATTTTTATCTATTTACATACTTATGATTTAGGATTGTAGAAATATAAATGATTTTTTTTTAAGGTTGCAGCATATATTGAGAATAATTTGGAGTAGTTTAGCTCTGATTTAACTTATGAGTATTCAAAAATAAGAAAAAATTTTAAATTTATATTATATAATCTAATGTATATGAAAGAATTTATAAATTCAATCTTTTATTATATTATAATATCAATTTAAATTATTTAATGATATTTATGTAATAAAATTATAATATTTTATTTTAAAAGATATTTTTTTAGAATTGTTGGTTGCATATTCATTTTTTATATAATCCTCTTTATAAATAATTAATATAATTATAATTTTATATTATTAAAATAAATATTTATCCGCACGTTACATGGTTGACTAATTAGTTCAAAATATGCGGAGTATATATTTAAAAAATAATGCTTTATTAACTACAGCTAGAAATAGAATTAGATTAATCAATTGGATTGATCTGCATTTTTCTACCAAACACAATTATACTTTCCCAGTGTAATTTATATACTGACTATCAAATAATAATAATAATAATAATAATAATAATATTTGGAATCAAAGTGAAATTTAAAATTAAATTCTAAATATAAATTAAAAAGTATCAATTAAATATAAAATAATAAAATTAATCTGTAAAAATTCAATGTAACTGAGATAAAAAAAATACAGAATTGGATTTTAAATTTCACTTAACATATATTATATTTTTAAAATAAGATATTTGTTTATTGTTATTAATGTAAAACTTTATTACCATACTTTTCTCCTCTTACTTTGCCATAAAACAGCATTCACCGTGGATGTATGTATATGAATATGTATGCACGAAATTATTTTCGATGTGTTAATTATTTGTGTTCTCCTTAGCTTGGTTTCTCCCACTATAATTTCTCACACTGTCCAAGAAAGTGAGAGATACTTCCGCGTTGTTACCCAAACTTTACAAAATCAATTTAAAAATAAGGAATTAGGGATAAAACCCTAACTTGTTAAGCAATGTTATTTTTAACTAAAATAATAAATCAAAATTTTCATAGATAAATTCAAACAAACCATTATATATAATCTAGTGATAAAAAATATGAATAGATTATTAAATGCGTTAAAATTCAAATCTTCATATTATTAATAAAAAAATTAATATTTCCAAATCAAAGCAAAAATGTTAAAATAATTCAAAGATTAATTCAGGGGCGTTGGTCATGACAAGATATGCCAAGTTGAAAAGTAGGCAAAAGGATAAGGAGGAATAGACGTGAATTCGTTCATGTGTACTCCCATTGGAAGTCCTTCTCCTTAGCCTAGCCAGCAGGCCCTGCACGAAACATGGCTTTCGTTCTCCACTATCCATCTTTTATTGAGCTAATAATCTTTGTGGGGAAACTTGTCTCTACATTCATTCATTCATATCCCCTGTGTATAATCAATTCAATCAAATCAAAATGACAAGAAGTTTCAAACCCCCAGAGAGATTATTATTTAATTTATATCAGGAGTAAGATTAAAAATCCATTTTAATGTTTGTAAAATTAAATTTTTATTAATTTTATTTTTGATAAAAATTTATATTAATTTAATTTTTATGAAATTAAAAACTCTCAAATAATATTTAACTCATGAAATCTTATATTTTCAAGAATATGCCCTTTTCCTTGAATATAATTCCTGAAATTATAATTTATTGTTGGAATGTAATATTTTTATATTTGATACAATATAAATATTTTTTAGAATAATTTCTTAAATTCTTAGATGATTTATATTTCTATATTTAGCTCCACACTTTATAATCTTTAAATCTTATTAATTTTCAAAATATCCTTGTCAATTTTTTATCATAAATTATAATACATTGTAATTTTAATTAAAAATATGTAAATGAATACTTTTTAACATCCAATATAAAAATTATAATTGCATGGACTATATATTTAAAATTTCTATTTTTAATTTTTGCATCATAAAAATTATAAAATTAATTATAAATATTTTTTTCATTATAAAAGCATGAATTATGCATTTAAATTTTATTTTTTAATTTTTTAATCATTATAAATTATAAAAGTTGATGATAAAACTTTTTTTCGTTACAATTTGCAGAGCTACACATCTAAAATTTATTTTTTAAAATTTTAAATATTATAATATTGATTTTCACAAATTTTTTGAAATATATGACAATATAATGCTAAAAAATAAAAAATATATACAATATAGATATGCTCATTTAACAAATATATAACCAATTTAGCAAACTTTGCTTTATTTTGAAATTAAATCTATGTACATAAGGGAATGAAATTTTTGCCACATAAATTTAGGTAAGAATGATAATATTTATGATTACATAATAAAAATTGAAATGAAATAAGTTAGGCCTAAAAAAATTGAGATTAGTTTGGTTTTTTTATTTTAGTATTAATATCATGGGAATCTAAATTACCCACCTCTCTTTATGAAAATATTTTAAGATAAAAGTTAGGGTAAAAGCATTCTAGGGAATGTTATTCTCAGATAATTTTTTTTAAAACTTTGAACCAAATATAAGGATGTAACATTTCTATAAAATATTCTCATGATAAATATTTTGTGAACCAAACATCTTCTTAAATTTTAGTTCTTTTGTCCATAAAATGGAATTATTGAATCACTATATAAAGGGATTAAAATTTTAAAGTTTTTTATTTTACAAGAATCAAATTGATATAATTTTTTAATGAATGATAAAATTAATAAAAATTCAATATAATATAAACTAAAGTAAGAATTTAATCTTAAAATAAATTACATTCATCTCTTAGAAATTTAATATAATTATTCTTTTACTCTACTAAATAAATTACATTCATTTTATGCGGGGTTTAGTATAATTATACTTATATTTCTTTCAAATTTGCAAATATAGAAAAATCTTCCTTTTTTTTTTACTTTAAACATAAATTTATCACTCTTACTCTAAAAAATTATAAATATATACTTCTAAAAATATAAAAAATGTAAATATATATAATTAAATTAAAATTAAAAGAACATAAATGTAATTTACTCTTGTATTAATTATTTTTGGGTTTGAAAGAATATTATTGTATGTGCTTTAGATCCTGCAGTGCTTTAATTTCTACGGACCCACTAGTTATGCCCTTGCTTTTGTAGTATATATTCTTATTCTTAATGATATGCTTTTTAACTTATCACGTGATGTAATGCAAGTGTGAAACCAAGTTAATTATGAAAATTTAAGGTACTTTGCGATGATTAACTTAAAAGGTGACCAAAAAACTTTATGAGTTTTCTAAAAGCTTTGTTATTGACAAATTAGATCGATGGCTTTTGTGAAACGTGAGAAATGGAAAAGCTCGTTGGAATTCTTTCACTAGCGAAGAAGATGGAATTATTTTGTTGGTATGTTTTCACACACTATTCTTTGTAATTCTAAGAACTTCCCCTTGGTTATATAGTTTTGCACGAGCACTTTTAGTGAGATTATATATATATATATATATTTGCAATTTTTAATAAAAATGAAAAAAATTATAAACATATACTAGTTGTTAAAGATATTTTAACATACAAGAAAAAGTCTTATGTTTTAGTTTTTTTTTTTTACTTGTTTGATATGTAAAATATTTTTATATTTATTTTCTTTTATATTCTGATTTTTAGAGGGTGTATATATACTTAATTGAATTTTTTTTGGTTTTATAATCATGTCATGGATTGGAATAAAATTATTGAGTCATTCATTTAATATTGGAATTTTGATACTTTTTCAAACTTTGTTACCATAAGTTAAGTTCTAAAGGTCCAATTGGAATGAATTTTTATACATTTGAAAAGTTGATAAGAAACTCTACATATTTCATGTTGAAAGTAAGATTTGACTCAAATGTTTAAAGGTTCAAATTTGGTCTAGAAATTGATGCAATTTTGTTATCTCACTTGACTTGATCATAGTTGTGAGACTATACTTGAAGCTCTCAAGATAGTGGTCATTAGTGGTTATTGCCACAGGGTAGTAGATAAAAATGGATGATGATGGACAATGGGTATTAGTAATAGATAATAACCAAAAGTTATCATTAGCAATGAATGATGGTCTAAGGCAATAGATAGTGGTCGATAATAGATGATGGTAAATAGTGGCATTGACACTAGGTAGTAATTAATGGTAGTATGTGATGGTAAAATAATATATTAATATTAGCAAGACTTGAATGAAAGGAAGGACAAAATAGCTTATTTATATTATTAATATACTTCTATGATATAAAAATGTGAGATACCTATTTCCCTATAGATTTATTTTAAGGAAAAAATTGAGTTAAAAATATATCTTATGAATATTCGCATTCTCAAAAATATTTTTCTAACATTTAAACTAAATATGAATTTCTAACTTTTTTAAAAATATTCTTTAAAATGTGAGAAAAAATTCTACCAACCAAATGCTACTTAAAAACAATATTAACAAGACCCCAAAATACAACCTCATTTTTTTCAAGGATAATTCTAACATACCAAAATTAAAAGTTTGGGTATCAATACTTAAAATACTTATTTCTTGTAATCAATGTTGGATTAAATTGCTACTTAGATCTACGGTTAACAAATATGGATAGGAAAAGAGGTTAATTTGTAGGTTCAATTACAATTTTGGTCTTCTCATTATATACTTTGATTGCATTTAGTCCCCCTAAAATTAAAAATTCTATTTGAATCCCCTTAATTGTCAAAATTGAACATTATTGGTCCATGTTAGCATTTTTTGTCAACTTTCAAATGGCAATGTTGATGTGGCCGATGGCATTCCCAATTAACATTACGTGACATTTTTTTATTTTTTGTCAATGGATTGCCATATCCAATGAGTGCTCCATTTTGATGTTTGTTTTATGAAAAGCTCGTTTCTTTGGTTTTTTGCTATCTTTATTTTTCTTGCATAAAAAAATGAGGCAATGTTAATGGGTGGGGAAAATGAAATGTCTGAAGCTTCTAACTTGAAGGAGCAAGGATCGAAAAGGAATGCAAATGTGGTGAAGAGGTAGTTTTGAAAACTTTATGAAATGTTAAAAATTTAGATAAATATTTTTTTGCTACTAGAAAAGAAGGTGTCAAATGTAACTTCTTTACTTGGTATAATACAAAGATTTTCAAACATGAGAAAAATATGATCAATAGGTTATCATGGAAAGTTATTTGTTGGAAAGAAGGAAAGAATTTTATAGTTTACTATTTGTTTTTCTTGTTTTATATAGGAGTGTTTTAAGGCCTGCAGGTTTTTAACAAATTAGGCTTGTCAAAAATAAGTCTACAAAAAAGTAGGCCTAAATGAGATTAATTTATGCAAACTAGATTAGTGTAGGCCATCAGCCAACTCACAAGGCAGTTGTCTTTTTAAGGCAAAATAAGTAAGGTTTACAGATTTTTAATGTGGATTGAATTGACTAAACTAGATATACTTAAAATGCAGGCTTTAATGGACCAAACCTAAATAAGCCCAACTCATATGGACTTTGGCTTGATCCAATTTGTATGACTCATTAAGCACCTATAATTTTATGACCATAATGATAGGGTTCATTTTACTAAAAGCCATTAAGTACAAGGTTAGCTCTAACAACTATAGTATTTTAGTTTAGGAATTTCTCAAATGTGAAGAATTTAAAAGTAATAGTTTAGGATATTTTGGTATAGTAAGTTAAAGGTAGCCATTAGATTGGGCATCTACACTAGATTTGTAATATTTTAGGAAATTTTAAAAGTGGGATTATATTGCTTGTTGTATTGCTCTTTATATGAGCAAAAAACAATGTATTATTATGGCTTAACATGAATATGACAACCTACATTTTGATGTAATCATTATTATTTCTATATAAACATGACAACCTACACTTATATTTGTTGGTGTACATTTAGTGTTCTAAAAATGTTCTTATATATATATATATGATAACAAGTGCATGTGGTATAATTATTCATTATTTTATATCATACTATTATATTTGATTATTCTATCCTATCATATACTATCACGTCTTCCAAACAACATCATCATTTGCCATTAGCTTATGCGTTAGTAAAAGGGAAAAAATAGAATTTTTTCTTCATTTAGTTTATTTATTTTTTAAGTATTATTATTTAAAATTTTGAGTACAAAAAGGGAAAAAAGAGTTTTGCTGATTAAAAAAAGAGAGAGAAAAGAATTTAAAAAAAAACATGAAGATGAATTGAGTTCAACAAGGTTTTTAAACTTGAATCGAATCGATTGGCTCAAGCAGGAACCAAATCTAAATTCAATTTGAATAATTTCTAAAGCCTAAATAAAAGGTTGAACTGGTTTAAACCAGTCCAACCCATTATTAATAAATAAACCTGCTAAATCGAAGTCACCCAGTTCAAGTGGATGAATTAGACAACCTTCAATGAAAAATATAGTAAAGGGGCCTCGAACTCACAACCCCAATGTTAATATACCATCTTTTATCTAACGCTAGTTTATCCTTCATTTTGTAATTAGCTTTCATTATATATAAATCATATTATTTTCTATTTTTCAAATTTAACTTTCATCTGAATTTTCTTGTACATAATTTACATTAAATATTTATATTTTATGCTATATATGATTAAATCATTTTTAATTAGTAAAATTTAATTTGAAATTTTCATTAGATTCAAAATAAAGTATAACTTTAATATTATAAAATAATATTAAATTCATGTTAGATGATTGTAATTATAATAAAATTAGTATTTATTTTGTGGTGTTTCAAAAATATACATGTATTAGTGAAGTGCATTTAATTTTTTTATATGTATATACGTAATATATAATATAAATTCTATACATTAAAATATGATATATGTGCCTCTCTCTCTCTCTCTCTCTCTCTCTCTCTCTCTATATATATATATATATATATATATATATAAAAGAACCAATTCAATCATTTGATTTAATTGGTTTAGTTAAACCAATATGATATTGACTCGCTTATTTTCCTAAGTTAATGATCAAATTAGGTTTTAAAACGCGTCTTTCCACTTGATTAATCATTGGTAGTTTAATCAAAGATGAAGACTATTCTTTTTTGGGTTTTATTCCCTACTTTCTAGTAAGAATTGTGTGATCTTATGAAAATTTAAGAGATACTGATTTTTTTTATAAAGTTTACAACTTTTGTCAAAAAAATGTATAAGTATTTAAAGTACGACATTGTAGCTTTTTCATGAAATATTATAATATAATAATATTTTGGGATTAAAAAATTTTGTAATTACAAAATTTTATAGAAAACTCGGAAAAAATTGTATATATCATAAAAGTATTCATTTTTTAAACAAGTACCAAGCGAATCTTGAGATAGAATCTTAATTTTCATAAACTTTTCTAATGTTACATAATAACTGTGTAATTATTGTGTTTAATTGAATTTATTTGCTTTTTTTTATTTATTTTATAGTGCTAAAATTTATTTTCGTGCTTTAATCAAATTTTATTTAGAGGAAAATAATAACGAACAAAAACAAGTTCAAACATGCGGATTGATGTTGATATTCTGGGACGAGATCTAGTTATATCTTAAGGGCGTTTTGCTCCAAATTGGAAAAATTTTTAAAATTTCTCTTCGTTTTTAATTTTTTTAAAAATTCACATAAAAATTGAAATACTTTCATTAAAATTCTTAGTAAAAATCTTAATCTTTTGGAAAATTTCTTTGAGTTGCACCCCGATATTTGTTTAAAACTAATGAACTAGAAAGATATATCAAATGACATTAATTTGAACCTTCGTCTTGATGACAACCCCCCCCCCCCCTCCCCACTCTTATCATCAATATCACAATTTACACATGTTGTGCTCTTTTATACTAAATGATATCAACATTCCGAACGGACATCCTACAAGGGATTTAGCATGAGACTTAAGGCCTTGCCCACATTGGGCCAGTTAGAGTCCATCTCAAATGATTAGGTCTGATCAAACAAAATGGACCAATCTGATCAAACATACCGCTACTAGAAAGTTCCAATTCTCACGAGCAGGTTACATCCGCTCGGACATAAAATCACACCATTGAAATCAAGTAACTACTAGGACACGTGGCTCTTGATTAATGCTTGGAAATCACACCCAAAAAAAAAAATGGTCATCTTATGATCTATACCATTCGAACCCACAACCACACCGGTGGTGTGAAAGGCCCAACCTATAAATAGAGAAAACCCTTCATTTATAACCAAGATGCATTAACACTATCTACTTAGATAATATCATTTTGATACTTGTCTGTTACCAAAAAATTAATGTCTTCTCCTATGTTCACATATCACATATGGATTGATAGATTTTTCATAATTAATCCTTATGACATGCATTCGTTTTTATGGTAAAAGACTATGATTCAATTAAAAATTACAATGATTTATTAGATCATGTCTTTTTTAGTCATACTAACTAAAGATACAATCATTTAAGAACTATCTCAGCTCTAGAATGTTACATCATATATGATCAATACACATAAGCCAATTAGCTTTAATTTTAATTTGTTCAAGCCATTAAAAATGATCTAATGAGAAAGCTTTTGAATGATGTGATAAATATCTTAAGTGATAACTGTTGGAGCGATTTTAAAAAATAACACTTTTGAAAAAATTCTATTTGGAAAGAAACTTTTAAAATTTTTATTAATTTTAAATAAAACATCACCTAGTTTTCTAAAACAATACAATGGAATGATAAATATCTTAAGCTACAACTATTGGAGCCATTTTAAAAAATAACTCTTTTGAAAAGATTCTATTTGGAAAGCAACTTTTAAAAATTTTATTAATTTTAAATAAGATGCCACCTAATTTTTCTAAAACAATACAATGAAAAAATGGCAAGATTTATGTCTGTATATACACATATATAAGTTGTATATACACATATATAAGTTGCTTGAAGGTTATCTTATAATAGAGTTTGATGATGCTAATATAAGTCTCTTAAACTAGTGTCTACAAGATTTTCTAAACTATTTTTAAAAATGATCACATAAAGTGTGAGTCCTTGATTAGTAAATAGGAAATCACAAAACAAAATGAGAACCGTAATAAAATTGAACTCAAAGCACCAAGAACAATTGAAAATAATTGTTCACTTAGCTTTTCAATTTTCCTCACTCTCTTAAAACTAACAGAGATTCAATAGGTCAAAAACTTTCTCTATAAAAACAAGAGCCCAATTAGCTTCTACATGAGAAATTATAGGGATTAGGATAAAAATGTTTCCTAAAGTTTTATCTTAATGGGTTACATGCCCTTCCCTCTTTTTTGCACAGATTAGCCAATTTCAACCAATCTAATATTTCCTCTCTTTTTTTTTTTGAAAATTTCTTTTTCTTTATCCTAAAGTTGATAGTTTTCAAATTTCAAATATTGTTTAATTAGATATTTCTTATTTAAAAATATATCTTTAATTAATATTTGAAATACATTTGATTTATTTAAATTTCATTTATTGGATATTTTAGATTTCAGATTTGAAATATATCTCCAATAAATATTTAAAATCAAGTATTATCTTTGTCAAATTCTTGATATAATTTTATTTAATTGATTAAATAATCCAAATCATATCTTTGACTTTAAATAGTCGTTGGGAAAAATATTCTAGAAGTTGATATTTCTAAAAACTGATTCCCACTGTTTAATCAATTAAGCCACATGCCTACACCTAGTAACTAGGTTTGTGTGTGGTCCAAATTACTATCCAACAATTTTTGAATTTATGACTAATCCAATAGTAGTATGATTAGGACCTTGAGCTAATTTAAGGATCTTATGAGCACATATATGATTGACTCTTAAATAAGTAAATAGGCTTTTAATTATTTAATTTCATAATCTATTCCACTATAAGATTGAAATTGTACTCCAATTATGTATATGTTTGTACTTGATAAAAATATTTCAAGTATCTTAGCGGTACAATATAACTATGTCTCCATGCCACATTAATTCTTAATTGGACACCCCTATGTATAACTACAATTAAATTGATAAAATCAATTTGATTAACTTTATTACTTATTGATTCCTCTAATGATCATTAATAAACAATGTTTCCAACAAGGATGACATGCTCAAGCCCAAGAATTATGATTAAGTACCGAAATCCACTAAAAGTTGTTATTTTTCCAAATTCAATTTTGTTGAATGCAATTATGTATTTAATAAATATTCCTCACCAAAGTACAAAGCATATTGATTCACATTTAGAATCTTAACCATTTGCAAATCGAATAAGAATATATTTATAAATAAAAAAATTATAGCCAACTTAAGATTAAGGTTGGAATTAATTAACAAATATGAAATTCATTTGTTGTCATTGAATTTCATTTATGACCCTATTCAATGTATATAGTATACACCAGTGAACTTATCATGACCAAGATAAGCTAATCAACTAAAGTTCACTACACCATAAATAAAGTGCCCACATCTATTTATTCACTACAAATATCAATTTATTAATCATAAAAAACTTGTATCCATAACTTCTATAAATACATATTATATAATTAATTAGACTTTTTTTCAATTTTCATACAAAACAAGTATATAAAAAATACATATAATTATTTCTATTAAAAATAAAATAATTCATAAAAATTAACTACTTTTATGAGCTTATTCCCAATAACTTTTTTTAGCACTAAACAAATATTATGTTTTCATGTTCTTCCACTTTTGCTTATGTAAATAAAAATTATACCATATAATAGCATCTCAAAAATAATTTTACAAGAAAAATAGGAATTACATCAAATCATGCATGGAAAGACTTTTTATATATAAATTGTGCAATTACATATACCATGAAATGATTAAAATATATCTAATTAGTTATTTCTTTTCTCAAAGTAAGAAGAATCAAGGTGAATAGGATACAGATCTCCAGCAGATGTGGATGAAGTAGTCCATGGCCCATCCATTGAGATAGTCTGATCCTTTTCACCCTCCATTTGCTTGTAATATAGGCTCATTGCCTCTAACTTCTTCTCATCCAACACTTCACTTGTATCTAAAACCAACTCTTCAATAACACTTTTACCTTCAAGCATGCTTACCACTGAAGACATGTTAGGCCTATTTGCTGCGGTGACATTGGTGCATAAGAGAGCCACATTGATCATCACCATAACCTCCTCTTGGTTAAAGTTTGAACCTAATCTTTTATCAACAAGCTCCATTAGATTGCCTTTTTCTCTCAATAGATTTGCCTAATTTGTTATAAAAATAACAAACACAAGGTTTGTTTAAAAATCAACGTTTGAAGTGAACAACAAATCAATTCAAAGACAAAAAAAATTCTCCAATGCTTTAAGAAAATTTATACTATTGGCTAATAATTACTAATAAATAAAAAACTAATCTTGAATTTGTATCTAACTTAACCATGACTTGAAGGCATTGATTTGTAAAAAAATTAGAAGACAATAATCCTAAAATATGGTTTTAAAAAGTGCATGCTTTCTATAGCACCTTTTATATGATGTAACTAATAACAATGCATCTTGGCCTTTGGCATGCATTGTTATCTAGAGTTTGTGCTGCAAAAGTGCTACCAATTATAAAATATTTGCTTAAGACAATAAAATTGAAATTAAAATATAAGAACATGAGAAACTTTACCCAATCAAGAAGATCATAAGGTTTTTCTTTTCCTCGATGAATAGTGTTGCATTTTCCACTTACAATTTCCAACGTAACAATCCCAAAACTATAAACATCTGCTTTGTCAGTCAAATAGCCATGCATTGCATATTCAGGAGCCATATACCCACTACATTAAAAATAATAATTTTTAATATATAGTTACATATATTCAATGCAATTTAAAGTTTGCCAAAGTAATTTTAAAAAGGTATGTAGCAATATTTGAGCAAAATATTAATGCAAGTGGCATAATATGAATACATTACAATAAAAACTTACTAAGTTCCAGCTATTCTGGTGCTTATGTGGGTGTTGTCCTCTTCATCAAGCTTGGCTAAACCAAAATCAGATATTTTAGGATTGAGATCTTTATCAAGCAACACATTAGTGGCCTTAATGTCCCTATGAACAATCTTTAGTCTTGATTCCTCATGGAGGTAAGCCAAACCTCTGGCTATACCAATGCAAATCTTTTGCCTTATTGGCCAATCCAATTTTATTTGGCTTTCTTCATGACCTTCATATGTGAAAATGAGAAAAAAGAAATCATAATGCAACCCTACATAGTTACACATATACATTGTGTACAAATTGTAACTTACCACTGGAAAATCAAAAGTTGAGTACTTACCAAGTAAAGCACGTGCAAGACTATTGTTCTCCATGTATTCATATATTAGCAGTAATTGATCTCCATCAACACAACATCCATAAAGCTTAACAAGATGAGGGTGTTGCAATGCAGAAATCAAGCCTATCTCATTTATAAATTCCCTGTTCCCTTGCCTTGATTTAGCAGAGAGTTGTTTCACTGCTATTATTGTACCATCCGGTAGAAAGCCCTATATGAAATGATGTAAATTTTTTAGGAATTAAAAAATAGTTTCAATCAGCCTTAGCAACAATAACAATAATTTATTGATGGCAATCAAGTGAAAATGATATAGTGTTGTTCAAAATACCTTATAAACTGGACCAAATCCTCCTTCTCCAATCTTGTTGGCAATATCAAAGTTGTTAGTTGCTGTTTTGATTTGCCTTAGGCTAAATAAACCAGTTTGCAATTCTATGCCTTTTAGCTCTATCAATAAAAGCAAACAGTTATCAAAATTCATGGATGTTACATCAAGAAGATTTACGCTCAATTTCTTACGACAAAAGTAGCAAATGTTTGTTATACCCTCTGTTAAAGAACTCTTCTTTCCTAGACAGCCCTTCCACCAAAGTATACTGAATACCAATATAATAATAATTGCAACTGCGGCCACAATTCCAGCCACTACCCCTGCAGATATGTCTCCTCCATTTTCTGATGGAGGTATAAAGTCTGCTAGATTATTAGACCAAAAATATGCATATTAGATAAGTCAGGAAGGCAATGAAAAAGAAGAATAAGAAATTCCAATGAAATATAGCTCACCGGGATCAACAGATATAGCAGATATTAAGGGGCCGTATACTGATTTAAATGGGATCCCGGTTGTCCCTTTCCCGGTCCAAAAGAGGCGAATTTCCAACGAATTATTTGTCACAATAGCAATGAATGGTTTTACAACTGCCTTACCCGCTCCCCCAGCTTCTTTTGCAATATTGAAATCCTGCAACACCCTTTCTCCCTACAAGAATTGATTTCAAAACTTAAAGGGTTCAGCATGGTCACTTCAACATTTTCATATGCAATCTCCAGATCATGCTAAAAACTATGCAGCAACTGATTTAGTTTGAAAAGTGTTGCTAAAGTGGCACAGCTACAATTTCTCAAAAGGTCATTGTATTTTAATCATTAACCAGGAAAAGTATTACATTTATGTAACATTGTACCTGAATGTAAATGTCGAATAGACGCCTTCCTAGGCTGCTATATGTATTGTCATTTGTGAACACTATCTCCGCAAAATGGAGATTTACTGTGTAATTTCCATTTTCCAAGCAGAACGCATAATAAGTCAGAGAAATAGGAGAAACACGAGCTTTTGTGTATAGTTCAACATTAGTCATGGAGAGCCCAGATGTATTTGATGAGATATAAGAATCAGAATTATCATTATCCAAGAAAATGCCGGTGGTGCTAAATCCCCAGTCTGACGTTCCCTCATGGAACCTTGCTGATCCAGCAGAATCCGAATCATCGTCAAATGTTTTGCTTCCATTAACAGTTACTTGCTCTCCACCACAGTTGATACGAAGATAATATCGCACTATGACAAATATAGGAAAAATGTGAGCCACTTTAAAGCAAGAACAACATGAAACTCGACTGAGAACATAATGCAATTAATGAAAAGAATGAAATATAATATAAACAACTTACTTTTGGAACAGCTAGAATTAGGGCTTCTCAAACATGAGACAATTCCTCTGAGAGAACAATGGAGGAGTCAAAACTAGTTAGTTCAATTATACTATATATAGTATATTGTGCAATTAATAAAAAGCATTTATTATGTACGATAAGACACTTACGAGTCATTTAGCGTTGATGAGCTTGCGAACAAGTTCCTATAGCATATCACAGGTTGATTTAAAGCTTAAAATCTCATATTGCTTACTGACGTTTTAAAGAAATGCACAAAACTAAGAAGATTCTTACACATTTCCCTTCTGGCATTCCTGCCCTGAGTTTCCAATGCTAAAGTTGTTGTACGAAAGATCTCTACATCAAGGAACAAGACTTGATTCGGAATCTAGGAACTAAGATTTTACAATGGTCCCAAAGAATGCTAATATATAAGTTTTTTGGTTTTGTATATTAATGCTTTACTTTACAATCAAATTACTCTAAGAAGAAAAGTTTTTAGCCTCATAAAGATTACTCACATACTGTCTGCTTTTGCTGTCCAGTCAGGAACTTGTCCAGTGAGAAAGTTTCCAGTTAAAAATCTAAGTAAAAACATCAAGAAATTAATGTGAAGAACTCAGGTTTCCCGGCAGCAAAACGGTTAATAAGTTACTCATCATTAATTCAAAAAATATGCAAGCAAATGCTATCACCTAACTAGTGGCTACCTTAAAATGGCAGTGTCGTATTAGAGAAAATATTGCTTGAACTTGATTTACCATAGACCTGATAGAAGAGGACTAGGTCCCATAGTTGTTAGTTTATCTCTCTCCTCAAGTTTGTGGTGAATTTGGAAAAAATTTCTAGTGCTACTTTCGTCCATTTTTTGACAAATGTATTAATTTTCCAAATTTCAACATTAAATTTAATTTCTATTTCCTAAATTCATTGAGATGTATCTTGGAACTGATTTTTATAGAAAAATTAATACACTTCTCAAATTTTGAATGAGGGTAGTATAACATTAGAAATAATTTTCCCATGAATCAGGTCCATGCAAGAATCTCTCCTTATATCATGGATTAAGTATATTGAAAATTTTAAGAGAAATTCTTACATGTTATCCACTTTTCTTAAGCCACTGAAGGTGTTTGGAATATCTCCAGTCAATTTGTTGAAGCTAAGATCTCTGCCAGAGAATTTGCATCCAGAATAAGTGAAGAAATTCTATAGAAAAGAACCATAAGACATATTTTCCCTAAATGCAATGAACAAACTAGACGTATGAAAAATATCCATTGTAATAATGAAATGTAAAATGGAAAATATTGATGAGATTCTACAATTGAAGATAAATTTAATATGACAAAATTTTCAAAATAATTAGTTGAGTTTAGTGCAAAATAAATAAATAACGCTTACAAGAGTTTTAGAGTACTCATCATTCCAAGATAGCCAGGCATGGTGCCATTGAGGTTGCAATTCCTTAGGACCCTATTAAAGCATCAGTTGGGTAAATTATTGCAGCGAAAATTGTGTAATGACTCTTATTTTACAATCTACATCTTAAAATATTATCTTATTAAGATAATTAATTCACATATAATAGAAAATTAATGATTATTAGAGAATTTAGCTTACAATGTTTTCAAACTTGTAAGGTTATTAAGTGGTGGAAAAGTCGAACCAGAACCTTTCAAGTCAGAAATTCTCCTGCATATCACGTGTTAACAAGTTAAACATGAAAACAAACTACATTATGTACTCAAATTTCAAATTTACTCACAATACCCTCTTTCTAGAAACATTCTTTCTTATTATTGCTGAAAGGAGGATTTTTCTCATATTAGATAGGGACAGATACACAAGAAATTCAAAACCTCTATATCTGTGAAACCTACATATTTCTTGCTTTTAAATTTGTACATAATTTTCGGAAAAAATTATACTTTACTCATATATAATTTCACTTTTTTTCATTTAAATTATGCTTTAAATCATTAACACTTTACTTATGTAAATTATTTTTATTCTAAATTTAATTAAAAAAACTTACATACAATGCATGTGAATTTTATTTTTCTAAATTTTGAATCAACATAACAATCACTCAAAACTAAACCACCTTAAAGAAATTCTAATTTTATTAGAGATTTGTCATTTATAATTTAATCTATAAGTGCTATATAGTGAATGCCAAATAAGAATTTTGGGGGATAAATTAGTTCTAAATGGTGTCAAATTGAGTCAAAATAAATAAAAATTACATGCAATGTACATGAATTTTATGCTAAATTTAAGGTGAAAAATAATTTAGGTAAATAAATTTAATGATTAAAGGCACAAATGGGCAAATTATAAGGTTTAAATTTACAAGTGAATAAAATGGAAAAAAAATGAAATCATAAATAAGTAAAGTGTAATTTTTTTCTAATTTAAAATTACAGTGTGTTGTGATTAGGCAATAAAAATGTGAAAAAATGTCATTATTGCAAGAGATAACAAAACTGTAATTTTACCAACATAGCAATCGATGTAGTTGGCAATTTAAAACTATTTTTATATTTATCAATTTGCTTCCTAAGTAATAAAATGTGAATTCTTTCGTGAGTATTTAGTGGTTTATATTAAATTTTATATTTTTTTAGATCAAAAGATATTTAATTTGAAGGCTCATAATTTACTAATAAAATCGATTTACATACACAATTATTTAATGCTTGATGGAATTGGTCGTAATAGAAAGCATTCAATTGAAGTGAAAGATGAAATTTCATAACTTTTTGACGGAGGGAGAGAGAGAGATCTCTCCTGGCATATGGACCCTATCTTCTCCCATAAAATGAAAGAAAATTTGAAAACTCTGGGGGTATTTTAGGCTCACTCATCCCATTTTCAAAAATTATAAGATATATTTTAAAAAATGAAATGAACTATTATAATTTAGTGAAAAATTAAAAGTTCAAAATTAAATAAATTAAATGAATAATAATTTATTAAAAATAATTTTTAAATTTATAATTATCCATCTTATTAATTTTTTATTAAAAATTATAATATTTCACTTTATTTTTTTAAAATGTATCTTACATTATAAAAGAGTCCGATTCCCTCCGTCCTCATAAAGGTAGTTTCAGATTTTTATTTTACCCGAGTACCAGTAAAAATGATTAGTATACTCCAACTATAACATCGAATCCCATGCTTACAGGTCGGTTAAGTTCTCAAGAACTGAAATTGCAGAAGGTATTGGCCCACTCAAATTAGTCCCGTGAATTATTCTGTCCAAATAAACAAGCAAACTTCATATAAAAGGACAATGCGTATTTCAATATATAAAAAAGAAACCAACAGAAAAAATTGTCATACAATTTTGTCAGACTTGTCCAGTTCTCAATGAAACCAGGAATAACTCCAGAGAATTGATTGTCACCCATACGACTGGAATTGGATCAGGGGAGAGTAAGATAATAGGAAAAACAAAAAGTTATTAGTAAATCTAAAATTAAAATTAATAATGTAAAATAAGTGCAATAATTAGAAACTTACATGTCCTTCAATGTTGTGAAATTTGCAAATGTCGAAGGTAATTCTCCGACAAAATTGTTAGAAGTAATAAGCCTATAGTAACATATAAAAAGTATTATCATAAGGAAATATAATGTAATAAGAAAAAACTAAACTATTTATAATCTCTCACAAACAGAATTTTTATTAACTAAGTAATAATATAGGATCTGAAATAGGATTTAAAATCTTTTATATCCCTAAAATTAAACTTTATAAATTTGTCGTGCTATTTTATATTAATTGACTGCCCTTCATTTAAATTCAAAACACAATTTTAGATCTCACCTTTAGTGTATATAATATCATAATTAACTAAGTCCTCAACGAGTCTAATATCAATTTAGTTTCTCATTAATATAAAAATACTATATATTGATTCCACCATAATGATGGGCTTACAGTCTTTCTAGATTGGGAAGTTCTCCAAGCTTTGGAGGGAGATTTCCAGAAAATTGATTATACTCCAGAACCCTAGCATTCCAGGTTGAAGTTCCATCAAAAGAATAAACATGAATCATATGAGTTGATATAGAACAAATTCTTTACCGAACAAATGTGGATATGCAACTTACAAACTTTTGAGAGTGGTGATGTTTGCTAGCTCTCTGGGGATTGTACCCGTCAGTCGATTCCCAAGAAGAGAACTATCACAACCATCCATAAATTAGAATGTAAGTATTCCATAAAACTCTATGAATCACAATTATCTGTATCATATAAAATCGTGACTTTATGTAAAATTTATCCTAGATTCATCTATTTAGAGTGAGCAGATGTTTTGATTAGTAAAAAGTTACATACAAAGAATAATTTTTCAAAAGTAGAAAATAAGTGAATTATTTAATTATTCATTAATTAACAAAATAAAAAAATAGGATTTCTTAAAATGTCTATTTCCCACAAAATTTGAAAAAATTGCTTATTTACTTTCTCCCAAATAAAATTAACTTAAAAGAAACTTTTGATTCTTATTGTGGGTTAAATAGTTTCAAACATTAGAGATAATTACAGTATACTACTAATGCAATATTGTATTGATATACCATTAGATTTGATTATTAATATATTATTATGTATTATATCAAATTTAACTTACAAAAAAAGTAAACTTACCATATAGTTAAATTTAGTGATACATCATTATATTAATAATATATTATAATATTTCCCTAAATATTTTCCATAATATTCAAGAATAAATTTACCTACTAAAAAATTCACCTCATTAGATGGGGAAATAGCTTGACTTGAGCATGATGACATATGAACAATGAAGCACATATGGCTAAAGAGAGGGAGGGAGGGAGGGAGGGAGGGAGATAGAGAGAGTGAGAGAGAGAGAGTACATGTTGACAAGCTTCATGGATCCCCATTCTTTTGGAATTGTACCGCTAAGGTAGTTACGTGTGACATCACTGTATGAATAGAGAGGACGGTTAAGTTAGTTGATGAAGAAAGTTATATACAAAGGTTGGTGTTGGTGAATGCGGGTATAATGTTAGTTGAAACTAGATTATACATACAATTCTTGAAGATAAGGCAATCTGGTTAGTTCTGGAGGTAGTGTGCCCGGAAGACTTTGTTGCTTCAAAATTCTACATATTCATGCAACAAAATTAATGATTTAGTAAAAAAAAAAAATATAAGAAAAAATAAAATCCACACCAAAATGAGCTTTGAAATATTTCTTAACAATAAAACGTATATTCTACATTTATCTTTCTCTAATTTTATTTAATTACAATTACACTCTCTTATTTTTCCAAAAATATTTATTATTTTTCAAAAAATAAAATAGATGAATGCTACCTAGACTCTCTAATATTCATTTTCCCTTATCTCTCTTAGCAATATAAAAAAAATAGCTTAGTCAACTCCTTTACCAACTTAAAAAACTTTTTTTTCTTGATCTAGAGTGGAGAGTATAGAGTTATTGAAATGAATCAAAATTTGCGAGTTTCAAAAAATTAAGATCTCTATTTTGAAGATCCAATTATAGATTGCAATTGTCCTAATCCCTGAAAGCCTATGACTACGTGAGCTAGCCAATGAATGGGATAGATGATCCAATTACTTTATATGAACTTACATTTTCAATTCATACAATCTATTTTTCATTTTTAATCATGTAAGATTATGTTATGAATAATTTATAAATAATATTTTTATTTGATAAGTATTTTATAACTTATATTTTATATATATAATATTTTTTAAGCTTGTATATGAATTTAAAATGTATGATTAACTTGTGAATAAATATATGATACTTTTGAATATTTTTAATTTTTTAATTATTTAAAGTTAAAAAAAATTTAAAAATTGGCTCATAGGCTAGCTTAAGTATGCAAAGACTAAATTAGAGCCTCCAACATGAAGGTTTGTGAAAAAAAAATTGACAAATTTGACCCATGCAGGTTGATTTGTGAATCGATCTAGCTTGTTTGTTTCATAACTCTAGGAAAGTGAGGGGAAATTAAGTGGTGGAGAGTGTGAATAATTTCTTGGAGGCACATTCACCTCCTTTAACACAAAAAAATAAAAATTGTGATTGAGTAATTCTTAAAGTAAAAAAGAGCAAGTGTAATTAAAGTAATGCTCCTACACTTAAAATACATATTATATTACAATGGGAAATAACTATTCTAAGATTAGATAGTAATTTTCTCAAGTTCAATAATAAGGCACTTAAATGATGAAAAAGTAACTTGTAATGTCAGAAGATTGCTTCAATACTACTTTGAAGAAATTGTAAATTTTGTGAAATTTTTTCATAAAACTCATAATATTTACATAAAGTCCATAATTATTTCATAACAATGTACGTTATACAATGATACTATTCACATAAATCTTGCAATTTTTTTAATAATATTTTATAATATGAATACTAATAGTTGTAATATGAAAATTTTAAGAGTTTTATGAAACAATTGTAAAATCTTATGAAAAAATATATAAAATTTTATAAAAAAGTTGCAAGATTTGTAAAAAAGAAAAAAAAACTACAAAGATCATATCAATACTCCTTATTTTAAGGGAGCATTGGAGAATGAATCATAATACTAATATATGACAAATAACTTTCTTAAAATTAGATAATAAATAAAAAAATGGTGTACTCAAATTTGCAGATTCCAAAAATCTATACAAATTTAAACCATGTAAAATTGAATCTTTTTTTTTTTTAAGATAATATAGATCAATTCAATCGGATTGAAATTTACATATATTAGATCTGTATTACATATATTAGATCGATACAAATCGATTTGTATGGATTAAAGTTCATATGAACCAAATGAATACAAATTGATCTATGAATTTTAATAAATTTAAACCTCTTAAATTTAATTTATTTTTTTTACAAATAATATGAAAATTTAAACTGCTTAAAATTTAATTTATTTTTTTCACAAATAATATAAACCGATTTGTATTTAATTCAATCTGCCCATTTTACAATTCTAACGTGCATCTGTGATGGGGTGTAAATATTGTTACGTGTAATCAACTAAAATCTCACGTTACGTGAATGTAATTTACCTGACAAAAATGGTCCAGCTTTCGTTCTTCGAGCTTAAAGTTGTAAACATAAAAAATGAAAAATAAAAACAAGGCGCCGGCCCAAAGAAACCGCTCAATAACACTATCTTTGACCAAACGCAGTAGAATAAAACGCCAACTAATAGAGGACTCTACCACCACCATTTAATGGTTTTCACATGTCCCACAAAGTCGCGTCATCATTCTAATTTAGAGGGAGCGGTCCGAATCGGAAAGATAAGGGAAAAAATTCGTTAAAATGTTTTAATTTACGATATGATGATTTAAGATCAACAATATTATATATATAAATAAAATTCAAAATTTTGTTCCAAATATATATTGAGAATTATTATTAAATCTATAATGATAAAATAAATTTATTAAATTCAAATTTAATTTATGTCAAAAATATTTATAGCATTTTTTTGGAAAGAAATACATAAACCATGTTTTAAATACGTATACCTATCACCCATCTGATCAAAGTTTAGAAGGTATAGATCTTAAGTTCAAATCTCGCCATAAATATTTTTAAATTTTTTTCTCTATCCGATCTCCTTTATTAATATTTTCTTAATGATTATTATTTTAATAATATCTCAAAATTGATTTAATAATAAAATTTAATATTAAATTTGAGATAAAAAATATGCAACATTTTCCGTTCATGGCGGGAGTTACATAATATAAATATAAATAATATAAAACCAGCAACCGCAAGTTGGCGACTAAACCACCATGTGGACCCGACGACCCCTACTTGGCTCTGTCCACACATGCCAGGAAACTATGCATTTTATTTTGTCCATATTCGCCGATTCTCAACTTAAATTTTTTTTTTTTTTGCCAACAATTCTCAACTTAATAATTCATTAGTTTTATGTGAAAAAAGGTAGATAGAGTTTAATGAGTTTGAATTTACTTGCCTTTCAATTGTTTTCGACAACTACTCATTAGAAATAGAAATAAATTAATTTTAAATTTAAAAAAAATTATCTTCGCTTCAAATTTTTTTTATCAAGACACTTATTATCACTAATTTAGCGTCTAAATAAAATAAATGGGATTTAAACGTTCTCCTTTAAAATTATCAATAATTGCGATTTGTAGTTGGGAAATTTTTTTATGCCACTACTTTAGTCATTTTATTACAGTAGAATTGAAATAGAAAAATTTTATATACCATGAATTAAAAGGATTTCAAAGATTTTTTTATTTATCTCTCTCATAAAATAATAATAACATAACTTAAATAAAAAAAGAATCCAATTTACAATAAAACGCTATCAAAAATTGTAATTATGTTTGAAAATATTTTTATTTTTATATTTTAAAAATTATTTTAATAAATTGTTTTTGAATTAAAAAAGTAATAAAAGATGATTTATAATGTAAATAAAAATATTTCATTTAATTATAAAATTGATATTAAAAATAAGAGAATAAATTAAGGAAATATCTAAAAATTATTTTTATTTTTTATTTTTAAATTGCATATTTAAAATTAAGGTTCTTAAAATATGTTTTAAAAATAAATTTTCAGACAATTTTTTTCTATTTAAAAAAAATAAAAAAAATTTCTATAAAAACAATAAACAGACGCTACCGTATGAATTTTGACTACAGCTCGTGAATGACCCTTTTTTTTTCCTTTATACTGCCGATATATAAACAATAGATCGTGGATGACCTTATTTTTATGCCGTCAGTATAAAAACACGTGTTATCACAAACATATACAAAATGTTTGTCAATCTACAATAATAACTTGAATCTTTGCCCATATCTACTTATTTTTAAAAATGAGATTTAAAATTAAGTTTTAAATTTTTTATATTTATTAAATTTAAATTTTTAAATATTTTTTATTATTTTATATTCTATTAATAGCTTCTAATTTATATTTTGAATTTAATTTAAAAGTTTACTTTCAGTAAATATAATATTCCCAAACTATATCTATATTAATATTACAATTTAGATTACTTGGTCGTGATTGTGATTGTACATAATAATTAATAAAATTGTGAAGCAAATATATGTGAAAAAATGACTGTTGTTGTCAAACAAGGTAGAAAACTGCGGTAACAGATGATCGTATAATAATAATAATAACAACAACAACTTCACGAGAAGCTAATGTTTTATATTATAATTTGTAATCACAGTATTACTATTACATACCGTATTACAATCAAATTTTTTCCTAAATTATCATTGCAATAATTATATTTTTATATTTATTTTTAATTTTATTAATTATAATAAAATCGTAATTGCAATTACAATCCTACCATCACTGCGCATAGTATCATAATAGCGGATGAATATTTAAGATCATGAAGTAAATAAATATGGAAGGAAACCCCAGAATCCTTCGTCTGAGGCATCAAAACGTGACAAATAAATTTCCAAATTGTTAAATGAAACTGGTGCAGTTTGTTGGATATATACATATATAATTCACATGTTGGTCCAATGGAAAACATTTTATAGAGTAACTCACATGTGAAATCATTTTTTTATTTTTCATCCTTATATAATAAATTATATTAATTTTATTTTTGTAAAATATTAATTTATTTAATTTCATAATTTTCATAAAATATTAATAAAAATAAAATTAGATAAATTAAGATTTCATAAAAATAAAATTAATAGAAAATATTTTACAAGAAAGAACATGAGGGAAAAAAAAATCCCATCAACAAAAGGGAGGATTTTTCTCAACAAATAATCACCAAAAAACACAGAAGAGAGAGAGAGAGAGAGAGAAAGAGAGGTGTACATACATGCTAATAACATGGCAGACGGTGCCATCAAAGTCGGAGCAATCGCAGGTGACAGCATTTTCGTTTCCTTTGACCTCAAACGTTGTCCAGTTTCCTTCTCTGCTGCATGGATCTACGCTGAAGTCCCAGTCTGTCTTTCCAAGCGTTTTCGCTATGTCTTTCAAAGCTCCAACTGTATATCCAGGAAATAAAACAGAGTGAATTAGCAAATGAGGGAAAATATTTTTCATACTGAAAAATTTTACCTTCGTCTGCAGAAAGAGTGGCTCCATAAACAGAAGATAGGAAGCAGAAGGCAAGCAGCGAGAGGAAAAAATTTCCTGGAAAAGCCATGATGATCTTCATGATGATGATGTTGGTTGGATGGAAAATTTCATGAGTTCATTTGAAGGGGAATCAGGATAATTATGAGTGATGGGAACAGATTTCAAACTGTGTTAAAGAAAACTTGGAAGTTGGTGATGAGAATTTAAAGAAGAAGAGAGAAAGCTCACATATAGAGAGAGAGAGAGAGAGTGAAGGTGGGTCTGATGGGAATTATAGATGGAGGGGAAGACCAGCACGCGCTGTGACAAAGTCAACTATTCAAGTATTGTCATTTATTTTGGCCGGTCACTTCTGTTACATGTTGAGTAAAGTTTAATATAAAAATAAATTAATTTTATTAATGAATTATAAATTATTAAATTAAATATTTTTATTTAAAAATATAAAATTTAATATAAGTTATTAAATATTCAATATATGAATAAATCAATATATAAACAAATTTTATGTTCATACTTGTTCACATAGACAAGCGTAATGCAACTTCCAAAAGATTTTTTGATTTTGATTCTCATTCTGTTAATTAAAAATAAATATTTTTTGTTTAATTTAGCAAAAGGTAATATATATATTTGAAAAGAGTGATTTCATTGTTAAGTTCCTAAATTGGTTTCTTTTATTTTTGTTAGGAACAGTAATCATATGTGTAAATGTATACATGTTTTAGTCAGTATCTTAATGTTATGGCACTCACTATCGAGTCTGCAGTTCGTATGTGGTACCATACGTATATACGGGAGTCAAGTGCATTACTCCTACTATCTTAAAAGAAATGAATTTAGAACTTAAGGGAGAAAGTCTTAAAACAATATTGAATATTATTGCATAATTAAATTAAAAATGTTGATATGTACCAAAAAAAGTATTAATAATATCCGGTATAAATAAATTTTATATTATTATTCATATTTATATTATCACTTTAATAAAAATTTGTTAATTTTTTATTATTAATAATATATTATTTTCATTAATAATATAAAATATTTTATAATAACAATCCGTTTAATTTAAATTCTTCCTTTAATATTGTGAAATGGAAATAGTTTCATATATATTATAAACTTTTCCAATGGACCAATGCCACATAATAATTGTGTACTTAGTATGTCTCAATTTACTTACTTTTACTGACGAATTTTTCCTTTGTAGTTCTAAAATTTATTCTCTTACTTTAATCAAAATTTGTTTTGAGAAAAACAATAACGAACAAAAACAAGATCTGCGAATTAATGCTTACGTATTGCAGTTTTAAAATAATAATATAAATAATAAAACACTTACGCATCATGGTTTATATCTGAATTCAAAATATTTAAAAAAAAGTCTCAAAATTAATATTGACTATCCTTTTACTGCTGAAAATATATGTCGTTGGGTAAAGCTTATATTTTAAACTGAACGAATTAAAAAAGATCAGATAACATTAATTTGTCTATTCTGGTTGGAGGCGACTCCCAACTAATAACAATCTCACGATTGGCACATGGCGTTCAATAGTACCAATAATGTGTATCTTTCTATGATGACGACCAATGCAATCATTACAAGAAAGAAAAGTCAACAACTACAACACTTTTGGTGATGACAAATATTCAGTCATCAGTTATGCTTTTACTAATGACACCATCGCAGTGATAACAAAAAATATAATCGATGCCATTTTTTTTACACTCGAAAAAATTTGATAGAAAAAAGCAATATTCAACGATAATAAGCGTTGTCAATGAAGGATCTAAATTTTTACTAACGACTGTTATCATCACTAAAGAGAGCTCTAAAAAAATGAGCAAGAAATAATATTTTTAATGATAACAAAAGTTATCGATAAAAGTGTAAATTTTCATTGACAACAAATGTCATTATTGAAAGCGACACTTTGGATCCTGTGCCACTCTTCAATAACAATAATTTTCATCATTGAAAATCCAGGACTTTCATCGACGACATTATTGTTGTTGAAAAGGTTAGGAACAATTTCTCGTGCTTATTTTCAACAACAACTTTTGTCATCGATGAAAGTCTTGGATTTGTCGTTGCTAAAGAGTGGTGTAGGAACTTATACTTATAAATATCCTATTTATACTAATGATGTTGTCATCAGTGAAGCAATGTAATATAATGCATTTTCACTTAAACTGATAAAGAATTTAATATAAAATATGTAATTAATTAATATAAAATAAAAAAATAAAATTTAAAATATTATAAAATATAATCAACATCAAATATATTATAATTTTAAATAAAAAGCTTTAAAAGGGGATAAAAAATGTTGTATAAATAAAAACCTTATATTATTTAAGAATATAAAATAAGGATCAAAAGTTAAGGTTTAAAAAGTAATAAAATTTAATAAAATTTATAAAATAAGGATCAAACCTTATATTTTTAATAAAATTTAATGTCTGAAGACCATTGATGATGCATCTTAATCATTATTATATTTTTACTTTAGTATATAAAAAATAAAAATATTTCACACAAATATTTACTAATCAAATCTTGAGGTTTAGGATTTATATTTTAGATACTAATGTGAAAAGATAGTATAAATATAACATAATATATTTAATTTTATAATAATATATATTTTTAATAATTTAAAATTTTAATATTGAAAGTATTAATCAAAATAATTAATTACATATTTTATTATTTAATAAAAATAATATATAAATTAAAATTTATTTATTTATTTAAAATTTATCAATATATATATCCATTATGATTTTTTAGTGCTACGTTTTAACTTTTATAGAACATTTTTTTATATTCACTTGCAATATTTATAATTCAAATGCCAATATAATTAAGTTGCATAATATAACATGATATGATATATTTTTTTTTACAACGAAAATATACTTAATAAGTTAAATATTTAATTAAATTGAATTAATTAATTAGATATTTTATATTAAATTCTTATATTAATTTCTAAGTCACTTATTATTTTTCTTCTTTTTATTTTCTCTATTTCAAAACTTTTTATAATATTTTATGAAAAAGATTAAAACTTTAAATAAAATAGAGAAAATAAAATTTTAAATAATATAATAAATAATATTCTTTAATACAGACTATTTTTTAATATAATAATTAAGAAAATTATAATAGTTTGTAAATTAGTTAAAACCTTTACAAATAGAGTACAATTAATGGCTTTACACAAATTAAATTTTGTACAAATACAATAAGAATTTAGATATTATGAAACTAAATCAAATTTAATGAAAATAAAAACCCAGCAAGCATGCCAACTTCAATACTCCCTATTATACTAACTCAAAAACTAATACCTATCATAATGTAAATATTGAAAAAATGTAACTTTATAACTATACGTTAATAAAAATATATAAATAAAAATTTTAAATCTTAAAAATGTATTTAGTGAAGATATTATAATAATAAGAATAAAAATTTTAAAGAGATCGTGAGAACTTAAATTTTTATGTCATTAAGAATTTTTGTATAAAATACAATCCATATCAATACTTATAAAATATATGTCTCATCAAAAGAGTTGAATTGTGCATTTTATAAATGTATTAGAATAGGTTACAAAATTGAATTCTTAATTTGAAAATGTTAAACATAACAATTTAAGTGAATATTTAAAAAATTTAACAACGCAGATAATAACATACTTAAATAGCGATATTCATAAAATGTCAAAATGTAAGTTTAAAATTATTGTAAATATATTTTTACAATAATTTTAAATAAAATTGTATTTGCATTTGCATTTTCAACTTAGATGCGTTCAAGGATTAATTGATCTCTGTACGTCAACCAATCTTGAATTGTTCCATAAAGTTGGATAATTTGGGATATATCATGTAGTTATTATTGACAATTTATTTAGCCCTCATTTAACATTGTAGAATTTTTTTGGCATCCTGATTGTTCTTTAGGTGTGAACTATATCTCTATACGTTAACCAACCTTGAATTGTTCCATAAAATTAGACAGTTTGGGATATATCATGTAGTTATTATTGACAATTTATCTAGCCCTCATTTGACATTGTAGAATTTTTTTGGTATCCTAATTGTTCTCTAGGTGTGAACTATATCAATGTATAGTTTACACACTTGGAGAATTACAGGAAGATGTTGCCAAAATTTTTACGTGTAAGAAACGAGGAGTGTGGATAAATTGATAAAATCATAACTATAGAAATATCTCGAATAGATAGGACCCTCCCTTTTAGGATTAGAGTGATACAATGGATTTATGGCATATAACAAACATTGATCATAACACTTAATTCGATAAGAAGTTATATTCTTCTTGTTCAACAGTACAATGTTTGTAGATAAAATTTGAATCCATTTATGAAATCATTTGTTGAATAACTATTGGAATGGTACGATGGCATTTATTAAGAAAGCCAAAAATTTTGTTGATGACAAGGATTTGGTGAGATATCTATGTAAAAAGTGCACGAATCTATTATTTCAAACATTATGGACATTGAAGGCACATATTATAAATAATGAATTTCATTCACTATATATAAATTGGGTATACCATGGTGAAGCAAATGTTTCGACTTTTGAGGGAACAAGGGAGTATCTCTTAATGATAAGGATGATATGATGGATATTATATATGATTTCATTAGCCCTCGTGTCACTTAAGAAATAATTCATGATGAAGGAGTAGGGAATGAGGTCACATTCAAGGGGGAAATGGGATCGAATTATAGTGATTGCAATAACCTATCTAAACAAGTGAAAATAGAATTATGTTCGAGATGCATATCTTTTTTAGCCTTCAACTTTCTAATGAAACTCATGCACTTAAATGTGCTATATAAGTGAACTAATAAGTCTTTTAATACTCTTTTGAAGTTATTGAAAGAGATGCTTCCAAAGGATAATAAATTGCGTGAATTACATTATGGTGCAAAGAAATGGCTTAATAAGTTAGGATTGGGATATGAGTCAATCCATGTGTGCAAGTGTAATTGTGCACTTTTTTGGAAAAAAAAAAAGCTTCGAAGGATAATTATCCAATCTGTTGGGAGAGTTGATAGGTAGATAAAAATACAAAAGGAAAAAATATGGCTCAAAAAGTGGTTTGATATTTTTCACTAACTTTTTGATTAAAGCGATTGTATAGGTCGAGGTATACCGTAAAGGATATGATATGGCATCACACTAAAAGGTTAACAAAGGATGGAGTAATGCAACATTCTATTGATACAAAAGCTTGATAAGAATTTGATAAAAGGCATCTTGATTTTTCTGTCGACTCGTAAAATGTTAGGCTAAGCTTTAAGTGCAAATAGATATAATCTTTTTAGTGATATGAACTTTGTCTTACAACATGTGGCTAACAGTCATAACTACCTATAACTTGCTCCTAATGGATTTGTATGAATCAATATTTTTTCATGTTGACTATGTTAATATTAGGGCCATAATCACCAAGTATGGATATCAATGTCTTTCTAAGATCAATTGTAGAAGAGTTAAGGCATTTTTAGGAGAAGGGCTTGAGACTTAGGATACTAACATAAATAAGATGCTTAACATGCAAGCAGTTCTATTGTGTACTGTAAATGATTTTCTTGCTCGAAGTAGTCTCTTAGGGTGGAGTAAATAAGGCTATAAAGCATGTCCTGTGTGCAATGATGATACTCAATTAGTTTGAGTTAGGGGAAAAATAGTTTATATTAGTCATCGTCATTGGCTTCTAGGAGTCATACATAGAAAATAGGAAAGAGTTCAATAGGAGGTTGAAAAGGAGAGCCCTTCCTCATCCTTTTACCAATAAAATTATCATAGACTAACTAGGTAAGGTGTCACAGAGGCTTCCTAGAAAACATGTTAAGTTTGGTGGTTTGAAGCAGAAGAAAGGTGCTAATAAACTTAATTGGACTATGAGAATCATATCTTATGACCTTTCATATTGGTCGACAATGAACTTAAGGAATAATATTAATGTGATACATGTTGAAAAGAATGCATGTGATAGTATTCTAGGTACATTATTAGATATTGAGTATAAAATAAAAGATATAGATAATACAAGATGAGATCTGACAGATATGAAGATAAAGATAGATTTATATCTATATGAAAAGAAGGGTCAACATTTCAAATCATATGTTGCATACATCTTCAACCAGAAGGAATAAAGACAGTTTTGTCAGTTTATAAAGAATATGAAATTTCTTAATGGGTTTGTTGGAAGTTTAAAGAAGAATGTGATTAATCGTGATATGAAGTCAAAGAGGTTGAAGTCACATAACTATCATGTTATCATGCAAAAATTGTTAGGACCTTTGGTTCAAGCATTTTTACAGAAGGAACTATCATATCCGATTGTTAACTTATACAACTTCTTCAACTAAATATATGTTCGAACTCTTAATAGGAGGAATATCTTGTAAGCCAAGCAAGACATTGTCATCATTTTATGCAAATTTGAAAGGATATACCCTCCGACATTCTTTGACATAATGGCTCACCTAGTGATGCATTTGCTTAATAAAGCATTGCAGGGTAGTCTCGTTTATTTTCAATAGATGTACCCATATGAAAGATACATAAAAAGTTAAAGGATTATGTTAGAAATCATGCTCAACCTGGGGGTTCAATTGCAATGTTATTGATGAGGCATTGACATTTTATTCCACATACCTAGAAGGAATGAAAACTAAATTCAATCAACCTAACTAAAACCAGGATATTGCATCCAAACACATAAAAAGGATATGTTGTTGATGAGGCGTTGACATTTTGTTTCATGTACTTAAAAAGAGTGAAAACTAGATTTAATCAGCCTAACTGAAACCAGGATGTTGCATCCAAACATATAAAAAAAGCATTGTCAGTGTTCAGATCTCAATGTCAACCACTAAGGAAAAAAATCATATCCCACTTTGATAGAAAGGATTGAGATATTGCCATATGATACATCTTAAACAACTGTGTTAAGATCAAAAAGTATCTCTAATAAATTTCCATGATCATTCGTACTTTTCTCCTAATTAATTATAACAAACTAACATACATATGTTTTGTAGCGAGCACTGACAAGAGCTTGAACAAAGTGGTGCTGAAAACATAGATAAGTTACAAAGAACAAAGTTTCCCACATGATTTTACTTTAAGGTAATGGTTTGTTTTTTCTAATTATGTTATACTAATTATGTAAATGTTATTCCTTACTTGTACTTTTTCCTTAATTTAACTTTTCATAAAAATACTATATTTGTAAATGTATCATTAATATAAGAATGGTTCCCTAGAAACTACTGAAGAAGAGCTACTATCGTTAACTTCTGGTCTTAATTTTACTATCATGGTATACTTAATGTATATTATAAATGAAGTGTGCTTTACAGTTAAAACTCAGGATGTTAAGCATAAAACACAAAATAGTGGTGTTTCCATTCTAGGAATTGATGGTAACATATTTTATGGTGTATTGGAGGACATTATAGAGTTGAGTTATTTAAATAAGTACAATGTGACTTTATTCAAATGCGAATGGTACAACATTGATCCTAGAAAGAAAAAGCTTTACATTGACAAGAGCATTACAAGCATCTCCGTCAATAGGCAATGGTATAAAGACGACCTTTACATACTTGCAACTTAAGCAAAGCAAGTCTTCTATGTCAAGGATCTTTTTAATGGGCTAAATTGGAGGGTTGCCTATAATATGGTGCATTACGATATATGGGATCTACCCGATAATGATGTCAATGTACAAAACTTACCATTCCTGCAAGAGAGCAACTTCTCTAATTTCAACCTCACAATTGGTCTTAGAGATTTTCATTTATTCAACTTGAGGGATTAGAGAAATGGTCCTTTAATTATTTCAACTTCTAAGAATACTAGATCTGTCGTAGAAGGAGTGGATGTCTTCATCAATGATGAAGATAGTTTTAAAGATGAAATGATTGAAAATTATATAGGGGAGGGGCTTCTACAGTATAATGATGATGGAGAAACTAATAATCGTGAGGATGAGTTTGTTAGGTTTATCGACACTAATTTAGACTAGGGAAACAATATTTTTTTACATTACAACTCATAATTGTGTAAGATTATTGTATAATTTTATTATATGAATATAGTAATTTATATCTGGTCATTATTTGATTCAATTGTGGACCTTTCTCTTAAAAACTTATAAAATGTGTATTATCCTAGTTATAGCAAATGTCAAGGGTGTCATGTGACATTAGAAAGGACCCTGTATGTCGACCTTCCCACATTTCATCTAGTGCAAGAGATCATGTATCTTTTCTTATTGTGCACACTTAAGTTATTTAGTTATTAAATATGAATTTATAGTATTGATATTTTTTTATTATCAATCAAAGATGCAGTTTCGAGAGAGAGAGGCCCAAATAGGTCTTTCAGGCTGCATGAGAAGATAGAGAGGAATGGGGAGAGATCGATGCCTGTATAATTTGATATGATTGGTATATGGCATGTGATAGGTAAGAATGCTAGCTATTTCCCCCACGATATAAGCAGCATTACTCGAGCACACATGGCGCCTTATTATAAATCATGGTGGTTGGTGCCTCAGCAACTGCGAGACAACGTCTTATAAGAGGTTGGCATAAGGATCCATCTCTTCCCTATCTTAACTTAGTTATATTTGATATTGAAATTTTTGGATATAATACTCATTAATTTGTTAAATATCTTCTAATGCAATTCCATTTCAAGTTCTAAGGTGTCTCTGACATTGAATAGGATAATGCACTTAATGGTTTAATGTGAATTGCTATCGACTTGTACGAATATGGGAAGTACAAGTTGAACGGGCATTTCTTATAGCATAGGGCGATCGAGACTAGGATTTCCACCTGGACCATGCTCGATATTGTATGCCACAATCTGTCTCACCCCAGACATGATAGAAGTGTGTGGACTTCTTCGACAGTGATGATTATAAAGTAAGTATGATATGTAATAAAGTTACATCATTATTTCATATATTTAAATTATAAATATAACTATATTATATGGTTATTTCTTAATTTGCAGGAGCTATCTATGAGGAATGCAAATAACAGGTGAAAAAGGTGGTGAATGATTAACATAGATCGAAACCCATTACCACACATTGTTATGATAAGGTAATTCAACTTGTTATTCATGTTTTAAATGTATAATATCTTATCAACTCAATAATTATACTCATCTTTTTTTTCTTTTATAAAATTTGAACAAAGAAATAAGGAGATGAGTGAGTTGCAATCAGTCCCAGAGAATTTTAGGAACTGGCACACGTATAGGATGGGGGAGTGGGTGCATTTGACCTTTGAGGAGCAGTATGTAAGTTAGATAAACCTTATATCTTAAATAGAATTTTATGAATATATCTTGTACTCTTTATAATTGATTTTTGTTTTAATAATTTAATATAAGGATGACTAAGTTGGCGACCCAACACATGCAGTCTAATGTGTTATCCACTAGCTCGTCTGACACTCCTATACAGGTCAACAAGGCTACCATCATCGATGAGGTGTGTGACACTCGTCAAGGGTAGAAAAAGGTGATTGGTCATATGCTAGCTAGCCAAATGTATCATTTGACGGGCACTTCCAACTCCAAGGCAAGTTCACAGTATGTGTCCTAGATGGGTGAGTTGCAAAAATAGCTATAACAGAGTCAATAACAATTAGAGCAGAGCCAAAAGCAGCTTCAATAGAGCACCAATTGATTCAGGAGCAATAGTAGCAAATGCAGTAATAGTTTGGGACATACCTAATGGAGCTCACATCGTTACTCAAACAGTAGGGTCTTGTATTACTCGTGCCTCCATTTGCTATTACACTGTCTAAACTAAGTACATTTGCAACTGCACACCCTATCCAGCCACCTAGTCCTTCCCAAGCTCCACCTTCGATGTATCATTCATGTTGTTAGGATGATGACTATGATAATCATAGCACTGCCGACAATATATTAGGTTATCTTCATCTCTTCTCCCTTTAGATTACTTTATATATATAATTTTTTTTATGTATAGACATTTATATTGGCCATATATATAGTTTTTTATTTATCTATAAAGAATTATATAATTATTCTATAAGTATTTATTTTTTTATATGGATTATGTTGCATATTATTATTATTGCTAGTGTATTTTATTTGTACAATTTAAATAGATAAAATTAAATTAAAAATATCAAATTATTTCAATTGAATTGAAATAAAAAATATTTTTATCTATATTATTAAATATAATATATTTATTTAATTAATTTTAATTTAAAATATTTTTTATACCTTTGAGACTTTTAACAATGACATTATCATCACTAAAAGATTTATTTCATTTTTTAATTTAAATTCTACAGCAATGACAACATTTTTACTGAAATTCAAACTTTTAACAACGTGACTAAAAGTTTGAATTTTTAATGATGACTAAGTCATCGTAAAAACATAGTTTATATTTTTATTATTTTTATTTTGAACCAATAGCGACAACAATAGTCATAGCTAAAATTTTAAATTTCAAAAATTTTTAAATTTTGAAAAAGTTTTCTGCGATGACATTACTAACGACATAAAAGTTGCCAATATTACCACTTTCATGAATGAATTTATATTGACAATATTTTCTTTAACGACCTTTATATTCAACAATGATCGAACTTTTTTAATGACGATAATTATCATCACTAGAAGTCCTTTTTGTTGTAGTGAACGATTTTAAAAAAGTAGTTCACGTAACCGGGGCTTAGCGTTGTTGTAAGCCACCCAAAGTTAAGGTAATTTATAATAATATCACAACTTTTCAAAGGAAAATTTATACATAATCCCTCCAAAATTTTAAAAATGTGCACTAAAGTCTTTAAGAAATTATCTTTTTAACTCCTTCAAAAATTTTATTCTAGCTTCATCCCTGCTCGTGAGATTAATTGTTATGTACAAATATGATATAATTAAAAATAAATTACTAAATTAATCTATAGATGATAAAGTTTAATCAAATTTTTAAAAGGTTATTTTATATCAATTAACTATAATTTAAAAAATTAATATAATATTTATCTTTCAAGAACCTATTTAATGTAGAAATTAGATGTTTGTATACTTTGTAATTTGATATAAATAATCTTTCAAAAAAATTTAATATAACTTTTATTTTTTAAAGATAATTGTGTGGTTTACTCTATAATTAATTTATCATTATTATAATAAAAATCTAATGAAGATAGATATTTTTTCTAAGATTTAAGTTTAATCTACTATTAGTATAAGTTAATTTTATACTATCAATTATTTATATATTATCATGTTAATAAAAATATTAAAAAAATTTATCATTATTAAAAAAATTTAATTACTGTTATTTTTTAATGATGTGTCTAATTTACACATTTATAGATAGCATAAAATATTTTAATATTTAAATTAAAACTCTTTTGGAAATATTTAAAACATTATTTTATAAAAATTGTATCTACACAACACTATACATATAACAAATTCTTGAAGACAACGGAAGATTAAAAGTTTTTAGTTGAAGAATTTAAAAGTTGGAAATAAAATTAAAAAATAATTTTTATTGAGTACTTTTTTCACATAAAGAAATTTGTTATCATTATTTATTTTTAATAAACCCTTTCCAATTGAATTAATACATTCCCTGCACAAGGATTTTTAATTATGTTACCTAGTCAAAAAAATACTTATTAACATCATTATTATTACTATTTTTACTACTATTGCAGTTATCACCTAAAAGAAATTTTAAACAATAGTCCAAATAATTAAAAAGGAAATTAACCATAAAAAATTTGATTTTGGTCCCCAAATGGATTAAACAATTAAAAAATTAATCGTTTCTCTCTTTTTTAACCTTATTTAAGTGGTGGTTCATAGATTTTTTTTATATTGTTAAAAATAGTTTAAGGAATGTAAAATTCATATATTTGATTCAAAATTTTAAAAAATATTCTTAAGAACGTGAACTTTTCGTGAATATTTTTAACCAACATTCTCTCAAAATATTCTTATAAAGGAGATGAGTATTTTATATTCTGATAACATAAATAATATTTAATTAGTATTAAAAAGATTACTTTATCCATCCTACTATTTATTACGATTAACCACTACTCACTACCATTCATAATCGTCAATAACTATCGCTAGTCACTATTTATTTTTAATAATCATTGTTAACCACCACCTATTTCATGATAACCATTCACCATTATCCAATATTAGTGATTACCATCCATCATTGATGACTATTATTAGTCTTTACTCATTGTCAATCATCACTCACTAGTTATGACCATCGTTTATTGCTATCTATAGTCAGTTAATATTATCATTCATCACTCATTATTAATAACCATAACCAATCACCATCCATTATTATTGACTACTATCAATCATCTATTACTAGTAATCATCATCGATCATTGTCTATTGTCAATGGCCACTGTTGGTCATCATTCATTGTCGATGGTTACTACCAGCTATTACTTATTCCCGATAACAATTATTAGCCATCACTTACCGTCAATGATCATTACCAGCCATTATCCACCATTAGGAGTCATCGTTTACCATCATTACCAATTGTTGGTAACTATCGTTAGCCACTATATATTATTATTGACTATTAAATTTTTAATGAGAGTATTTTTAATAATTAAATAAAATTTTTAAAATATTCAAATTAATTAAAATATGACATTATAATATTTTTGAAAATATATCTAATTAAATCAAATATAAGAATGTTATATAACCATAAATTAAATTATTGGGAATCACATTTTTAATAACATTAGAATTTTTAGAAATGTTTAATTTTGCAAATCAAAAGCCTCTTATTTCATTCCATTTATTTTGTGCCCTTAAAAGGAACAATTAAATTATCACATAAATAGACATAAAAAAATAGAGAAATATGTCTCATTGTGATAACATAATTACTCAAGATAGAAGGAGCAAACATAAATACTTAATAAAAGGCAAGCTGCTTAATCAGCTACTTGGATAAGATTATCAATTTAAAATCTCTATAAAACAAATAGAAAATATAAAACTTAAAATGTCAGTTTTTCTAGAAGTAGCTACAAAACCTGAAATTCATCCTCAATTAAGCTCATCTTTCTGGTCAAATTCATTTATTATTAAAGAGAGATTTTTGAAACGAAAAAAAAAATCTGACTTAATATATTCTTTTCATCTACAAACCAACAACATCCAAGAGACATCTAAATTCATATGGAACACAAATAGCTAGTCTATAAATCCAAGTACTTTTTGTAGCTTTTGGTTGTTCTAGACTTTCTTATCTATCCATATATTAAATGAAAATAAAACAATACGGGTGAGCAAATTTAAATTATATGCATGTTATTGACAAAGATCAAGGATGAAGAATTGTTTGGAAAGATTAGTATACCATTCCACTTTTTAGCACAATCCTACAGAGAACTTAACTTCTTAAAAGATTGATAAAAATATAAATTTTAATACATAAAAATAATTTTATAAAAATTAATTAATTTTTTTAAAAATTCGATTTTTTGTAAAATTATTCTTTTTTAAATAACTTATCAGCGAGAAATTTTAAATTTAAAACTTCTAGTATAGAATGTAAGTTTTACTTGTAAACTGCACTGGTGCTTTATTTCGGTTTCGCAATTTCAGAAAATATAATTTGCGCCTTTTACAAAATTAAACTGACGCCAGTTTCAGGAGATCAGTTTGCTCGAAAGTCAGACAATTTTGACAAAATTAGTTGTCTAATTTAAACTGGTTTTGATTTGCCTCCCAGTCAATTAATGTATGCGGAAGAATAAACATGTGAACAGTGAAACAATATTCGTTGGACTAGTCTCCCGTATATGTACTTAAAATGGTACGGAGAGTATATACTATCAATTGACTCACTCAATTTTTAGCCCTTTTTAATGATGAGATGACAAATTATTTAAGGGCGTTTCGTTCAAATTGGGGAAAGGGAATGGAATCAGGAAAGGAATGACTCTTGATTATCCAATCTATTTGATTCAAACAGGAAAAGGAATCAAGTAATTTTAATTTACTTTATTAACAATTATTATAATTATTATCTTATTATTTTTATTTTATTTACTAATATTATAATTTTTATAATTATTTATTATTAATTATTAACATCTTATTAATATTATTTTTATTAATACTCTATTTTAACTATTATTAATATATTAATAATAATTAATACTATTATAATAATTTTAATAATTATTATTTATTTAATTATTATTTTAATATTTATAATTTTATTAATATTATTAATTATTAATAATTTAAAAATATTATAATATTAAAAATAATTATTATTAAAAATATTATAAAATTATTAATATAATTGAACAATATTATAATATTTATTATTGATTTAGTATTTAATAATATTATAATATTTTTAATTTATTAAAAATTAATATTATTAAAATAATAATTAAATAAATAATTATTATTATATATTAATAACATTATTAATATTTATTTAATAATTAAATAAATAATTATTATTATATATTAATAATATTATTAATATTTATTTAAAAAATAAATAATTTTAATTTTAAATAAATTAAAAATATTATAATATTATTAATATAATCAGATAATATTATAATAATAATTTATTTAATATTTAATAAAAATTATTTATTTATTAAATAAATATTAATAATATTATTAATATACAATAATTATTATTTATTTGTTATTATTTATCATAATTATTATTTATTAATATTATTAATTTTTAATAACTTAAAAATATTATAATATTATTAACATAATTAAATAATATTATAATAATTATTTATTTAATATTTAATAAAATTATTTATTAAATAAATATTTATAAATTATTAATATATAATATTTATTTATTTATTATTATTTATGGTAATAATTATTATAAATAATAAATTATTATTATTTATTTTTTATTTATTATTATTAATTATTAATATTAAAAATATTATAATATTACAAATAACAAGTATTAAAATATTATAATATTATTAATATAATTAAATAATAATAAAATATTTATTATATATTTAATATTTAATAATATTATTAATATATAATGATTATTTAATAATATTATTAGAGAAGATAGGGAAAAGGAATAGGATTCCCCAAGAAGTGGGGGAGGAATCACCATTCCCTTAAATGGGGTAATCCCATTAAGGAAAAAAGAAGAAAGGGAATGAATTTTTTCTAAACCAAATAAAAACAAAAGGAATGAAACCCTACAATTCTCTTTCCCTTTCCCTTTTCTGAAGACCCCTAACCAAACGGCCCCTAAGATATGTGAAAGTAACTCAAGACATGAAAAGAAAAAAAGATCTTGAAGATAATATTAATTAAATGTTATTATATAATTAAGACTTTTATTTATGTTGAAAAAAAATAACATCTTTTAAAACATACAAATATCATATAATTAAATCAATTAAAATATTATAAAGGATACAAATAATATAATGTCAATAATTTCAAACTCTGGCAAAAAGATCTCAAATGGAAAAAAATTATTATATCATAAAAAAATTATAGAATAATCTATACGTATATTCTCAATCATAATTTCATAATTTTCTAATTACTTTTTATAGACTTTCCTCAAATTTTTATTAGAGTTCTTATATAATCTTCATAAATATTCACATTACATTTTTTTATACTTCAAACTCTTAATTAATATAAATATTTATAATAAAAAATATTTATTTGACAAAAAATTTCATTCTAATTCAAAAACTTAATTTGAATATAAAAATAATTTACAACCATATATTAATAATAAATAGAATTTGAGTTAATCTTAACAACTTACAAGTACAAATAATTTTAATTTTTTTCCTACGGAATTATTTGGATTAGTGTTGTGAATCGGCCACTTTATATATTTAACATTATTATAAGGCGTCATTTGACATGAGTTAATGGTAACATTTTTAGTATAATTTACAAAAAGATTACAAATTCAAATTAATCAAATAACCATTATATGAAAATATATAATTAACATTGTTTTCGTTTTCTAAGAACATATCCAGCTTAGTGTTATAGCTTTGCCCAATTTTAATAGTATATGTGCATATGGTTTTATTTTATAGTGACAATATTTAAATTTTAGTGTAAGCCGCAATACATGTATAATTACATGAAACTATAATGCGTATTTCGACCGGTATCTATGTATAAGCTCTATTTTATTTGAATTTTCTCATATATTATTCAACTGTGCAACTCTGCCTAGTTGAATAAATTCAAATATTTTATTTTAACAGTCTACTGAAATTATTAATATACTATAATTTTTTTTAAATTTATTTATCCGGGCGTTTCTCGGAAAAATCAATTACAACAGGCCCTCATGCGGGGATGAGGACGGTGACTGTAAAATGAGCTCAAAGTCAACCCTACACATTGGTCAATGGTAATGACAGCCTCATCCAGTTGGCCACTTATTGTATGAATAGTCAACTTTGCTGCAGATAGGCGCGAACGTTGAACTCAAGTATCACTTTGATCTTGTTTTAAGATTTTATTTTTTTTCCATATTTTGAGTTTAATTTTAAATTCCTATATAAATTTAATAAATCAATCATTTTTAATATTATAAATACATATACTTTTTTCATTTCTTTTAAGTATCGTTTAAAATAAATATACAAGAATTTAAAAAAGATAATAAATAATATTAATTTTAAGAGAGATGAATTATAATTTATTAATATATATTATATTAAAAATAATTTATAAATAAAATTATTAAATACTTATTTAAATAGTAAGAATAATATTTAAAAAATAATAAATATGATTTTAATTTTTAAAATAACAAGTAAATAAAAATAAAATTTTTCATCAAAATAATAGTTAAAATGAAATAGATAGAATATATGTGTGTGTAATCCCAAGATTTTGATAATTCAAAATGTACAATTAGAAAAGATTAGAATTACATTTGCTCTTCTAAAATTTACTTCTCCGACGCAAATTTAGTATGAACCCAAGAAGGTACCTATGAACCCATAGTCAATCTAAATATGCTTACCCCAAAAATGCTAAGAATCAGGTTTCGTGATTTATTTAAACCCTTAAATACAAAGAAATAGGGATTATAGTATTAATGACACCATGAGCCTAATAAGCCTTGATAACTCAAAAAGTTCACTGAAGAACCAAAGAGAGAACTCCTTCCAAATTTGGGATTTCTAGAAAAGATAAATTTCATTTAGCAAAAGTTTGATTACAAAAGATGTAGATATGTGGTATTTATAGACTAAGCTTAGGAAAAGAGAAAAACCTAGAAATATAATTAATTGGCCCAACCTACTAGGAAAATAAAAAGATATAAATTTGTGGAAATACATCAAGTAATTATAAATCATTATTTTCAGCCCAAAACAATATAATTCAGCCTAATTCAAGTGTACCCATGCAGAATCCATGGTCCAAGCTCCTTAATTTGCATTGTTTTGGCCCAAAACTCTTTTAATAGCTCCAATTTTAGCCTAAACAGTGCTAAGGATGTGATTGGTGCTAAGATCAAGTTGAAAAGAATTTTGTTTGGCCCAACTGTCTTGAACAAGCCCATTTAAAGCATCTTTGATCCTTTTAGCTTGTGCTTTTGTAATGGTCCATTTCGAAGTTATAATGGATCCCTTAGAGTACTTGAATTAACTTGTTTCAACCTTTGAGTCATATCATTCCCTTTCTCCTCAAAAGGATTCATCCTCAAATCTTCACTTACATTACAAAGAGATAAATCGGTAACATTAAATGTAGCACTAATATTGTACTCTCTAGGCAAGTCTATCTTGTAAGCATTGTCATTTTTTCTTTCAAAGACTTGAAATGGTCCTTCCCTTTTAGAGCCAATTTGGATTTTCTTTGAGCTAGAAATCTTTCCCTTCTCATATGCATCCATACCCAATCCCCTGGTTCAAGGATAATACGCCTTCTTCCTTTGTTAGCTTTAGATGCATATTGCTCATTTTTCTTTTTAATCTGCTGCTTTACATATTCATAAAGTTGTTTCACTATTTTAGCTTTCTTTTTCCCATCAAGATTAGCTCTCTCATCTATAGGCAATGGTAATAAATTTATAGGAGTTAGTAGGTTAAAATCATAAACTATTTCAAAAAGTGAATAATCAATAGTAGAATGAACACTTTGGTTATATGCAAACTCAATGAATGGCAAGCAATTCTACCAATTCTTCAAATTCTTTTGAATAACTATTCTGAGCAATTAAGTTAAAGTTATATTGACAACTTCAGTTTGACCATCAATTTATGGATGATAAGTTGTAGAAAACAATTTAGTACCAAGCTTTTCCCACAAAACTTTCCAAAAATGACTGAGAAACTTTGTATCCCCCATCGGACACAATGCTTTTTGGCACACCATAAAGCCTTACAATTTCTTTAAAGAACAAATCTACAATATGAACTGCATCATCAATTTTATAACATGGAATAAAATGTGCCATTTTAGAAAATTTATCAACTACCATAAATATTGAATCTCGACCTCCCTTTAATCTAGGTAACCCTAAAATAAAGTCCATGGATATGTCCACCCAAGGTTCACTAGGTACAGGTAAAAGTGTATACAAATCATGTGGTAAAACTTTAGATATTACCTTTATACAAGGAATGCACCTTCACAAATTCTTTCTACATTACGTTTCATTCTAGGCTAAAAGAAATGCTCATGCAAAACATTTAAGGTCTTTTTTATGCCAAAGTGTCCCATTAATTCTCTCCCATGAGCTTCTCTCACAAGCAATTCATGCATAGAACATTGAAGCACACACAACTTATTTTCTTTAAACAAGTACCCATTAATCTTATGAAACTTACCAATTGCTTTTTTTTTCACATGCAGCAAATACTTCAGCAAAGTCATTATCCTTTTCATACAATTCTTTGACATATTCAAAGCTAAGCATTTTTGCATTAAGAGAAATAAGAAGAACATACCTTTTGGATAAGGTATCTGTAACTATATTCTCCTTACCTTGCTTGTATTTGATGACATATAGGAAGGGTTCAATAAATTTCAACCACTTAGCATACCTTTTATTCAGCTTAGCTTAACCTTTAAGGTGCTTTAAAGATTGATAATTTGTGTGGATCACAAATTACTTAGACTAAAGGTAGTGTTGCCAAGCCTCCAATGCTTTCACAAATGCATAAAGCTCTTTGTCATATGTTGGATAATTCAAGGCTGCCCCACTTAGCTTTTCAGTGAAATATGCAATAAGTTGCCCTTCTTGCATCAAAATAGCTCTTATACTAATTCCTGATGCATCATATTCAATCTCAAAACTTTTGTTAAAGTCAGGCAATGGTAGCACAAGTGCATAACATAATCTTTCTTTAAGAACATTAAAAGCATGATCTTGAGCTTCATCCCATTCAAAGCTAACTAATTTCTTAATGATTTTAGTGAGTGGTGCAGCAATTATGCTAAAATCTTTCATAAAATGCTTGTAGGTGTTGGCTACTCTTTTATTGCCTTTACCTTTTCTTCATCAACTTCTACCCCTTGTGCACTTATAACAAAACTAAGGAAAATAACCTTATCCATGTAAAAACTACATTTTTTCAAGTTAGCATATAGTTTTTCCTTTCTTAGCACATCAAGTACACAATGCAAATAACTCGTGTATTCATCAAGGTTCTTGCTATATATCAAGGTATCATCAAAATACACAACAATAAATTTTCAAATGTATGCATTTAAAACATAATTCATTAATCTCACAAAAGTGCTTGGTGCATTAGTGAGTCCAAATGACATAACTAGCCATTCATAAAGCCCATATTTTGTTTTGAATGCAGTTTTCCACTTATCCCATTCCTTTATCCTGATTTGATGGTATCCAAATTTTAGATCAATTTTAGAAAAAATACTAAACCTATGTAATTCATTTAGTATATCATTTAATCTAAGAATGGAATGGCGGCACTTTATTGTGATATTATTTACAGCTCTACAATCAATACACATTCTCCATGATCCATTTTTCTTAGAAACAAGAAGAATTGGAACTGTACAAGGACTCAAACTTTCTTTAACATACCCTTTTGCCAAGAGTTCCTTAACTTGTCTTTGAAGTTCTTTTGTCTCTTCTGGATTACTTTTATAGGTGAATGGTTAGGAATGGCTACGCTAGGAATGAAGTCAATATAATGCTCTATTTCTCTAATAAGTGGTAACCCACTAGGAATTTTTTCAAGAAACACACCTTTAAATTCCTGCAACAAAGGATCAATAACACTTGGAAGAGAAGAGTCAACAAAGTTAGTGTTTAAACAAGCCTCTTTATAAACTAGAACAACCATAGGCTGTCTAGTAAGATAAGCAACTCTCATTTCACTTTCTTTTGCATCAAAACTCTCTTTTCTATCCACTTTCCTTCCTTTTTTCTAAATTTCTATCTTTAAGCTCTCTGTTTTATCATTCTCACACTCCTTATTTTTTATCTCTCTCTCTCTCATTTTTCAACTTACTTATTTTTTTCTCTCATTTTTCAACTCACTCTCTATATTTCTTCTCTCATTTTTCAACTAACTCTCCTTTTTTTTTCTTTTTCTTCATTTTGAGCTAATTTTCATACATTTGCTTAGTAAATAAAGGTGCAAGTGTAATGGGTTTGTTATTCATTACAAATGAGTACCTATTTGTATACCCATATTTAGTTACCCCACAATCAAACTCCTATAGTCTTCTTAAAAGTATATGACCAGTATGCATTGGGACTACATCGCGCAATACTTCATCACTATATCTACTAATTGAGAATGAAACCAAAACTTGATCTTTAACCTTAATTTCTCCACAGTTATTCAATCATTGTAATTTGTAAGGTCTAGAGTGTTTAATGATAAGCAAGTTTAGCTTCTCAACTAATATAGTACTTGCAACATTTGTACCACTTCCGCCATTTATAATCATATTGCATACCTAATTGTTTATGAGGCAACGAGTGTGGAAGATGTTTTCCCTTTACCGCTCATTGTCATTCTCTTTAACTTGGAAACTTGTAACATATTTGGTCACAAGTGCTTCTCCTTCAACTACATACTTAACTCTATCATCACTAGCATCTTCAAGTGAAAGCATGGATTCATCACTATCACTTTTAGTCACCACTTCATTATCACACATAATCATGACTTTTTTGTTAAGGCATTGTGATGTTATATGATATGTTCCCAAACATTTGAAACATTTAATATCTCTATTTCTAAAGGGTTAGGAATCAAATTTACCTTTTCCTCTTGAAGCTTCATCTTTGTCTTTAGGAGTTTCTTTCTAAACAACCTTTTCTTCTTCCTTCCAATTGGATTTGTAAAAATAACCAAAACTAACATTGTACTTTAATGGTCTCTTTTACTTTAATTGTCTTTCCACCTTTATAACCATATGCACTATGTCTTCTAACTCTATATAATGTTATAAGTTTACTATGTGTGTTATTTCTCTATTTAGCCCATTCAGAAACTATGCCATTGTGACTTCCCTATCTTCCTTCACGTCAACCCTCAATCATAGCAATCTCCATTTCCTTGTAATACTTTTCCATACTTTTAGAACTTTGTGTAAGACTCTGCAATTTTTTATACAAACCCATATAATAATGACTAAAGACAAATATCTTCTCATTAGAGCCTTCATTTCCTTTCAAGTTTTTATAGGTCTCTTGCCATTTCTCCTCTTATTTAAAATTAATTTATCCCACCAAAAAATTACATAATTAGTAAACTCAATTATAGCTAGCTTCACCTTCTTTGCTTTAGAGTAATTATAGCAATTAAAAATCAATTCTATCTTTTTCTCACACTCCAAATAAGCTTCAAGGTTATTTCTCCCTTGAAAAGAAGCATTACAAGAAATTTAATTTTTTATGACAATTTTTTAGTGACAAGAAAAATATTGTCACTAAATGGATATTTACAATGATGAAATTATATTTTGTCATTGAATACATACCTTCAACAGTATTTAGTGATAACTCTAATATTTGATCAATAAAATAGAAGTTTTCAATGATAAGAGTATTTTATTGTCACTAAAATTGTTAGTAAATAATAAATTTTTAAACTCCTCGAAATATAATGTATGAAATATATTTATGATTAAGAAAATATTGTCACTATAAATATTTAGTGACAATCAAGGACGTCATTAAAATTATTTTGTGAGAAGAGTTTTAGTTTCGATATCGAAAATATAGGAATTTTATTTTATTCAACTTTATAAAAAAATTACGCTCTCTCTCTCTCTCTCTCTCTCTCTCTCTCTCTCTCTCACATTGTTCATTAAATCCGATTCAGATTCTTTGTCGTTGAATTTTAGCTTACTCTGGTTGGAGAATTTGGCTCTTCTTGCTTTAGATCACAATAGATGTGAAGTAAATAACAACTACTCCTATTTGTCTTTTCCATGATTCTGACATCAAAAACTCTATATGAATCACCTTGAAGCACCACCATACTTCAAAGCATCACTGGTTGAAGCTTTGTATTGAATCTATGTTTCTCTTTAATTTACTATGTTTGTAATCATCTTCTTCATGTTATTAATAGCTCAATTTGGTCAATTACAATTTATTTCTCTGAAGTGTTTGATAATTTCTATGAAAAATTCATAGATGAAATATTCATTTTTTATAGACAAAAAGAGGAACTAGAATGCTAAAAGATGCTCGGTCTAGATTAGCATTTTATTTAAGTTTATGATCCTGCATTTGTCATATTTGATCCAAAGGGGAGAAATTTAGGGGTTGCTATTAGAACTTATTAGCTAGAACAATCTTGTGGTTGTCAAGTTTCTGATCTTAAGCAAATTATTACTATTTTTATATGTTATGTCTCACTTAAGGATTAGTAGCATGCTTGGCAGATGTTTTTCTTGTGTCTGTGCATGTAGGAAAGAAGGTAATGCTTAACCTCCTTGGATTTAAGCGATCCACATATCATAGAGTATGGTAAAATAATTCCATCAGCTTTTTTTCTCTTTTTTTTTAATTTCTTAGATTTAAATGTAAAATTATGTTTTACTCTTGCCACCAAAAAGTTACTTAATGGTTTGTAGATATTTTTTGCTGCAGAACTAACTACTATGTTATTTTTCTCAATAATATGGAAGTAGTGGAAGGGCTCTTTTGTATTATAGCTTTGCAGTGTCAAGATATCTTAGTAGTTACATCCTTTGTTAATAATGTGATCCATATTTTACATTTGCTAGTGCTTGGTAAGTTCCAACATTTTGTTTCTTTATGTAAAAATGTGCTATTAACTTTCATTTCTCAATCTTTCTCCTTCATATTATAACTTCAAACGAGTGCAGAAGTGATTTTTCATTTAATTTTGCAAGGCTATGAAAAATGTGTCTCTAGGTTTTAGTAGTGCAAGTGATACATCACTTCTAATGCTTGCAGTAACAAGTATTTCTTGTTGAAGGTGAGAAAGGAACTTGGGGTTAGGAACAACATAAAGCTAGTCATCTTTAATTTTGGTGGCTAGGTGAATTTTTGAAGTTGGCTCTGGTACCTTTTGAACCTTTGCACTTATTATATTTATCTTATTCAAAAAATGCTTTTATGATATATGTTCTCTTTTGCATTATACGATTCTTATAAACTTATAATCTAGGTTTATGGTACATTTGATAGTTAGGATTTTCGCCAAAACTTTAGAAAACTTACTAGAGATACACTAAAATTATTGCAGCATGTGATTGAATGCTAGATTGGTATAAAATTCAAAGCCTACCAAGTTGGATTAAAAGAAATATACTAATAAATCCTTATTTTAGTAGTATATATATAGGTAAATTATACATTATAAATTATTGGGAAAGACTTACTTATTGGACAATGGAAACCTTATCTTGAACGTATTATACATTTGAAGCCATTGCTATGAAATTCATTCTCTTAATTCAATTACTTGTTGCCTTTTTTAGTAACTTTATTACTTGTCATTGTTTGGAAAGTTGTTGCTTGATATATTGGCTTTGTGATGCCTTATTGTTATGTCCATATTAATATGACCAGCATGCTAGGTCGTTTCCATTTTTTTATCTGTTGAAAGAAGAAAAAAGTAATTAGAAGTAAGGAGGCATTCACTCTCACAAAAGCCTTCCTCATGGGTAATGGGATATATTTTCATTTTTATTTGGATGTAATCTGAGATTGATAGAAAATATAAATGAAATCTCTATAAGAATTATTTTTAGATTTCATTTAGGAAAACCTATCTACTTATCCTGTCTAGAACAGGGCAATTTTTCTCTGTACAATTGAGAAACATTGGTCTATGTTTATTCCATATAGGTCGTAAGGCATGTTTATTTTATGGAAGGAATTGTACTTATAGCAACCACAAGTTCATGGCTAGATACAGGTCAAGTTATTTATTAAGTATATATTACTAATATTTTTGGAAGGAATTGTACTTATAGTGCTTATGAGGCATAAGGTATGTTTGTTTTATAGAAGCTAATTGCTAAAATTAAGTTTTCAAAGGGATCTTACATTAGCCCAAAGTTGGAAGGCTTTAGTGTACTTCCCACTACCTGATGATAATGTTGTTTTCTTGTCATTATTGTTAACTTCTCTACAATTGATTCCTTTTTCTTTATGCCTATGTTTTCTTAATAGAGGCTGATATGAAGTGTGACATTTGGACGAGAATGGGGTTTACAATGGTCACTTCATCATATTTGCCCTTTGTGGTTTCATACATGCATAGGTTTGTCTAATTTATTTTAGCAGTTTCCTTATTCATTATTGAATTTAATTAGATTTAGTATTACTAGATTTATGATGTAGCTTTAGTTTTATGATATATCTTCTTAGATAGTCTTTGGAAAGATGGAATGTGACTAAAATAAATAGGGTCCTTGCCTAGTTTTTAGGGGATTGGAGAATTCCTTCTTTGTCAATGGTTCATCCTCTTCTCTCCTTCTTATAACAAGATTTCACATTGGACATGAATGTTCATGTGGGTATTGAAAACTATACTTTTCTTGCTAATGTTCTATTGGTTAAAGAATATAGCATAACTACTTCTATGAGCTCTCTCTCTGTCTCTCTCTATAAGTATTGAATACTCATAGTAAAGACACATTTCTTTCTTCGTAGATGTGAAAGTTGAGCTTATATGATTTATGTGAGATTATTTGCAACCCTATTTATTAATCAGGTTTCTCACATGCCTTAAAGATACACTTTTGCCTTGAATAATATGCTACCTAATATGTAATAAATTAGTCATGAACTATATACTGTCTAATATGCTACTACAACATTCTGGTATTGCTTAAAAGTTTTAGTATTGTTTCAAGCTGTTTAATTTTAACTTTAATTTCTAACGAGGCAGGACAACTTGCTATGATCAATTTTTCATTAAAATTTTCCTTTTTCTAAATTCTGTAGATGTTTATGCAAACTCTGTTTTCCCTATTTTTTCAAGCTAACTTATATTAGTTTTCTAATACAATTGGTATAATATCTATATTTCTATGTCTCTTCATTTCCTCTTTCCAGTGTTGTTGTCATATTTTCTCAGCATGATTTCTTTTCATATTTATCTTTATATGCTTACATGGTGTCTTTTCAATCACCAAATTATAATATAATTGAAGTTCGACTTACTATGTTAACAATTTAACTTTATTAGCTAGCATGATGAAGACTTCCTATCAAGTAGCTGGAAAGGGGCTAAATTTTATTATTGTTGATTATTACTATGTATATACACTTATTCCAATATGATTAAATCCTTAATTCCTTCAAGCATTATTATTAGCTTTTGTTGTTTGGAGAGTTTATTTATTTTCTTGCCAAAAGGTTGTGTCATGTGGTGGTTATTTAGAATTACATAAATAATTTAACTTACACATAAATAATTGATCAAATCCTTTAATTCCTTTGTAAAATATGGTACTCATTCATTGAATTTTGTTACAATTGTTATATGGCATTACAATAATGTTTTATTCATTTTTCTATTTGCTAAAATGTAAATAATCTATGTATAGGACTTGTACAATAATCTCTTAAGGAATATCACCTATTTGATAAGTCAAAAATTAACCATCACTTTTTTTTATTATTGCAAGTTTAACAAAGTACAAGTTATACCACTTCTCATCTTTCTAACTGATGTATTTGATTATTAATACTTTATTTTGTATTTTCTAATAATGTTAAGAACTTTGTATTTTGTATAATTGATCTTTTGCTACAATGAATTGGATATGATTGGCATCATAACTTTGACTTAAGTTTTATTTTAAATATTATATCAAAATTTCATCTTTTATGTTCTCTTTATATTATTAGTATTAAATATATGATGATATGTCAAAAAGGCTATAAATAGAGCATATTTATAAAATAAAAATAAAAATAGTTTTAAGTGACAACAAAATTTTTAGTAATAATATAAATATGTTTAACAATGAAGAGAGTTTTAGTGACAATAATGAATGTCAAAATGTTATAATTTAGTGATAATATAACTATAATGACATAGAAAAAAATTTAGTCATGATATATTGTTACTAAAAAAAGTTTTTGTGACAACAATAACAGTCACTAAAGTCACTAATTAGTGACAACATATTTTTGTCACTAAATCTCAATCTTATAGTGACAAAATAATTTGTCACTAATATAATTTTTAGTGACAACATGATTTAATTGTCACAAAAAAAATGTTAGTTTATAGTGACAACAAATCTTGTCACAAAATAAAACTTTTAGTAGCAAGTATCATTTATTGTCACAAAAAATTTTTGCAATAAGGTTTTTTAGTGCAAAAATTTTGTTGTCGCTAAGAATGTTGTATGATGAAATACTGGTTTTTTGTGATAATTTTTGTTGTCACTAAAGGTAATTTTTTTTGTAGTGAAGGTATCTCTATTTTAATGTTGCCAAGGTTTCCATCTCTCCTATTTTGGCCTCTAAGAGTAGTCTTTATGTAACCCCTCTCATACCAATATCCTTTATGCCTATTTCTGCCCATTTCAAATTCAGACTTAAAGTTCTCCTCGGTTTCACCTCCAATTTTATTTTCAAAATCAAAGTTATCCATGTCCCTTTGCTGTCTCCTATCATGTCTCCTAGGATTAGGATTTCTATTAGTTTGCTTTCGTTGTAGATTAGCAATCATATCTTCTTACTTATCCATCCTCTCCCTCATTTCTCCAAAAACCAAATTGAAACATTCCAACTGTTGTTACATGGCCTTTAAAGTGAACTCTATATTCTGTGGATCTCCACCGCTTGATGTTTCCTCCCTGTTTACCATTTTGAAAGCTACAAGAAAATTTATTAGAAAATGAATCCCTCAGACACTCCTTCACGTCTTTGTACTTAAAAGATGTCACTCAACCTTCGTGTATCACTCTTATAAAGGCTTTTTTCATGATAATGGTCTCACACTCTCTAGCCTTTTTCCACTCTTAGTCTGCTCTATCGGTTCTTTAAAGAAACTAATTAAACTCAATCGAAGGTTATCATAAATTCTTTTAGAATTTTAATCAAACACTTTATGGCAAAGAAAGAAATAAAATGAATGTTTGGAAAAAAAACTAAAGGAATTTTAGAACGAGAAATTGAAATAAGATTTGTGGAGTTCTAACCATAAAATAAAATCAGTCAAACAATTCTTTTTCTTTTTGTCCTCTATTTCTTTTTTTTTCTTTTCTATTTTTTGTCCTTTTTTCTTTTTTTTAGGATTTTCAATTTTTATCCTCTTTTTGAAATTTTTATCCTTTTTTAAAATTTTTTTCACTTTTTCATCCTAAAATGCAAAATGATAGATCCTAGGTAAAAGGAACAAAATTTGGAGATGAAGAGATAAAGAATCACAAATGCAAAATAAAAAGAACAAAATTATAGAATGAATATTAAAAAGGTATAATAACCTAGTCTTAAGTCGAAGCTCTGATACCAAGATGGTGCAAACCCAAGAAGGTATGAACTTATGAACCCATAGCCAATCAGAATATGCTTACTCCAAAAAATGTTAAGAATTAGATTTCATGATCCACTTAAACCCTTAAATACAGAGAAAGAAGGATTATAGTATTGATGATGCCATAAGGTTTATCAAGCCTTGATAATTTGAAAAGTTCATTAAAGAACCAAAGAGAGAACTCCTCCTAAATTTAAGATTTTCAAAAAAGATAAATTTTGTTAAAGTTTGATTACAAAAGATGTAGATATGTGGTATTTATAGACTACTTAAGTTAGGAAAAAAGAAAAACCTAGAAATATAACTAATTGGCCCAGCCTACAAGGAAAATAAAAAGATATAAATTCATGCAAACACATCAAGTAATTATAAATCATTGTTTGTAGCCCAAAATAACATAATTCAACCCAATTTAAGTGTGCCCATGCATAATCCATGTCCAAGCTCCTTAATTTGCATTGTTTTGGCCCAAAACTCCTTTAACACCTCCATTTTCAACCTAAATAGTGCTAAGAACATGATTAGTGCTAAGATCAAGTTGAAAAGAATTTTGTTTGGCCTAAGTCTCTTGAACAAGCCCATTTAAAGCTTCTTTGATCCTTTTAGCCTGTGCTATTGTAATAGGTGCACTTGAAAGTTGTAATGGATCTTTTAGAGTACTTGAATTAACTTGTTCCAGCCCTTAAGTCGTATCAAAATTCATAGATTCAAGAATTCTAACTTCCGCATACACACATATTCGTAGATATATATATAAAAAGATGAATATCAAGTGAAATAGGAAGTGAATATAAAAAAACGAAAATAATATTAACATTTCAAAATTAGAAGAGTGGCCATTTCATTAATAGAAATTTTTTGGTAAACTTTTAATTAGCAGAATTAACTTTAATCTCAAGCTTAAAATTAGGAATGGAACTACCTTATAAGCCCTAGGTCATAAGGTTTTACCACATTAATTTTTTTATGTTCATTTCTATTTTAAAAAATTATCACATTGAATTACAAGTAAATTTTTTTAATATCTATTAGCTTATAAGAATAATTTTAAAATAATCATCACTTATAATATATCACTAACAACAAGAAAATTATGATCAAGAGTCTGTAGATTTTGAATTGAATATATTTAAAATATTATCCCTTTTATGCATTATATATACTAAATATAAATATATATCATATATCTTGTTGTTATTTTCTTAAATTATACGTATTTATATTTTACAAATTTATTTAAAGTAGTTCAAAATTCCACTAATATATTCATTATAATTTATCTTACTTATATTTTATTATTTATATTTTTTTAGTAAAAAATTTTAACAATAACTATTTTTATGGCACCAAAAAGTCAATTATTCATTTTAAATCTATGATTTTTAGTTTAATTTTTATCTATATAACTATTTAAACTAATTTTATTAGTAAAAAATAATTATCTAATTTAAAATATTTAATTTATCAGCAGATAAAAATTTAAAAGGAATTTTTTAAATGTTCTAATTAATTATTTTTATTTATTTAAAAAATTTTATAATAATAAAAATGATTAAATTATTGAATGGACAAACTTAAGAATGAGAGATAGAATCTTGAATGCAATGAAAAATATAAAATATTTAAAGAATATCAAATGTGATTTGAATAACAAGGTTTTGACTATTTAATAATATTTTTCAACAAGTTTATAAAATCTTGCCCTCAAAAAGGAAAAATTCTTGGTTAGGTCACCTTATTACGTGATTGAATTTTTCTCTATCATGTTATGCAGTGGACAAACATTACATTAAGATTCTGATGACTGTCCTCCCACATTAAATATATGTGGAGTATATATTTAAAAAAATGCTTTATTAACTACAGTTAGAAGTAGAATTGGATTAATCACTTGGATTGATCTGCTATTTTCTACCAAACACAATTATACTTTCCCAGTCTAAATTATATAAATGTCCCTCATTATCTCAATTAAAATAAGAGTTGCAATACTTTATATATCGAAAATAAAATTTAAAATTGAATTATGAATGTAAATTAAAAGATGTTAATTAAATATAAGATGATAGAATGTAAAATTCAATGTAACAAAGATAAAAAATTTAGAATCAAATTTAGAATTTCACTTTTAATATATATAATTTTTTGAAATAAGATATTTATGTATTTGTTATTAATAATGTATAATTTTACCGTCATAATTTTCTTCTCTTATTTTGTTGTAAAGCAGCAATCACTGTGGATGTATGTATATGAATACATCTGCATGTAATTATTTTCAATGTGTTAATTATTTGTATTCTCCCTAGCTTGTTTTCTTCTTCTAACGATGTACAAGAAAGTGAGAGATACTTCCGCGTTGCTACCCTAACTTCACAATATCAATTTAGAAATAAGGAATTAGGGATAAAACCCTAGCTTGTATTTTTACCTAAAACAATAAATCAAAATTTTCATACATAAATTCAAACAAACCATTATATATAATCTAGTGATGAAAAATATGAATATATTATTAAATCCGTTAAATTCAAATCTTATTATTAATAGAAAATTGATATTTCCAAATCAAAACAAAAAGTCGAAATAATTCTAGGATTAATTCAGGCGGCTCGGTCATGAGACAAGATATGCCAACATGAAAAGTAGGCAAAAAGATGGGGAGGAATAGACAAAAGAGGGAATTCATGAATTCGATTGCGGTGTACCGCCCATCGGAAGCCGTTGTCCTCGTCGGCAATCATAGAAGATGGATTTCGTTCTCCACCATCCATCTTTTTATTGGGCCAATCATCGGTACATTGAAACTTCTCTCTACATTTATCCATTCGTTCATATACACACTTCTATGTATAAATATCAATTCAATCAAATTAAAATGATAAAAAGTTTCAAACCTCTAAAGAGATTATTATTTATTATTTAATTTGTATTAAAAATAAGAATAGAAACCTATTTTGATGAGATCAAATTTTTATAAAATTTATATTAATTTAATTCTTGCAAAATTAAAAATTCTTAAAATTTAATTCCTCCACGCATAAGATAAAATTATTGAATTACTATATAAAAAGATTAAAATTTAAAAACTTATAATTTTATAAAAACTAAATTAATACAAAATTTTAATCAATGAAAAAGTTGATAAAAATTCACTTTTATAAGAATTAAAATAAGATTTTAATCTTAAAATAAATTACATTCTTTTCTTAGAAATTTAATATAATTATTCTTTTACTCTACTAAATAAATTACACTCATTTCACATTCATTTCATCTTAAGTTTAATATAATTATTCTGATATTTCTTTCTTAATTGCAAATGTAGAAAAAAAAATTCCTTACTTACTTTAAACATAATTTATCTCTCGTACTCTAAAAAAATATAAATATATACTTCTAAAAATATAAAAAATGCAGATATATATAATTAAATTAACATTTAAAGAACATAAATGTAATTATCTCTTGTATTAATTATTTTTGGGTTTGAATGAATATTATTGCATTTGCTTTGGATCCTGCGTGCTTTAATATCTATGGTCCCACTAGTTAGGCCTTTGCTTTTGTATTATGGGGACGTTTGGCTGCCAGCGTTTCAAAACAGCGGATTGACGTAAGTCAATCCGCTGTTTTGCTGGTTAAACAGCTAAACGCTGGAGAAACAGCCGATTGCCAAACGCACCCTATATATGAGAAAAATGCATATTACCCCATTAATTATGGGTAGTTAGATTTTATCTTATGAATTATGAAAATTGGCAAATTTGCCCTCTAAAATTATATAAAATTTAGATTTTATCTCTAACATTATTAAATTAATAAAAAATATTAGAGAAAATTATAAATTATTTCTACCAATTATAAGATGGTTACATTTTATTCTCATGAACTTTGAAAACTTACAAATTAAATTCTTAATTATATAAAACTTACAATTAATACTTATTATCTATTTAATTAATTATTTTATTAAATTACATGATCTTTCAAAAAAATTTAAGCATGAATCATAATATTATTATACATTATATTATCATATTATTTTTATATAATTTTTATGTTATATAATTAATAGGAATTAAATTAAATATATAAAATATTAATTAAATATTTAAAAATAAGTTATGAAATTATGTGCAAAAATTGACATAATAAATTAATACACAATAATATTACAATTTATGTTTACTAATGTTATTTAACATTAACCATCACTATCCAATTTTTTTCTTTAAATTAGTCACTCATTTCATAAAATATGGGCCAAAAATATTAAGTGGAGAAATGAAATAAACACAAATATTATATTACATGAAAAAAGACTAAAGATTTATCATTTCCATTTCATATAATTATATTCAATTTTATTTTAATATCATAATAATCATACTAGTGATAAACAATAATTTTTATTTTTTCTCATGAAATTTTTTAACAATTCACTTTATTTAAAATTTGATAATTATACAACTTATGAGTTATCTTTATTTTATTCCTTTAAAATTTATAATTCATAGTAATATACATATTTAAATTAATACATCTAGTTTTAGAAAGGGATTATATCAATTAATAAGTTTACTTTATTTGTTAGACACTTTTTTTTAAATTTATCACAATTTTAAATTTTTTATGTACAATCTTTTATCCTAAAAAATTTTTAACGATATAAATAAACGAAAACTTTTTCCTCTTGTATAATTACATATTACATTTTTAACTCTTATATTATTTTACAAGTCATATATTATTCCTCTTATTTTTTATACTCATTTACGTTATTATTTAATAAAATAATAATAATTATTTGTTGTTATATTTATGCTAATAGTTATTATATACACTAATAACTACATATTTTATTTTATGATAAATATTATAAATAATTTATTCATTTAATTTAAAATAATTATTTAATTATATATTATATTTTTAACTCTTACATTATTTTATAAGTTACATACTATTCATTTTTTCATACTCATTCTCGTTATTATTTAATAAAATAATATCTATTATTTGCTATTATAATTGTGCTAATAGTTATTATTTATGCTAACAATTATGTATTTTATTTTATTATAAACTACTATAAATAAATTATTAATTTAATTTAATATAATTATTTGACAATATATTATATTTTAACTCTTATATTATTTTATAAGTCACATAATTTTTTAAATCATTCTTGTTATTATTTAATAAAATAATAGTTATTATTTTAATGATATAAGTAAACTAAAATTTTTTAAGATAAAAAATTACGTATGATGAATTTAAAATTATCACAAATTTATTAAAAAATGAATCTAGCAAGTAAAGTAAATTTATTAACTAATATAATTTATTTCTACAAATAGGTGTATTAATTTAAATATGAGTACTACAAGGAGTTATAAATTTTAAAGAAATAAAATAAAGATAACTCATAAATTTCATAATTATCAAGTTTTAAATAAAGCAAACTATAAAAAAAAACTCATGGGATAAAATAAAAAATGTTGTTTATTACCACCATGATCATTGTAGTATTAAAATTAAATTGAATATCATTATATGAAATCAAAATGATAAGTTTTTTACCTTTTTCATATAGCATAATATTTGTATTTACTTCACTTTTTTACTCAATTTTTTTACTCATATCCAATGGAACAAGTGATTAATTCAAAAAATTGATTGGTGATGATCAATGTTAATTAACAATAATAAACATGAATTATAATATTATTACATATTAATTTATTACATTATTTTTTATATAAATTTGTAACTCATTTTCAAGTATTTAATTTGATTTTTATTAATTATATAACATAAAAATCATGCACAAAAAATAATATGATAATCTACAATTTAATAATATTATGATTTATCCATAAAATTTTTTTAAAAAAATTATGTAATTTAATAAAAGAGTTGATTAGATAAATATGGATGTTAATTACAAATTTCACATGATTAATGGTTTAATTTGTAAATTTTCAAAGTTAGTGGAAATAAAATATAACAATCCCATAAATAGTGGGAGTAATTTGTAATTTTACTAAACATATTTTGTTAATTTAATAACAATGGGTTAGAATCCAAATTTTTTTATAATTTCAGGGGGTAATTTTCTAATTTTCATAATTCATGAAATAAAATCTAACCATCTCATAATTAGTGGAGTAATTTGCATTTTTCTCATTATTTATTCTTATTCTTAATTATATGTTTTTAACTTGTAGCTTTTTACGTGATGTAATGTAAGTGTGAGACCAAATTAATTAAGAAAATTCAAGGTAGTTTGTAATGATTAACTTAAAAGGTGACCAAAAAACATTATGACTTTTCTAAAAGTTTTCACATACTATTCTTTGAATTCTAAGAACTTCTCATTGGTTATATAGTTTTGCACGAGCACTTTTAGTGAGATTGTATGTATATATATATTCAAATTTTAATAAAAATTAAAATTTTTTATAAACATATAGTAATTTTTAAAGATATTTTGTGTTAACATAATTTTTTTATCGATTTAATGTACCTAATACTTTCAAACTTATTATTTTTTGTATATTCTAACTTCTAAAGGGTGTGCATATATTGAACTAATTTTGCCTTATTTTATAATTAGGTCATAGACTTAGAATGAAATTATTGAATTATTTGTTTAATATTTAAATTTTGATATTACTTGAGAGTTTTTTTAGGCTTAATACATTTCAATCTGACAGCTTCCTTAATTCTCATAAAATTAAAATGGAATCAACTCTGAATCAACTCTGGTCTAATAAACTAACTTCCATTAAGATGGAAGTAGAAATATTGACATGGAAAAAGGTAAAAAAAAGGAAAAAAAATAAAGAAATATATATATCATAAATGAAATTTATGAGCACCACCCTTGTGTTCTCAAAGGAAATTGATGGGTACGACTCTAAATTATGCCCTCCGCTTTATGCTTAGGCAAGTATTAATCAATAGTCCCTTTTGGTTATTTATATTTTCATCTGGCAATAAGACTTTATTGATTTCAAATCCAAACCCATTACTCCATGGGAAGTAAAAGCTTTGAATCTTAAATGAAAACAATAAATTTGAAACATTGTTGGTGGGCCAGAATTGAATGAGAGAATCCTCCGTTTCAATAAAGTCAACATTCAAACACTACAGGAAATTAAGCTTTTAATAATAATAATTGTCATTGATGTAGACACTTTAATCATCAGTGAATATAAAAGTCATTGAAAAAAAATTATCGAGAAAAAGTGATTAATGTTGGAACTAACATTGATGACAAAGCTTTCATCGCTAAAAATTAGAATTTTTATGACAATAAAATTTTCATTAAATTTTTTTTAAATTAAAAAATTTAAAACTTTTACTTTATAATGATGATAATGTTCTCAATGTGGGTTTAAATTAAAAAATATAAAAATTAAAAATTTACTTTTAGTAATGATACTGTTGTCATTGAAATGATTTTCAAAATTCAAATATTTTTAAATTTCACTTTATAAGTTTGAAATAAAAAATATGAAAATTAAAATTTTACATTTATTGATGATAATGTCATCACTGAAAGTTCAACAAATTTAAATTTAAAATAATAATTTGTACATATGGCGATGACTTTGTCATTGTTGGAAGTTTTCAAAATTAAATTAAAAATTTTAATTATTAAAATAAATAATATTAATTTAAAATTATAATTAAATTAATATATTATATTTAATAAAATAAATATTTACATTTTTAATTAAATTAAATTAAATTAAATTAACAAGAAATTTAATTAACATAAATTAACTTAGTAATTTTTAATTTAATTTTATCTAATTTAAATATGAAAAATAAAATACCCCAATGATATTAGTAATAAAAAAATGATCCATATGGAAAAAATGAATGCTCATAATATTCAAAATATATAAATATTTATACATGAAAAATAAAAAAAAACTATATATCCTTAATAAAAATTTAAGGGGTGAGAGGTTAAGATTTAGGTATCCAGATGTATCATCATCCGTCCCAAGACTATCATCATCATCATCATCATCTTGACGACATAGGTGATACATCGAAGGCAGTGCTTAGGTGAGGGGTAGTTAGGCCAGAAGTGCTGCTGGTACAAATCTACTCGTTCTAAGTTATGCAATCACGAAAATAAGTGTAGGTAGTGTAAACCTCTAATGTATGAGTAGGGAAGTGAGCTTGATAAAGTACATCCTTTATTGCTGCTACACCTCCAACTGCTGAGCAAGCTGTTACTGCTGCTCCTGAATCAATGGCTAACTTTGCGCAAGCTACTATTAACTTTGTTGTAACTGCTCCTATAACTCAGTGACTTGGGAGAAATGTTATGACCTTACCCTCGAGTTAGAGGTGTCAGGGGAACGGAATGACTGACTATGGAGCATATGATCGACTGCCTTCTTGTGCCTTCAATGAATGTTAAGTACCTCATCAATGATGATAACTTCATCGATTTGTATAAGAGTGCCAAGTAAGCTAGTGGATTATACACTAGATTATGTATGCTGAGTCACTAGCTCAATTATCCTTACCTTAATTTATTAAAATAGAAATCAATACATAATATGTACGTAAAATTTCTATCATTAAAATGTAAAGTTTAGCTAACTTATATACTACTCCTCTAGAGTCAGACACACCCACTCCCTCGTCTTATACATGTATCGGTCCCTAAAGTTCTTCATCATTGGTTGCAACTCACCCGTATCCTTATTTCTCTATTCATGTTTCACTAAAAAAAGATGAACATGATTATTGACTTGGCAAATAGATTATATATTTAAATCATGAATGATATATTGAATTACCTTATCATAACGATGTGCCGCAATGGATTTTAATTCATGCCAGTCGTTCACCACCTTCTTCACCTTATTCTTTACATTTCTCATATATAACTCCTACAAATTAAGAAATAATCACATAAAATTGTTATACTTAAGATTCATTATTGAAATACAATTTAGACACATGAAATAATCACATAAATTTATTAAATATCATATTTATCTTGTAATAGTTACTGTCAAAGAATTCCACACATCTCTGCCGAGTTTGAGGCGAGATAGATGGCAACATAGAAAGCTTACCATGATCTAAGTAGAGCCCTTACTCCTAGTTGCCCCCATGCTAGAGAAAGTACATATTCAACCTATATTTCTAGTTGTTGTAAAGGTCAACAACAATTTGCATCAAACCATTAATTGCTTTCTCTTCCTCAAGCTCAAAAAGAACTCGAAACTCAAAATATGGTTATATTAGAAAATATTTAACAAATTGATGAGTACTATATCCAATAATTTCAATATTGAATATGAAACAATAAAGATAAAGAAGAGATTGATACCTATGTATACCTCTTACATGATTGTGTCTCGTAACTATTGAGGTATTGAATGTTATAATTTATAATAAGGCAGGACATAGGCTTGAATGATGCTACCTATATCACAAGGGAGATGGCTAGCATTCTCACTAACTGTATGCCATATACCAATTGTATTAAATTGTATTAACACTAATTCCCCTTTCTCTTTTCCATCTTCTCATAAACTTGAAAGATCTATTTGGGCCCTTTTTTTCTCAAAGTTACAACTTTCATGGATAAAAGAAAATGTTAGTGCCATGAATTTATATATAATAAATAATCAATTTAAGTTTGCATATTAAGAAAAAAATATTTGATCTCTTACATGGTGATGGAATGCATGTAGGCTGACATGGAGGGTCCTCCCTACCATCACCTCTATAGTATCGTGCCTTGACATCAATCATGGTTAGGAAAATACACATTTTATAACCATTTAAGAGAAAAGTCCACAATTAAGTCAATTGATGATAACACATAAATTGTTGTATTTATATAATAAAATTATACAATTACTTTTACATAATTATGAGTTGTAATATGAAAAAATATTAAACCCTAATTTGAGTCAGTGTTGGTGAAAGTAACAAGCTCATCCTCATACTCATAAGTTTTTCCATCATTATTAGACTGTAGAAGTCCTTTCTCCATGTAATCTTCAATTGTTTCATCTTCTAAACTGTCTTCATCATTGATAAAGTCATCCACTCTTTCTACAGTAGAACTAGTATTCTTGGAAGATAAAATAATTGAAGGATTATTTTTCTGATCTCTCAAGCTTACTAAGTGGAAATCTCCAAGATCAATTGTGAAGTTGAAATTGGAGGAGTTAATGTTTTGTAATAATGACAAGTCTTAAGTACTAACATTATCATCGCCTGAAAGATAAAATAATTGAAGGATTATTTTTCTAATCACTCAAGCTTACTAAGTGAAAATCTCTAAGATTAACTATAAGGATAAAATTAAAGGAGTTAATATCTTGCAAGAATGGCAAGTCTTAAGTACTGACATCATCATCAGGTAGATCCTACATGTCGCGATGCATTATATTATTCACGACACTCTAATTTGACCTATTAAGAAAATCCTCAATATAGAAAACTTGTTTTGCTTGGGTTACAAATATGTAAAGCTCACCTTTATACCGCTACCCACTGACAAAGAAGCTTGTAATATTCTTGTCAATGCAAAACTTTTTCTCTCTTAGATTGGTGTCATACCATTTGCACTTGAATAGAGTCACACTATATTTAGTTAAATAAGTTAACTCTATGATGTCCTCCAATATATCATAAAACATGTTACCATCAGTTCCCATGATGAAAATGCCATTGTTTTGTGTTTTATACTTCACATCCTGAGTTTCAACTACAAAACACATTCCATTTACAACATTTGTTAAGTATATTATAATGGTAAAATTAGGAGTTGAAGCTAATGATAGTAGCTCTTCAGTGGCTTTTAGGAAACCATTCCTATGTAAATAATACATTTATAAAAATAACATTTCCAATAAGAGTTAAACTATGAAAAAGTACAACTAAGGAACAATATTTACATAATTGGTATAACACGATTAGAAAGTACAAGTATTTACCTAAGAGTATAACCATGCGAGGAATTTTATTTTTTATAAATGATCAATGTTTTCACCACTATTTCATTCAAGTTTTTACCAATTTTCACTACACAACACATCCATTTTAGTCCATTAAAATTAATTAGGACAAAAGTATGAATGGTTATAGAGACTTACTAGAGATACTTTTCGATCTCGGTACACTTATTCAAGATGTATCATATGGTAACATCTCGATCTCTCCTGTCAAAGTGAGAAATGGTCTTCTTCCCTATTAGTTAACATTGAGATCTAAACACTAACAATACCCTTTTTACATCTTTGGATGCTACATCCTAGTTTTGGTTAGGTCAATTGAATCTAGTTAATATTCCTTCTAAGTACATGGAATAAAATGTTAATGTCTTATTAACAATATATCCTTCTACGATTGAAACTTTAAGTCGAGCATAATTTCTAACATAATCCTTTAACTTTTTTATGTATCTCTTATATAGGTACATCTATAAAAAATGAATAGGACTACCCTGCAATGCTTCGTTAAGCAAGCACATCACTAGGTGAACTATTATGTCAAAGAATGCTAGAGAATATATTCTTTCAAGCTTACATAAAATGATGATAATGTCTTACTTGGCTTGCTGGACATCCCTCCTATTAAGAGTTCTAGCACATATTTAGTTGAAAAAGTTACACAACACATCAATCGAACATGATAGTTCCTTTGGCAAAAATGCTCAAATCGAAAGTCCTAATAATCTTTGCATGATAATGTGACAGTCATGATGGAGTATCGTCGTTGCACGTAGGCATGCTTTATAACCTTATCCACTTTACCTAAAAAGATTACTTCAAGCAAGAAAATCATTCATAATCCATAATAATGCTACCTACATGTTAAACATTGTATTTGTAATAATATCTTGAGTCTTAACCCCTTCCCAAAAATGTCTTAACTCTTCTACAGTTGGTCTTAAAAAGACATCAATATCCTTACCTAGTAATTGTGGCCTCGGTATTAACAGAGTTAACATAAAAAAAGACTGATTCATATAAATCCATGGTAACAAGTTATAGGAAGTCATTACCACTGGTCACATGCTATACGACATTTTCTATCACTAAAAAGATTAAATCTGTCTGCACTTAAGCTTAACCTAACATTCCATGGGATGCCTTTTATTGAATCTTACTAAGCTTCTCTATTAATAGGATGTTGCATTACCCCATCCTCTATTGACCTTCCTATATGATGCCATATCATAACCTTTATAGTGTGCCTTGATCTATATAATCGCTTCAGCTAAAGAATTAATGGAAAATATCAAAGCACTTTTTGAAACACCTTTTTTTCTTTCATGTTTTTATCTATCCATCAACTCTCCCTATAAATTAAATAATTATCCTCCACAACATGTTCTTTTTAAAAAAATGTACAGTCGTACTTGCACATGTAGATTAACACATATCCTAACCCTAATTTGCTAAGCCATTTCTTTGTATCATAGTGTGATTCTAGCAATTTATTATTCTTTGAAAATGTCTCTTTTAACAACTTCAAAAGAGTATCAAATAACTTGTTAGTCTACTTATGTAATACTTTCAAATGCATAAGTTTTACTAGAAAACTTAAGGTTGAAAATGTTATGCATCTTCGATGCAATTCTATTTTTACTTGTTCAAGAAAGTTATCGCAACCGCTATATTTTGATCCAAAATCTCCTCTAGATGCACCCTTATTCCCTTCTCCATCATCCCAAACTATTTCTTTAATTACATAAGGATAGATGAAATTATGTATAATATCCATCATCTCATCCCTATCATCAGGAGATACTCCTAATGTTGCTAATTTTTGAAATAATATATTTTTGTACTTCTTACATAGGTATCTCACTAAACCTTTTTTATCGATAAAGTTTTTGACTCTCTTAATAGATGCCAATGTATTATACTAGTACTCGTCCGATAAGTGATCTCGTAGATGTAACTAACTTTTATCTATAGACATCATATAATTAAATAAGAAGAAAGCAATTTCTTATAAAATTGAGTGTTATGATCAATGTTTGTTATATGCCTTAGATCAACCATATCACTCTAATTCTAAAAGGTAAGGGTCGTAAGGCCCTATTCCATTCGAGATATTTTTATAGTTATGATTATATTAATTTATCCACTATCATCATTTCTTACAAGAAGAGATTTTGACAACATCTCTCCATAGTTCTTCAAGTGTGTAAACTATACATTTATATAGTTCATACTTAGATAAAAATAAAGATGCCAAGAAATTTTTACAATGTCAAATAAGAATCAAATAAATTGTTAATAATAATTACATGACATATTCCAAATTATCCAACTTTATGGGATAATTAAAGGATTGATTGGCCTTTAAAAATCAACCAATCCTTGAACAAGTCTAAGTTTAAAGTATAAATGCAATTCTATTTAAAATTATTATAAAAATATATTTACAATAATTTTAAACTTACATTATGATTCCGTTTTATAATTATTCAAATGTATTATTATTTGCATTGTTAGATTTTTTAAATATTCATATAAATTGTTATGTTTAATATTTTAGAATTAGGAATTGAATTTTTTAACCTACTTTATTATACTCATAAGATGAACAATTGAAATCTTGTAATGAAACATATATTTTATAAATACTAGTAAATTTTCAAGTGTTCAATGTTTTCAAATTTTTATGATTATGTAATTGTTAAATTGTCATGTATTATATTTTGTATGAGAATTCTTAATGACATAAAAATTCAAATTCTTTCAATCTTTTAAAAGTTCTTATTTGTATCATTGTAATATTTTTATTAAATATGTTTGTAAGATTCAATTTTTTATTTATATGTTTTTATTAAAATATAGTTACCAAGTTATATTTTTCTAATATTTAATTATATTTTTAAAATTTTATTTAAATGTCAATGAGCATTATGTAAAATATGTCAATATAGTTATTATATTTTTATATGATATCTTTATGATTTTTGAATTTGTAAAAATATATAATAGTATGTAATATAATAGTTATATATTTTTATATATTTTTTAGTTCTTATTATTTATTTATAAAATATCTAATGTTATTATTTAATATATAAAAAATTTAATTTTTCAATCATTTAAATTTTTTTATTCATATATTCAATGTATAATTATTCAAATGTATTGTCATCATTTGAATTTTTTACATTTACACATTTTTATTAATATATACTTATTAATTTATATAAATTCAAATGTGAATATATATTCAAAATTTTACATTTATATAAATATATATTTTTCAAATATATTTATTTAATCGTTATATTTTTACAAGGTATATTAGTATTTATATAATCATTATTATTATTTATTTCTATCATGTTTAATTTTATTATTAATTGTATAGAAACATTGAATTTTTCAATCTATTGAAATGATTTATTTATATATTTTATATTTTCTATATCTTCTATTTTCAATATCTCAATATTTTTTTGCCTGTTTAATATATGATTTTATTTTTTACATATATAAATATTCTAAATTTTGAAAACTTCCAAAATATATTATTTATATATTCATAATATTTTTATTATATGTATTTATAACATTTGAATTTTTATTATACATTTTTATTAAAAGATTTTTATTAGGTTATATTGAAAAATTTTAATTATATGCCTAAAAGTTTATTTTCATATCAATATATTTTTTAAAATATATTTATATAATCATTCTAGTTTCATACTTCACATTTTAATTTTTATTACATTATTTTAATTTTAGTAGTAAAATGTAATTAAAATTTTGTATTTTAAACTATACCTTAAACTTTAAAATTTATAAATAGAACCTTATAACAATTTTATCCCATATCAACTTATCTAAATATTTCATACGTATATTATATTATGTAAAATTATAATTTCATCCATTAACATAACAATGATAAAATTTAAATTCATAAATTATATATTGAAATAAAACTACATAAATACATTTCACATTTATAACATATAAAATCAAATGGAATTTATTTGATATCATATAGTTCATACTAAATTAACGTATTTTATATTAATTACCTCATAAATTATATACTCAAATAAAATGCAATAAATTTTAATTCACATATCTCAATGGAATAAATCTACTGATCAAATAAAAATTAAATGTTAAATACCAACACTAATTAATAATAGTAAAAACCTAACAATTCAAAAAATATAAATAAGAAAATATACTATATTGTAAACAAATAATAAAACTTATATAAAAAATAAATAAGTAAATCTTACCAAAGTCATCATTTCCTACTATAGCTCTTCCTTCCTTGTGCAAATAAGAGTGAAATGGCACTTAGGGGCATTTATAGCCAAAATTCTTCAACAATGACATAATTCTTTGTCTTTATTAAAAGGTCATTAGTAAAAACTAAGTAACTTTCAACAACAACAATACTATCATTGCTAAAAGTTTTGGCATCTTCAATGATGATAATTATCATCAATGAAACTAAAGATATTTTGATGACACAATTTCCTGAGTGCTTTTCATTGATGATAATGTTATTGGTAAAATGTCGAGGCTTTCAACGATGAGTAAGTCATTGCAATTGGTGGTCAAAATTTTCTTATTTTCACTAATGATAATTATCATTGTTAAAGATTTCATTTTCTTGCCAAAAATTTTCCTCTATTTTTACTGACGACTTTTTCTTCATTATTAGTTCTAGCCCAATTTTCAATCTCCAATTTTTGAACCCATGGAATTTTGACGTATTATTGAAGGTTATGTTGTTCATAAAAATGTGATTATCTATAACCGAAGATCAAGTTTTTGTTGTTGTAAAAAGTGTTGTCACTAAAACCCAAATTTGTTATAGTTAAAACTTTCTAGAAATTTTTTTCTTTTTTAGAGGAACACCCATTTCTAAACTTAAAATTCCAATGTTGGTGTAAGATGGAAAAAATTTTATATGCCTGCAGCTATGATTCAATTTAAAAATGAGAACTTTGAAACAAATAGTTTGATTCAAGTAGAGGAAACTCTAAAATATCTATGGCTATGATTGAACTTAAAGAAGTAGAGCAAACTTGAAAAATCTCCAAATTAGAGAAGAAGGTGCTCAAAGAATGAATCAATCTCTACCTAATGTAACCAAAAAGTGTTGTTCTCTTTCTCTCTCATTTCCCTTCTCTCTCACCCTTCTATTACCTCAGTAATCACCATCACAAAGATAGCTTCCAACAATATAAGCAACATTATGTTGTTCTTCAGTCAGGCCTATCCACTGGTAGATCCGTTATTATTGATATTTGTAACAACCAAGAGATAACCTCAAATGTCGCCAATTGTGCTAGAAGATTGCCACAACGATTGCGATTCATCATTGTCTATGATTGATAATGATAATTTCGTCTCCTTGTCAGTCTGCTAGCCCTTATCATTTGATTTTAACTTTCCACCGTTGGAAGATGCTAAGTTCGCCATTGTCAATTATTTACATTACATTACTTTTTGCTCTAATGTTGATAAGAAAAAGGAGATGATTTTTAATTTTTTCTTGTTGAAATTTTTGAAGAGGTATTGATCTTCAATCTTACTTTTTTGAAAGGATATTACTCTTTAATCTTGCTGAAAGACCATCATAATTTATTTGTGGAAGACCTATTTATGGATTAGGTGGTGAGTATGAAATGTGGGATTTGATTTACTTATTTCCTACATATTCTTCTTTGTGCATTTTTCAGCTTTTCCATTTCCATTAACAAAAGTTAGTACATTGAAATAGAGTTAATCTGATTTTGAATTTATATGACCAAAATTGAATAATGATTGGTGATAGAAATATACAAAATTAAGAGAATTTATTTTTCTATCTTTTTAGTTATGTTTTGCTTTTGTCTACTTGTTTTAGTTTAAAATTTTATATGTAATGTTTTCTTTTGTTATATTATGAAATTTTATATTTAAAATTTTTCTTCTATTATTTTGCAATTTTTATTACAATTTTTTTCTTTTACTTTAATATAGAAAATACAGACATTCCTTAATTTTTTTTATCAAAAGCCAATAATGATGATTTATGTCTCATTGATAGTGCAATAATATACACTATTCTTAAGAATAGAAAATAGTTTTCTCAATTAAATATTGGTGAAAATTATGTTAATTGAATATCTGATAGCAACAAATTGGCTAAAAAGTTTAAAAGAGCTAATATAATTTTACCAAAGGAAATATGAATAATTATCAATAATGTGTTGTTGTTTATTAAGTCTCGAAGAAACTTATTAAGTCTTAGAGACATATGACAAAATGGATATCATATTGAGATAGTAAATGAAAAAGATATTGAATATCTTTATACTACAGTAGTTATCTCAAATAAAACAAATGTATTAGAAAAATTATCATCCTTTCTCTCTGGCTTCTATTACATATATATATATATATATATATATATATATATATATATATATATATATATATATATATTAATCCAATTGAAATAAATATTATAGTGAATTAGAAGTTCACTAGTCAAAATATTTTCACTATTTGGTGTGATTGTTTAAGCCACCCTAAATGAATAATGATGTAAATTTTATTTTAGAAATTCATATGGTAATCCATTAAAGAACCAAAAGATTCTACAACTTAATGAATTTTCATGTCTACTTGTTCTTAAAGCAAATTAATTATAAGGCGATCATTAGTTAAAATTTGGTTTGAATCTCCTATGTTTTTTAAAAAAATATAAGTTGACATATATGAACTTATTCATCCACTAAGTGGACCATTTTGATATTTTATGATTTTAATTGATGCTTCTATAAGATGGTCACATATATGTTTACTATCAACTCGTAACTTAACATTTACTAAATCATTTGCTTAAAAAATTTAACTTTGAGCACAATTTCTTGATTATCCAATTAAAATAATACGTCTTGATAATGTTAGTGAGTTTACATTTAAAGCCTTTAATGATTATCATATGTCAATTAGAACAATTGTTGAGCATCCTATAGCATATGTTCATACGCAAAATGGTTTAACAGAATCATTTATTAAATGCCTCTAGCTTATAGTTACATCTTTGGTTATAAGAACAAAACTTCCTATTTCTACTTATGGATAGACCATTTTACTTGCAAGAATATTTGTATGCATTACGCTAACAAGTTATCATAAACATTCCTCTTTACAATTAGTTTTTAGTTAAGAACTAAATATTTTCCATTTAAGAATTTTTAAATGTGTAGTATATGTTCTAATTACTTTACTACAATGCACAAAAATAGGTCTTCAAATAAGACTAGGGATATATATTGGATATGAATCTCTCTCAATTATTAAATATATCAAACCAATGACAAGAGATGTTTTTATTGCTCATTTTCTTGATTGTCATTTTGATGAAACAAATCTCCTAGCATTAGGGGGAGAAAATAAGAAGTTGGAAAAGAATGTTACATGAAATATATCATCTTTAAATCACTTTGATCCTTACATAAAATAATGTGAACTTGAAATTTAAAAAGGTTATTCTTTTGTAAAGAATAACAAAATAGTTATCAAATGCATTTATTAACCCAAAGAGAGTAACTAAATCATATATACTAGTTGTAAATGCTTTGGTTCAAATTGATGTCTTTGTAGGACAATTTGCATCAACTGTAGTAAATGAATCTAAGGTACACCTAAAGCATGGTAGAACAATTAGTTCTAAAGATAAGAACCCTTACAAGAAAAAAAGGAATAAATAAGGAAAATAATGAAGAGACAAATACATTAAAGGAGAATCAAAACATAATTGATGATAAACTTCCAAAAAAAGCTTAGATATCTAATATTGGTAAAAAATAAAGAAATATTAATAAATTATATCTCCATGTTAGAAAAATGGAATTGAAAAGAAAAAGTTATTAATAACATTTTCTCATATAATGTAGCGTTTAATGTTATACAAAATAGTGAGGATCTTGAGCCAAAGTCAGTTGAAAAATGTTAATCTTGAATCCAGAAACCTAAAAGTGTAAAGCTAGTAAGGTGCAAACGGGGTTTTTATGTGAAAAAGAAATGAGAAAAATGAAGTTGTAAGATATAAAGCATAACTTATAACATAAGGTTTTTCTCAAAGGCTTGGTATCAATTAAGAAGAAACATACTCTTCTATAGTGGATGCAATTACATTTTGATATTTCATTAGCCTAGTAGTACAATAAAAGGTTAATATACGTCTAATGGATGTAATTACAACTTATTTATATGGAAAAGCTTGACAATGATAATAAAAAGGGATTTAAAATGCTTGAAGCATGCAATTTAAATTCTTAAGAAATATATTCAATTAAATTACAAAGATCTTTGTATGAATTAAAGTAGTTTGGATGAAAATGGAATAATCATCTTAGTGAACATTTATTGAAAAAAGGATATAAAAATGATCTTATTTGCATTTGTATTTTTATAAAGAAATTTGAATATGAGTTTGATATAATTGTTGTTTATGTTAATGATCTGAACATTATTAGAGCTTATAAAGAACTCCTAAAGGCAATAGAATACTTGAAAAAGGAGTTTGAAATGAAAAAACTTAAAAAAATAAAAATTTGTCTTGGTTTATAAATTAAGCATTTGATTAATAGAATTTTTGTTCACCAAGTAAATTATACTAAAAAAGTCCTATTAAGCTTTTATATGGATAAATCACATCCATTGAATATTCCAATTATTGTTTGTTCACTTAATAATAATAATAAGGATTTTTTTAACTTCAAAAAGAAAATGAACAACTTCTTAGTCCAAAAGTGTTATAACTTAATACAATTTATGCACTAATATACCTTACTAATAACATACATCCCTATATTTCTTTTTTAATAAGTTTACTAGTAAGGTATAGTTCTTCTCTAACTTAAAGATATTGGAATGAGATTAACCATATATTTCATTACCTTCAAGGAATATGATTTTGGAATAGAATTAATTGGTTAGCAGATGCAAGATATTTGTTCAAACCACATAAGGCTTGATCTCAAACTAACTATTTATTTATATGTGGTAGTTTAGCTATTCCATGGCATTTAACAAAATAAATTATAGTTACCACTTCTTCAAATCATGTAATAATAATAATAATTCATGAGGCAAGTCAAGAATTTCTTTGACTAAGATTGATAACTTAACATATTCAAGAAATATATGGTTTGGATCCCAATAAAGAAATTTTGAAAAAATTGTATGAAGATAATACTATTTGTATAGCTTAATTAAAAGAAGGATACATTAAATAAGATAGAACAAAGTACAATTCTCCAAAACTATTTTTTACTTATGATCTCAAAGAATGTTGATATTGATGTTCAACAAATCTATTTAAGTGATAATTTAACAAACTTATTCATAAAGGCATTTCTTACATTAACCTTTGAAAAATTTATTCACAAGATCAAATTGTATTATCTTAAAGATTTTAAATGATATTCTCAACATAAGGAGTTAAATTATACTCTTTTTTCCTTGTCAATTTTTTATAACTAGGTTTTTATTGATAAAGTTTTTAATGATGCAATTGTTAATGAATCATGTACTCCTTTTCCTTTATTGATTTTTTTCCACTAGTTCTTTTAAGTAAATATTTTAAGAAAGCATATTTTTTATAAAATAAACATTTAAAGGGGAGTAAGCCCACCTATTATGGGCTCAATTGTATAAAGTTTTGTTCTTTTTTAATAAAGTGATAGTTCAATTAAGAAGAATATCATATTAATAATATTTTAATACCCTATCGATATGATATTATTAATGTGATTTGTTAGTAATAACATAAGTATAGAAATAAATATTGTATTTATAAAATTTTTTATCACCCTATCAGTGTTAAATTTTAGAAATGTGATATTTAGTCTTTATATTATATTATAGGATTTTTAATACTAAGTTCAATTACATAGTTTATTAATAGAAAATTCTAGCATAATTAAAATTAAACATGCATTAATATTTTAAATTTATTTCCTCAACTTTTCTACTTATGTAATTAAATGCAATTAAAACTCTTAATAGGATGAATCATAAGGATTGGGCTAAGTCCTTAAAGCTATATCTTGAAATCTTCAATCTTGATCTAGCAATTAAGGAGATAAAGCCTCAAATTAATGTTGAATCTATAACAAATTAGAAAAGTCATCATGAAAAGTGGACCTACCCTAATAGAGTATATTTCATGGTGATGAAATACATGATAAACAAAACTATAAAAAAGAGTATCCCTAACACGGCCAATGCGAAAGTGTTTCTAGATTTTGTAGTTCAAAATATAAGAAGTTTGATAAGATTGAAAAGGAATGATATCTTTCATTACTCGAAAAATTTGTATATGATGATGTTAGTAGGGTGAGAGAATGTATTCTAAAATTGGTCAATTACTACAACAAGTTAATCTAAAAGAAAGTTATCTAATTTGGTGTGTGCTAGAGTCTCTCTCATCTCAATTTAACATCTTGAAGATGTCTTATAATATTCAAAAAATTGAATAGAACATCAACAAGTTCATTTCCATCATTACATAAACTAAAGAGGATATGAAGATAGGTAAGGCTCAAGAGGCAAACTATACAGTACATGGCACAAATTCAGACCATGGTACAAAGCCTAATCAAAAAGATAAGAAAGGTCATTATATTCATGGAAGGAAGAAAGGTGAAAAGGGTGAATCTAATGGTTAGTAGCACTATAAACCAAATAAAGCCTAATTCAAAGGTAATTGCCAATATGTAATAAGTACAGGCATAAGAAAGTAAATTGCTTCAAGTACAAGAAATAGGTCAAAAAGAAAAAGAAAGGTACCTATCTAGCTCTAATTTATTTTGAATTGATTATTATTGATATACTATCAAACTCTTAGTGGTTAAATATTAATATGACTATTCATGTCATTAATTGTTTATAGGTGTTGACAAATTTAAGAAAGCTAAGTGAAGGAGAGTTAATTATAAGATTAAAAAATGGAGACAAAGTTGAAGTGGAACGTATATGAACAATGAAATTAAAGTTAAAGTTTGAACATGAGTTATTATTGAATAATATAATTTATGTACCTTTCACAAAAAGGAATTTAATTTTAGTTTTTGCTTTGAATTTTGTTAGATATTCCTATTATTTTGGTAATGGAAAAGATCAATTATTTTATAAATCCTCTTGTACCAGCATTGGTTTTATGTGTGATGGTTTATATGAAGTTAATTTAAATTTTAATATTATGAATTCAATAAACTTTGTTATCAATAAGAAAAGATGTTGAATTGATTAAAAGTCCTTAATGTTGTGACATAGACAATTGGGGTACATTTCTCAAGAAAAAATTTAAAAACTTATAAAGGAAGAAGTTTTTCGTGACATGAGCTTCTCAGATTTTAGAATCTATATAGATATTTCATCACATTCATTAATGATTGCTTCAAATTTGGTTGGGTGAAGCTACTTAGTGAGAAGTTAAAATCAATAGAAGTTTTCAAGTTGTTCAAGGTAGTAGTTAAGTTGAAACTAGGGAAAGAGACAAAATATACCAATTCTAAGAGAGGTGGTGAGTATTATGGTAAATATAATAAAATAAATAAAAACCCTAGCCTTTTTCCAAGATACCTATAGGAATGTGGAATTCAAGTAAGTTACACCATGCCTAAGATGCTGAAGAAAAATAGAATTGCAAAAAGGAGAAACCGAACTCTTATAGACATGGTGAGATGTATGCTAACCCATACTTCGTTACCAGAATTCTTGTGGGATGATGAATTGAAAATAGCAACATACATTCTTAATCAAGTTCCCAATAAGTCAATGCCTAAATCCCCTTACAATTTATTGTATGATAAAAATTCTAATTTAAGGTATTTTCAAGTTTAAGTTTGCAAAGCTAAAGTAAAGTTATACATTCCATCAACAAGGAAACCTAATTCAAAAATTATTAGTGGATATTTTATTGGGTATTACAGTGGCTTAAGAGGAAAAAGATTTTATTGTTCGAATCACATCACTAAACCAATCAAATTAAATCAAGTTGTCTTATTTAAGGATGAGTTAGTTAATGGGAGCCAAATACCATACATTACAAATTTCATTGAAAATAAAACAATTGTTCCACTAGCATCGATATTGGGAGAGTCATTTTTTGTTATTCTCTCAATTGATCCACTATAGTCATTGGTAGAAGATATTGAACCAGATGAGATAAATGAAGAAATTCTATTAAGGAAATCTCATAAAGTCCATAGATTAGGGATTTCTAATAATTACCTTGTACATCTATAAAAGCATGAGCATGACATTAATAAAGATACTAATCTTACAAACTTTTCTCAAGTTATATCCAGTTTAAATTGTTCTAATTAGATAAGTATTATGAAGGATAAGTTGGCTTCAATGCTGATTTAGTAAAGCTAATTATAGGTTACAAGTTGATTGGACACAAACGAGTCTTCAAAATTAAAAGGGATGGTTAAGGTGAAATTGAGAGTTATAATGTCATATTAGTAGCTAAAGGCTATATCTGGAAGGAAGGCATAGATTACAAAGAAATTTTTTCACCAATTTCAACCAAAGACTCATTTTGAGTTGTCATGACTTCAATAACTCACTTTGATTTAAGGTTACATTAGATTAATGTGAAGACTCTTGAATGGTGACCTATAAGAAATTGTTTATAAGAACCAGTCAAATGATTTCTAAAAGAAAGGAAAAGAGTGCCTTGTGTGCCAAAGAAGTGATTAAATTACTAAATGTACAAACGCAAGAATCAAGAATAAAATTTTAAATGTAGTGAAAGACATAAAATATTTAAAAAAATATCAAATGTCACTTGAGTGAAAGACTTCTAGCCATTTAATAATATTTTTCAATAACAATTTATGTTCATAAAATCTTGCCCTAAGAAAAAATTCTTGGCTTCACCACCTTATTACATGGATTGAATTTTTCTCTATCATGTTATGTAGTTGGCAAACATTATATTGATATTTTGATAATCGTCCTCCCACACTGAAAATATGTGGAGTATATATTTAAAAAAATAATGCATTATTAACTACAGTTAGAAAGAGAATTGGATTAATCATTTGGATTGGTTGCTATCCTCTGCCAAATACGATTATACTTTCCTAGTGTAATTTATACACATATTCCTTACTATCTCAATAAAAATAAGATTTGCAATACTATATATATAAAAAATATATATCAAAAATAGAATTTAAAATCAAATTTTGAATATAAATTAAAAGATATCAATTAAATAAGAATAATGATGTTGATTTGTATAATTTAATGTAACCAAAATAAAAAAATTCAAATTTTATTTTTGATACATATTACATTTTTAAAGTAAAATATTTATTTATTATTATTAATGTAAAATTTTGTTGTCGTAATTTTCTCCTCTCACTTTGACATGAAGCAGCACGACGTATGTTTATGAATATGTATGCATGAAATCATTTTCGACGTGTTAATTATTTGGCTTCTCCTTAGCCTGATTTCTCTCACTATATTTTCTCACAATGTACAAGAAAGTGAGAGATACTTCCACGATGTTGCCCTAACTTCACAATATCAATTTAAAAATAAGGAATTAGGGATAAAACCCTAGCTTGCTATGCAATGTTATTTTTACCTAAAACAATAAATCAAAAATTTTATCCGTAAATTCAAACAAACCATTATAAATAATTTAGTGATGAAAAATATGAATATATTATTAAATGCATCCAATTCAAATCTTCTTATTATTAATAGAAAAGAATTGATATTTCCAAATCAAAGTAAAAAGTTGAAATAATTCGAAGATTAATTCAGGCGGCTCGATCGTAAGACAAGACATGCCAAGTGGAAAGGTGGGCAAAAAGATGGGGAGGAATAGAATAAGGACGAGTTCATGAATCCGTTTGAGGCGTGCTCCCATCGGAAGTCCTTGTCCTTGGCGGCGGGCCATGCACGGAACGCGGCTTTCGTTCTCATCCATCTTTTCATTGGGCCAATCATCTTTACGGGGAAACTTCCCTCATACATTCATTCGTTATATCAATTCAATCAAATCAAAATGATAATGAGTTTCAAACCTCCAACGAGATTATTATTTAATTTATATTATGAGTAAGATTAAAAATTTATTTTAATACTTGTAAAATTAAAAATTTTTAAATTTTAATTCTTTTATACATAAAATGAAATTATTCAATTATTGTATCAAATAATTAAAATTTAAAAATTTTTAATTTTACATGAACTAAATTAATATAATTTTTTAATTAAAAATAAAATTAATAAGAATTTAATTTTACAGAAATTAAAATAAGATTTTAACCTTAAAATAAATGACATTTATCTTTCAGAAATTTAATATAATTATTCTTTTATTATACTGGATAAATTACATTCATTTCATATGAAGTTTAATATAATTTTGCCTATATTTCTTTTATATTTATAGATGTATAAAAATTTTCCTTTTTTGTTACATTGAACTCAGATTAATCTCTCTTACTCTAAAAAATTATAAATATATACTTCTAAAAATATAAAAATTGCAAATATATATAATCAAATTAAAATTTAAAGAACATAAATATAATTAACTTTTGCATTTATTATTTTTGGGTTTGAAAGAATATTATTGCATGTGCTTTAGATCCGGCGTGCTTTAATTTCTATGGTCCCACGAGTGAGGCCCTTGCTTTTGTATTATATATTCTTAATTTTAATTATATGCTTTTTAACTTGACACGTGATGTAATGTAAGTGCGAAACCAAATTAATTAAGAAAATTCAAGGTAGTTTGTATTGATTAACTTAAAAGGTGACCCAAAAAATATTATGACTTTTCTAAATGTACGCTTTATTATTGACAAATTCGAATGATGGCTTTTGTGAACCGTGAGAAATGTAAAAACTCGTTGGAATCCTTTCACCAGCGAAAAAGATGAAATTATTAATTTTATCGAGTATGTTTTTACATACTATTCTTTGAATTGTGAGAACTTCTCATTGGTTATATAGTTTCGCACGAACACTTTTGGCGAGATTCTTTATATATATATATATATATATATATATATATATATATATATATATATATATATATATATTCAAATTTTAATAAAAATTAAATTCTTTTATAAACATATACTAGTTGTTGAAGACATTTTGTGTTAACATAATTTTTTTATAGGTTTGATGTGCAAAATATTTTTAATTGAATAAATTTATTTTGATTTAAAATCTATTTTGATTTCTATAAGAATAAATTTTTATTAATTTCATTCATGACCAAAAGTTTATATCAATTTGCTCATTGTAAGATTAAAAATTTTTAAATTTTAGTCTCTCTATATATAAGATGAAATTATTAAATTATTATATAGAGACACTAAAATTTAAGATTTTTAATTTTATAAGAATCAAATTAATATAAATTCTTAATCAAAGAAAAAATTAATAAAAACTCAATCTTACATCGATTAGAATGAAATTTTAGTCTTAAAATAAATTACATTCATTTCTTAGAAATTTAATATAACTATTTTTTTACTCATCAAAATATATTACATTTATTTCATCTGAAGTTTAGTATAATTATATTTATATTTCTTTTATGTTTACAGATGTAGAAAAAATCTTCCTTTTTCTTTACCCTAAACATAAATTTATCTCTCTTATTCTAAAAAATTATAAATATATATTTCTAAAAATATAAAAATACAAATATATATAATCAAATTAAAATTTAAAGGACATTGATGTAATTTACTCTTGTATTAATTATTTTTAGTATTCATTGAATATTATAGGATGTGCTTTAGACCCTGCGTGCTTTAATTTCTATGATCCCACAAGTTAGGCCCTTGCTTTTGTATTGATGTAATGTAAGTGTGAAACCGGATTAATGAAGAAAATTCAAGGTAGTTTGTAACGATTAACTTAAAAGATAACCAAAATACGTTATGACTTTTCTAAAAGCTTTATTATATATTGACAAATTCGATTGATGGCTTTTGTGAACCGTGAGAAATGTAAAAACACGTTGGAATTCTCTCACCAGCGAAGAAGTATGGAATTTTGTCGGATATGTTTCCACATACTATTCTTAGAATTCTAAGAACTTCTCATTGATTATTTAGTTTTGCACGAGTACTTTTAGTGAGATTGTTTTTTTTAATTTTTAATAAAAATTAAAAAAATTATAAATATATGCTAGTTGTTAAAGATATTTTAACATACAAATTATAAATATACACTCTGATTCGACCTTAACAAAGATACCCCCATATCACTTTCAGGGTATTCTAGTCCTACACCAACTCCTCTATTATTGAGGTTGATGAGCTGCTTTCAGATTCCATCACCATGGTTGGAAGTGGGTGGAGAAACTGGGGACTCTAAGTTAGGGTTAGCTACAAGCAAAGTTTGGAAAGTCTCTGGAAGAAAATCTATAGTATAAATATTCATTGTCGAATTCCCATGTAACTGTTGATTCTTCAGTTCCCGAGACATTAAAGAGTTGTTTTTAGAGTTCGAGTCATTTGTAAGGGTGCCTGACTCAGCATTCCTGGACCCATGTAGCTTTTTCTCTTGGTTGGACACATTCTTTTTTTGAGCCTTTATGTTTTTACAAGATTGTCTATTTCTGCATTTTTCAACCAAAATCCAAGGACCATAAGCATCCATATTGATGTCCTAGTTATCACTAATATTCTGGCCAGTTGAACTAGCCAGACTCTGTTCAATGTCCTATTTCTTCTCCAAGCTCTGTTTCACTTCCTATTTCTAAGTTTTTGTTTGTTCATTTGAGGGGGTTTCCAAAATAGCTTCTAGTTCTATCATATAAGGGCAGAACTATTTCTGATGCCCCAGCCAACTACAAGCAAAACAAACTTTACTCAAACCTTCATGCAAGACTGCTTGTTTGCAACTCCCAATATGAATCTTGTGGATAAGAGGCTTGTTAGGATCAATTTGGATGCATACTATAGCATATTTGCCTCTATCACCCAAATAGGTATAGGAATCAACCTTAAGGACTAGTCCGATTTTCCTTGCAAGTTGTGGCTAAATATATGGATGATAAAACTCCACTGGCAGTTCTGGAAGCCTAATCCAAATTGCAATGGAAGATAGATGAGTTAAAGATGGTTTAAAAAATGGTTCCCATTTTCTTAGAGGTAGAAAATGATCAAGAATGAACCAGGGACCTCTACTAAGAACTCTGCAGTAATCCTCTTGTAGTTCAAATTTGAACATGAAGAACTCATTACCAACCTCCAGGAATGTAAGCTTTCTTTCTAGTTGTCATAGGGCTTTGACACGGAAGTCTAAATACTGATGACTAACTTCCTTGCCATAAACTTTGCCAATCAAAGTTGTACTCCAAGGTTTATAGATTCGACTCTTTAAACTCTCCGATAGATGAAAAACAACTTACTGTCATTAGCTTCCTCACTAGAATCCTCCATTTAAACTTCTTGCTTGTCTTCAAAAAAAGCTCTTTCATAAGCACCACGAATAATGTCAACCAAATAGTCCTTGTAACTCTTAGATTTTGTAACAAAATTACCTTCAACGTTACTAGATTGAGAGGTATTAGTTGAAGAGGGATCTCCTCCATGAAGTATGAACTTGCTGTGGGAAAGGGAATCTTTTTTTTTCATAAGAGAGAAACTTTGCTTTTTCCAATTCTAAATAAGTGTAACTTTAGTTCTAATATTAAACAGATGCTTTAATTTTTAGCCATGAACAAGTGCAATCGTTTAATATTGAGTGCAACAAGAGTTGGCTGTATCTAGCTGCAGCCAAACTTTCTCTCATAAAAAATCAAGTGCATATAGCGGCTTGTATCCCATGCAACGAAAGTTAATTTGTACCTAGAAACCTTCGGTTGCCAACAAAATTATATCATGGACATAGGACTTAGCTAACTAGTACTAGGCTGTGAACCCCAGGGGCCCCCGCGGTGGGCGGGGGGCGGGGGGGAGGAAGGAGTTGCCAAACATGAATTAACACCCAAAACAAGTGAAATTCTCGAATGCTGTAATTGTGTAATTTAATCATGATTAAAAAATAAAAGAATAAATTCTTTAATTAATTTTTGAAAGATATAAGTTATACTAAATTTTTTTAAAATTTATTTCACATTAATTAATTATAATTTTTTTAAAAAATTGATGTAACATCTATCTTTTAAGAATAAACTTAATATAAAAATTAGATGTGTTTTTTTGAAAATCAAGTTGATGATTTACTCTAAATAAAAAATATATACTAATTTTTATAATTTTTTATATCCTAAAAATTATATAAGTATGATTTTTATTATATATAAATTTATAAAATTAATAAATATTTTTATTTATTAATCACAATGATAATCATAACTAAACATAAATCACATAAACGGTGCATTCAAGAATTTCTCCCAAAACAAATGCCGGGTGCTGACTCCTCCCAATCAAAGACAACAGACGGCAACGTTGAATCCAAATTAATTAATTATGTTATAAAATGTAAAATTTAAAAAGCCTTGCGAAAATAAGAAGTCTCGTTACTCAGAGGTCATTTTCTACACATCGTTCTCTGTTCGAGAAGTTATTTATATTTTCATCTTTCCCTCCAACGAATCTTAATAACTCTTCATCTCTTTCGCGGGTCTGTTCCCATCCCAACTTCTGTTCTGTTTGTCTTTTTTTTCTATCATTACTGTAGTAAAACTAAGAGGACAGGACAGCTTTCTATTCTTTGAAAAAATGGAGTTTGTGATTTCAAGTTCCAAAATTTTTTCTGTTTTCTTCTTGGCGTTTCTGGTTCTGAAATGCTTCACTCAGTTTGGATCCAACGCTCAACTTATTCCAGAAGATGAAGGTAAGTCTCCAGGAACCTAAAGATTTTAACTTTTCTTATTTGGTTTTCTAGTTTTATCCTAACTTTTAGTTTTTTTTTTTTCATGAATATTTTTGAGTGAATCCTCTGTATTCTTCGTTTGTTACACTGTATTTGTTGTTCTGATCCTCTGTTTGATTGCTTTAAACGGAAAGGTTTCTGAAAACAGAAACTTTTGTAACTTCCTAAGGAAATGAAAAACTGCCTTCATCATTCCCCTCCTTCCATTTCTGAACCCCACAAACACGAAAAACAAACGTCGTAATGAAATTGTGAAACTAAAACATCCTTTAAATTTTGGGTTTTATTCAAATTTCATATGGGTAAGAATGCAAAAATTTGTCTGATATTACATTTTTTTTTCCCTGTAATAACCCGACAATTATGCTGTGACTTTATTTTATGATCTTTCACTGATTTTTGTTATCGGGGTTCCTATGATTGTTTCTTTTTCTGTCAATGCATTTGTCAGCATTCCATTAACCTTCATTAAACTTGTAGATCTTCACTTATTTCACCATGATGACCAATTCTTTACTACATTATCAAGGACTCATCTTTGTCTCCTGCTGTTTCTGGGCTCCATTTATGATATATTGGACTTTCTTTATTTTTAATGTCAGTTGGGAGGGTTTTGGTGACAGTCCCATGTGAATGGCCTGATCTTAAAGCACAAGGGGACCACAATTTGCATCATAAGTACGTTATATGCCTTACAATATTAGTTCTAGTTAATCATAGCTAGAGACATCCCACTGATTGTATTCATACAAACAAAATAAATTTGGATAATTTTCTTTCTTTTAAGATATTTGATTCATTGATTGTGATTGACCGCCATGGCTATCATATAATATTTGTGATGTAGCTAAGTCATCAACTTTGTGAGGTTCGGAAAAGTTTATTCCTCTCTGAGTTAGTAGTTGGCTTTAGTATTTTTTTTTTTTTCCTCCTCTCTTCTTCCTCAAAAATGAATTTAATTTCTATTTTTCCTACTATTATCTTTAAGTTGGGATACTATGTATAAGTTGCAAATTGGCCAACTTGAAGATGTCGGTTAGTAATTTATTGGCAAAAAATGGGACCCCTTGTTTGGCTAAGACATTTCATTGAGTGCGTGAAGCAGAATCTCCTGCATTCTGCAGAAACCATATGCTAAGAAAAATGCTTAATCCACACTAAGGTGCCAAATATATGATAAGACTTAATTGTATAAATTATCTTATAAGTTTTATAAGATTCATCCAATGAAGCCAAAAAACATAATGCAATTGAATATTAACTACACTTAGTCTATTTTAATATATCATTTCAATTTAATTCATATGTTATGCTATAAGTTTAAGAATAGTATACAATGATGAGGTTTGTGGGTTAATTTTTTTGTAAGTTAAAACCTTGATTTTAATTCTGTTAGTTTGAATACATTTTTTTTATTTTGTTTAGTTAGCAGATTTGTACGGACTATAGTAGTCTTTTGTTTGGTGTTTGTTTTGGTCAATTATGAGAACAAGAATCAAAAACATTAGTTAGGAGAAAAATTGAAAAATTGCGATACAATAAGATCTATAATTGCTACATATTTTAGCTTCCCTTCGGTTGAGCTTGCTTCAATTTTTGGCTTGAAAGGTCCTGTTTCTCTCTAGATTTACAAAGCCCACCAGGTTTGACTTGGTCAGACTAAAAGAAAAAACGTATACGATTAATTAATTCATTAAAAAGGCTTTTGACCATCAAGTTGCAAATTACGTGTTCAATAACCGTGATCTTAATGAGCAAGTCAAATATCTATAATTTGACCAAAATGAAGATTTCAATATTTATATTAACGTTAAAATTGTTGTGTAGGTTGTAATTTTCTATGTGATGCCCTTCCAGATTGCTTTCTAGCTTTAAAAGCAAGTTTTTGTTTTTTATAAAGTTAACAAAATGAAAGGGGTGTATATATATATATATACACACGGGATTGTTAACATCATATATGAACATAAAAGTTAGCAATTCCACCTTTTCATTTAGAAAAAAAAATGTTACTAATTTAAAGATAATAAATTAATAAAGTGTATTATAGTTAATTTACTATCACTATCAACTACTTCAATTAGTGAGTATATTTATTATTAAAATGAGTTGAATTGATTTAAATATTTTAAATTAATATTTTTATTAAAATTATTTAAATGTCTTTTATTTTTTATTATTTTATTATCATTAAATTAGTAATATTTTTTTTCATCCAAATAAAAAAATAGAAATTGTTAACATGGAAAGTGAAGGTTAGCAATCCCCTTCTCTCTCTCTCAATATATAGGGGGGAGAGAGAGAGATAAAATATAATTTGTTAATTATAACATTTCCTTCGTTCATAATTAGGAAAATTCATGTTGAAATCCTACACCTTCAAGATTACATGCCGTTGTTATTTACCCAAGTGATGTGAAATATATTTAGCGCGTTGATTTATGTTTGTTTTTTTTTTACAGTGAAAACTTTGCGCGCAATATCGGATAAATTCAAGAGTTTGGGTTGGAATATCAATGAAAGTTCCTGCAATGGGGATGGAGGATTTAACAACAAGGTCATCTCAGGGACTAAAATCACTAGAAACGTCACATGCAATTGCTCTTCCACAGTTTGCCATGTTACAAACATGTATGTTTCTTTTTCTATCAACGTTGGGTAAGATTAAGAAATTAAAGGATATGTTAGTAGTATCACGGTAAGATTAAGAAATTTACTATTCTTAAACTTTCTTGTATCAAAAGAAAAAGGAGAAAAAAAATCTTTTAATTTTAATTCATGGTATAAAGATCGGAAAGAAAGACAATTTCACTGTTTTATAAGTTTTTTCTGAAGTAGTAGCATTATTACTGACCCTTTCAAATCAAATAAAGAAACATACAGGGGAAGGTTGGGGGGAGGGGAACAGATGATGATGTGTTATCTTAAGTATTCCAATATTTGCGACTCAGTTTACAGGCCTAATTGGACAATGTCTTTTCTTGTGCTAACTGAATTTATATGAAGTTTAGTCCTGTAAAATTATTTATGGTATTTAATACAATATTTTGGCTATGACAGCCAGCTGAAGGGTCTCAATCTATCTGGGATTCTACCCCGTGAATTTGGAAATCTCACTCAATTGAGAGAACTGTAAGCTCCTATACTTTTTTCTTTCTATATTTTGTTATGTTTTCATTTCAAAGTTCAAATACCACTCTTTTTTCCATTGGATAATAACACAGGAATGAACAAGCAAACTGGCTTACTTTGATTTTCACGTTATGAGAAGTGTTAGAAAATGTTGACTGTAACGTTGCTGTGCTTTCACTCTTGAAAATTTGGAAAGTTGGCAACTTCCTTCACATTTGTATAAATGCTTGGTATAGTTTAAGTCAAACCGTCCCCACCTGTTTTATAATAATTAGGGCTGGTTTAACGTAGGTTGTCGCACGTATATAATTGTGAGAGTTGTAAATAATTAGAAGTACGAGTAGCATTATTATTAGTGATTAAGTGATATCATTTCTAGTATTAAGATAAAAATTTTATTTAGAATGGTGCTGGAAACATTCCTCAAGAGACACTACCTCTCACATGGGCTGGATCCTATACTTTGTTGGAATTCAACTCGTAAAGAGGAGCACCTTGGAAGTGTTTCTTAAGGAGCGATTCCGTGATTTTCCTGTCACAAAACTCATCAGAACTGACTGAATGTTCTTTAATGAACAGTGATCTGTCTCGTAACTATTTCAATGGCACAATTCCAAAGAGTTATGCACTCATACCTCTTGTCAATCTGTAAGTAATCATCATCGTGTCTTATTTTCTTTTCCTATGAGAAGGTACCCCAAACTTGGATTTTCAATTTGGAAATTCAGAGGGCAAAAAGATTCGTTTTTTTTTCCTCTTACCTCATATGTGTAATTGTAACTATCCTTCAGGTCCCTTGTGGGGAATCGAGTAAGTGGTTCCATTCCAACAGAAATTGGAAATATTGCCACTCTGGAGGAACTGTAAGTGTTTTAAGTGAATTTAAGGCCCTGCTGAAAAAATGGTTGATATTTGGATTTTGAATGTGTATATATGATGTTTACAGGGTCCTAGATGATAATCAGTTTGGAGGAAATCTTCCTTCCAGTCTTGGAAATCTTAGCAAGTTATCGCGATTGTAAGATTAATATTTCTTTTGAGTGATTTTCATTTCAATCTTTTTGGATCAACTTTGTTATCATTTTTAGCTAGGGAGTCGCTAAATGATTGACAGTGTGACTTATCGGTGACTCTGGAGTGCTGTGTTTATTTTATATACTTTCTGGTGTTTGAGTTCACTCGCATAAAATTTTCTATTGTTCTGTGTTTTGATGCCTTTCTCTGACTTCATTTTTCCCTTTGAAAATTTGCAGACTTGTTACTGCAAATAATTTTACAGGAACAATACCAGAAACATATGGCCAACTGAAGAACCTAACTGATTTGTGAGTCCTAAATTGTGACACAAATGCTCTTTTTTTACAAATAACTTTTCCTTTACTTTTTGTGTTTCATGGATTCTGAAATCACTGCCACATTTTCTGCAGTAGGATAGATGGAAACATGATATCTGGAGAGATACCTAGTTTTATTGGAAACTGGACCAAGCTTAGTTAAACTGTGAGTACACATTTTTGCTTCATCTATCACCATTTCCTTGTGGGATAAGAAACTAATTTCATATTGGATTTGGTTCCTCTAAGTGTAAGATGCACAAGAAAATGAATCATCAGTGTTTGACAAGAAAATTAAGGACATAGAGTTTGAGAAGTCACAAGCAATTGAAAAAGTAATTTTTAAATTGTAATTCTATTGATTTTCTCATGAATGACTTTGATGATCCACATTACCTTCTTAACTACATCTTGCACTTTGGAGAAACTAAATCCTTTTATATCATTCTTAATATCCTTTTTTTCTTACATGAGGAATTTCTGGTTTTTCGTAGCTATATACAGGGCACATCCATGGAAGGTCCAATTCCTTCCACCATAGCCCTCTTGACAAATTTGACTGAACTGTGAGTAGTGGTTTTCATTTTCAGCACATACCTAAAATAGAATTGCTGCATTTTGTCCCCACACTTTACAAGAAAGCCTTTTGTCTTACTCCTTCTCTTGTTCTAAGAGGAGAAAGTCAAAATGAAATAGATTAAGTTGTGGCGGGACTCACATGGTGACATGCATCTCTTTCCTTCTGAAGTTAACAATTTTTTTAGTTATAAGATATTTTCTATTTCAGGGTAATTTCTGATCTAAGGGGACCAACAATGAGATTTCCTGATCTGAAGAGTTTGAAAAACCTGCAACGATTGTGAGTTGAAACTTTCCTCCTATGATGTGAAGAATTATACAATTCATTTTGGCATTTTATAAATCAAATTATTTATATAATTCTTTTTCTAATTCACTTAGGGTACTGAGAAATTGCTCAATCACCGGTTCTGTTCAAGATTACTTCGGTGATATGCAAGGTTTAGTGACACTGTAAGTTGCATCGAATTGGTAGTTTGCTTGTCATGTCTGTATTTATGATTATATAGAGAGAATAGTTTAGGTGACATTTTTTCCTTTAAGTAAATGCCAGCTGTTGTGAGTAGTGTCTTCAGCATTTTATGTGGCATAATTCTTTATCTGGGATTTGGTATTCTGTCATATCTGTCTGGACATGATTTTCTTGTTTATAACTTGCAGCGATCTGAGCTTCAACATGTTGACTGGTTCGATCCCAAATTCAATTCAGAACATAAATTCTCTAGATTACATGTAAGTGAACATTTGCATTAGCTCCGTAGAAGTTACAACACGATGCATATAATGTACCAGAAATTTAATCTCTTGAAAGTTGCTTCCTCTTTATCATTACTTCTAACTTTCTGTGATCAATAATGAGTCGGATATATTTTGTGGTTGTAGGTTTCTGACTAACAATTCTTTAAGCGGAGCAATTCCCGGATGGATTTTGGACAACAAAAATAGAATGTATATTTTCTTTGACAATTTCTTGAATTGCATATGTTAGATTCGTTCGTTGGTATTTAATTACATTATTGGTGGCAATCTTCTAGGTGCAAAAACGTGTCTCTTGTGATTAATCTTTGGCTCTTCTCGGATCATAAGGAAGTGAAATTTAATCACACTATTTTCTACTGCAGGGATTTATCTTACAACAATTTTACAGGTCCTTCTACTATATCTAGTTGCCAGCCCTCAGATGTGTAAGCTTCTCTATTTAGAAACCAAATTATATAAGCATTTCACCTATTCTGATATTGAATCCTAATATTGCTTGGCAGGAACTTGGCTGCCAGCCAATCATCTTCAAATGATAATTCGTAAGTCCCGGTCTGTGGTCTACTTGTTGCATATTTAATGCTCTGAATCTTTGTAGATTTTGAACCATCTGTTGAAATAAATTATTTATCTTGTAGAATTCTTTGGTGCTTGAAGAAGGATCTGCCTTGCCAAGGGAAACCGCAGTGTAAGTAAAGTAATTTTTTCATGGAAACTATGATAGTTTCTCACATAAATTAATCTGTGCTGAGAATTCACTGTCTTTGCAGATTATTCTTTGTTTATAAACTGTGGAGGATCTGAAATGGAGGTTGATGGGAATGAATATGAAGGAGATGTTAGCCGAGAGGGAATTTCAAACTTTATTGAAAATGGAAAATGGGCCTATAGCAGCACAGGAGTATATGCGGGAAATGATAAAGCTGACCATGTAGCAACAAATCAATTTTCTTTAAACATAAGCGGTCCAGAATACTACCAGACAGCGCGTCTCTCACCTCTGTCACTGAAGTACTATGGCCTTTGTATGCTCAAGGGGAATTACAAAGTGAAGCTTCACTTTGCTGAAATTATGTTTTCTGATGATCAGACATTTAGCAGCCTCGGAAGGCGCATATTTGATGTTTCAATCCAAGTAAGCAAGAAAGCAATTTTCCCATTTTTTTAATCATACTTTATGACCCTCTTCTATTTTTGTTCTTATCACAATATGATGTATCTTCACAGGGTGAAGTATATTTGAAAGATTATAACATTGCGGAGAAAGCTGGTGGAGTTGGTAAGGGCATCACTGAGGAATTCAATGTTGATGTTAATGCAAGCACACTGGAGATCCATTTATACTGGGCAGGCAAAGGAACCAATGCTATTCCAGACAGAGGAGTATATGGACCTCTTATATCTGCCATAACAGTGACTCCAAGTAAGATCTCTCTTTTTTTTTTTTTCTGCTCCCTTCATGTGTCAGTTTTTCTTATCTTACTTTGGGTTTACGTTGTTATGTCATGTCATATAACATTTCTATTTTGTTTTAGACTTTAAAATTCCTTCCAAGGGATTGTCTGCTGGAGCTATTGTTGGAATTGTGGTCGGATCATGTGTGTTTGCCATACTGATACTGTTTGTCCTTCGAAAGAAGGGTTTTCTAGGCGGGCAAGATCCTACAGACAGAGGTATGATTAATGTTGAAAAGAGGAATAACGGTTGAATTTCTTTTTTGTAATGCATTTTTATTCATACAACTTCCTTGTTGCAGAACTTTTAGAGCTGAAGACAGGTTATTTCTCTTTAAGACAAATTAAGGCTGCTACTGATAACTTTCATGCAGCAAATAAGATAGGTGAAGGAGGATTTGGACCAGTATACAAGGTAACTTATTAGGGATGAATAATGATTATCCAACTGACAAGAAGCATAACATTCTTAAACGTTGGAGCATGTGAAAAATCATTGTTATTTTTCATATATGAAGATGTATAATAATACTAAAGGCATCTCTTGATTATAGGGTGTACTACCAGACGGTGCTCTGATTGCTGTCAAGCAGCTTTCCTCCAAATCTAAGCAAGGAAATCGTGAATTTGTTAATGAAATAGGAATGATATCTGCCTTGCAACACCCAAATCTTGTGAAGCTTTATGGTTGTTGCATTGAAGGAAACCAGTTATTGCTGATATACGAATACATGGAGAACAATAGTCTTGCACGTGCACTTTTTGGTAAATCCCTCATATTCATCTCATAATTATGTGTCAAGCATTCTTAATTTTTTAAACTAACATGTTGAAAATAACCTTGTTTCCATCCTACTATTGGGGTTTCTCTTTCTTAAGGTCGTCAAGAACAGAGGCTGCACTTGGACTGGCCTAGAAGGATGAAGATCTTTCTGGGGATAGCAAGAGGATTAGCTTATCTTCATGAGGAATCAAGGTTGAAAATAGTACATAGAGATATTAAAGCTACAAATGTCCTGCTTGATAAGGATTTGAATGCAAAGATCTCTGACTTCGGTTTAGCCAAACTTGATGAAGAAGAGAACACTCATATCAGCACAAGAATCGCTGGAACAATGTTAGTATTCTGCCTCATTTCAATCTTCGAATTTGGTAGATCATTAGTAGGTAATATACAATGAAATCAGTCCTGGGAGGCTTACTAAATTTATATCAAATGCCATTTCATATAAAATTACAGGTCCAATTAATGCAAAACACTATAGTTATTATCATTATAAGCATATCCTTCTACGTCATTCAAATTATTCTAGAAGTGTTTCTCTGTTTGCATTTTGTTTTATTACATTACTGACATTTGGCTATTATATATATTTTTATTAGAGGTTATATGGCTCCTGAATATGCTATGCGGGGTTACTTGACTGATAAGGCAGATGTTTATAGCTTTGGAGTTGTTGCTCTAGAGATTGTTAGCGGGAAGAGCAATACCAATTATAGGCCAAAGGAGGATTTTGTTTATCTTCTTGATTGGGTAAGTTACACTTACCCTCGGCTCATATTGAGTTCTGTTCCTTCTATCAACTGAACATGAAGCATTGCTTCAGAATTTGGGAAAACAGTTCTTAATGACTACAGCTTCTATCATCTATAATTTGGTTGTTGAATATGTCTTTGGTTGTGATTGAAGGCCTATGTTCTCCAAGAGCAAGGAAACCTTCTAGAACTGGTGGATCCTGATCTTGGTTCAAGCTATTCCCCAGAGGAGGCCATGAGAATGCTGAACTTGGCACTCTTATGCACCAATCCATCTCCCACTCTCAGGCCATCCATGTCATCTGTAGTGAGCATGCTCGAAGGGAAAATTCCGATCCAAGCGCCGATAATCAAGCGCAAGGAGTCGAGCCAGGATGCAAGATTCAAAGCTTTTGGGCTGCTTTCTCAAGACAGCCAAACACATGTTTCCTCTACACTTTCCCAAGAAAGTATAGAGCACAGAAATAAATCAATGGATGGGCCATGGGTTGACTCTTCCATTTCTATGCCAAGTAGAGATGATTATTCTTCATCCAACAGGCTTCTTAAGGATCAAAATGATGTAAATTTGGAATGATTTGTTGAGAAATGTGGGAAATTCCTCCCAAAACATTATGTACCAATTCTTCTGTAAAGGACTGAGATAGTGATAGTTCAGAGTGATAGAATTATATAATTACAAAGAAAAGCCTTGAAAATCTTGTGCTAGTTCTCTGTTATCTAAATAGGATTCTTCATGCATTAGTTACCATATTGTGGTTTAAAGACATCCCATTTGTTAATTTAATAAAGATGTCAATCAATGTATATATTATATTTATATTTTATGGGGTGTGGAACTAGCTATTTGGAATTCAAAGACGTACAATAAGTAAGTTCATCTAGTTTTTTTCCTCACACTTCACAATTACTTACAACAATTTGTAACTGTTAAATAGTAATAAATGTGATTGATTTGTATTAGTTGACTATGTTGTAATTACTTAGTAATTAGAATAAATTAGGAAATGTTTAGGTACAATTTTAGGGATTTTATTCTCTAGCATTAAAATGTATTGATTGTAATTTTGCTATATAAAGAACCAAGGTTGAGATAATTTTCTCAAGCCATTCATTTCAACAATATCAAGTTGGTATCAGAGCCCTCACATTGAGGGACTCTGCTTTTGCATTCTATTTTTTTTCCCTGCACAAAAACCAGATCGCAGATCTGATTGCTTCGATTTGCGGGGCAGCGCTTCGATTTTTCCAAAACCACCACCAGAATCAGTATCGCCGGCGAATTTCCGGCCACCGTAGGCAACGCGTGTCGTTAACGCGCCACTCCAGACGCGCGTGGCTTCCACGCGCCATCGTCCCAAACGCGCGTGCACTACACGCGCCACAGTAAGCTGCTCGCCTCCTCTCCCTGACTCCATTCGTGCCCTTCTTTTTACCAACCCAATCACCATTTTTCCTTTCCTTTATCAAATACCAATCGTCCAACCAACCAAAAAAAAAAAAAATGAAGACTCAGAATAGCAGAACCAGCAAACACCAGACCAAACAGCACCCTTTCCCTACCTCTCTTTCTACTCTTCTTAATCAGTGGCTTCCTTTTCTCTTTTACCCTCTATCATGTCTACTTCTAAATTAAATAATTCCAACGGTATTTTTTCCTCTGCATTCTCTAGTACTCCAACAATTACTTCTTCAAAATTGAATGGTTCCAACTATTCTTCATGGAGTGCTTCTGTTTTATTATGGTTTAAAGGGCAAGGATATTCTGAATACTTGACTACAAGAGTTGAAGATGTTCCAACTGATAAACAACGGGAGTGGAGTATGATTGATGCACAATTGTGTGCGATACTATGGCAATCTGTTGATCCTAGCTTACTGCCTATTTTTCAACCATATGACACTTGTTACATGTTTTGAGAGCAGGCCAAGAATCTCTACTCCAACGATATTCAACAACTGTATGAAGTTGTGACCAGATTGAAGGATTTAAAATAAGAGTCAAATTTATTTTCTTATGTTACCATTGCCAAAACAACAATAGCTCAATACAAGAAACTTTTGCCTGTCACTACTGATATTAAAGAGCAAGAAAAACAACAAGATAAGTTTCTTATGGTTTTTATTCTTGCTGGTTTAAACTCTGACCTTGACACCTTCCGTCAACAGACATTGGGCAATGCAGAGGTCCCTACAACAGAAATGTTAATCAACCATCTGTTACGATTACCCACTTCGACCACTCCTAATACTAATATTGAAAATTCTACCTTGGTGACACATGCTAGTGATCATGGAAGGGGACGAGGTGGTGGACGCAACAATAGAGGAGGACGTAATGGTGGTGGTCGAGGCAATCGACTTCAATGCACTTATTGTCATAAGTCAGGACATACCCGAGATAGATGTTTTGCTTTACATGGCCGACCTTCTCGATCAGCTAATGTGGTTCAATCTGGTTCTACTAATGTAGTTCAATCTGGTTCTGAATCAATTGATCAATCTTCTCTCTTTTCTGATCCAGAATATCAAGAATTCTTGAAAGAACAGTTTCTTCAATACAAGGCATCCAAACAAGAACAGACGCATTTTGCATCCCTTGTAGACACGAGTAATTCTATTGCTTGCTTATCTCATTCTGCATCTCATGATCGTTGGATTCTTGACTCAGGAGCTTCTGATCACATATCTGGTAATGAATTTCTTTTTACCCATCTTGATTGCACTGCTAAATCGCTTCCTTCAATTACATTAGCTAATGGTTCTAAAACATCCGCTTATGGTATTGGTCAAGCTCAACCTATCTCTTCACTAAATTTTCAATCTGTTCTTTACATGCCCAATTCTCCCTTCAACTTAATTTCTATCAGTCAACTTACCCGAACTCTTAATTGTTCTGTAACATTCTTTTCTGATTCTTTTTTAATACAGGATCAGGGTACGGGGAAGACGATTGGTACCGGACGTGAGTCAAGAGGCCTATATTACATTCAACCAACATCATCAATTACTTGTATTGCTGCAGAGTCTCCAGAATTAATTCATTGCCGTTTGGGTCATCCGAGTCTTTTAAAATTACAGAGAATGGTTCCAAATCTTTCAAAATTGAAGTCTTTAGATTGTGAGTCATGCCAACTCGGTAAACATGTCCGTAGTTCTTTCTCTTCTAAAACTACTAGTCGAGCTAAGTCTTTATTTTCTTTAATTCATTCAGATGTATGGGGTCCTAATCGTGTCAGTACTACTTTAGGTTTTCGGTATTTTGTAACTTTTATTGATGATTATTCTCGATGTACTTGGTTATATTTGATGAAATATCGTTCTGAATTATTTTCAATTTTTAAATCTTTTGTTTTTGAGATTCGTACCCAATTTGGAATACCTATACAAATACTTCGTAGTGACAATGCTCGTGAATATTTTTCTGCATCTTTTACTTTTTTCATGATATCACAAGGCATTATTCATCAATCAACATGTCCCCACACTCCACAACAAAATGGAATTGCTGAAAGAAAAAATCGTCATTTAGTTGAAACTGCACAAACTCTATTATTACATGCTAATGTTCCATTTCATTTTTGGGGAGATGCTATTTTAACAGCTTGTTATTTAATTAATCGCATGTCTTCATCTGTTTTAGAAAATATAATTCCTTATTCTTTAGTGTACCCTAATGAATCTTTGTATAAGCTTTCTCCTCGTGTTTTTGGGTCCACTTGTTTTGTTCACGATCTTACTCCAGGCAAAGATAAATTATCAGCTCGTTCGATAAAATGTGTTTTTGTGGGCTACTCAAAACTACAAAAAGGGTACAGGTGTTATTCTCCAACTTTAAAGAAATATTTTATATCTACTGATGTTACCTTTTTCGAAACTTCTTATTTCTTTTCTTCTTCTGGAGAATCTATTTCCATATCTGAGGTTTTACCCCTACCAGTCCTTAATTCAATCCCTTCAAATTCACCACAAGATCGGCCTCTTATCACTTATCAACGACGCCCTCGTCCAGATGCACCTCAAGTAATTGATGATGATAATCCACCTATTGGCTCACGATCCGGTCACGAAGATTCTCCTACCTCAGATCCACCTGCTGATCTTCCTATTGCCCTTCGTAAAGGTACTCGTTCCACTCGTAACCCTTATCCTATTTATAATTTTTTGAGTTATCATCGTTTATCTGCCCCCATTCTGCCTTTGTTTCTGCTTTGTCCTTTGTTTCTATTCCTAAAACTATACAGGAAGCTCTCTCTCACCCAGGATGGCGCCAAGCGATGCTTGATGAGATGGCAGCATTAGAAGTTAGTGGCATATGGGATCTGGTTTCTTTACCATCTAACAAATCTACTGTTGGATGCCGTTGGGTGTATACTGTCAAGGTTGGCCCGGATGGAAAAATAGACTGATTGAAAGCTAGATTGGTTGCTAAAGGATATACTCAAATTTTTAGCTTAAACTATGGTGATACTTTTTCTCCTGTTGCCAAAATTGCTTCTGTTCGCTTGTTTTTATCTCTTGCAGCTATTAATCATTGGTCTCTACATCAACTGGATATCAAAAATGCCTTTTTACATGGGGACCTCAAAGAAGAAGTTTATATGGAGCAACCTCCGGGGTTTGTTGCTCAGGGGGAGCCTGGTCTTGTTTGTCGTTTGAAGAAATCTCTATATGGTCTTAAGCAGTCCCCTCGAGCTTGGTTTGGGAGGTTTACTAAAGTTATTCGAGATTTTGGCATGTGTCAAAGTGAAGCAGATCATTTTGTTTTTTATCACCATTCATCTCCCTCTCAATCTATATATCTCATAGTTTATGTTGATGATATAGTTATTACAGGAAGTGATCAAGTTGGTATAGATCGACTCAAGCAACATATTTTCCATCATTTTTAAACAAAAGATTTGGGAAAACTTCAGTATTTTCTTGGCATTGAAGTGGCTCAATCCCGTTGTGGCATTTCTATCTCTCAACGCAAATATGCCCTTGATGTTTTAGATGAGACAGGACTAATAAATTCTAAACCTATAGATACTCCTATGGATCCAAATATTAGACTATTACCCAATCAGGGTAAACCGTTCTCAGATCCAGGAAGATATCGCAGGCTTGTTAGAAAATTAAACTATCTCACAATCACTCGACCAGATATTTCATTTGCAGTGAGTGTGGTGAGTCAATTTCTCAACTCACCATGTGATATTCATTGGGATGCAGTTGTTCGAATTCTTTGCTACATAAAAGGAAATCCAGGCAAAGGTTTGTTGTATAAGAATAAAGGGCACACACGAATTGTTGGTTACTCAGATGCTGATTGGGCAGGTTCCCCAATTGATCGTCGCTCTACTTCAGGCTATTGTGTTCTTTTTGGAGGAAATTTAATTTCTTGGAAAAGCAAAAAGCAAAGTGTAGTGGCAAGATCAAGTGCAGAAGCAGAGTATCGAGCTATGGCATTAGCTACTTGTGAACTCGTATGGTTAAAACAATTGTTACATGAGTTAAAACTTTATACACCTGGTCCTATGGAGCTTATATGTGACAATCAAGCAGCATTGCATATTGCTTCTAATCCTGTTTTTCATGAAAGAACCAAACATATTGAAATTGACTGCCACTTCGTAAGAGAGAAAGTTGTTGCAAAGGAAATTATCACAAATTTTGTGAACTCAAATGACCAATTGGCCGATATGCTCACAAAGTCCCTACGAGGTCCAAGAATAAACTACATATGTGACAAGCTTGGTGCATATGATATATATGCTCCAGTTTGAGGGGGAGTGTTAAATAGTAATAAATGTGATTGATTTGTATTAGTTGACTATGTTGTAATTACTTAGTAATTAGAATAAATTAGGAAATGTTTAGGCACAATTCTAGGGATTTTATTCTCTAGCATTAACATGTATTGATTGTAATTTTGCTATATAAAGAACCAAGGCTGAGATAATTTTCTCAAGCCATTCATTTCAACAATATCAAGTGTAACTATGACAGTAGAAAAATAAACACAATAAAAAAGAAGAGTTATGAGTTTTTAAAAGTGAAGTTCTTTGCATGCTTCTGAATTTATCTCTCCTTTTTAATAGAGGAAAATTTTCCATTTACTTATATAATATATTATAATCTCTCCTTGATATTGAGTAAATTCCCCTAATTGTGGGACCCAGTCTCATTGTTTGCATTTTTTGCTCTTGTTGGACTGAAAAGCTCTTTGGCCAGGTTCAAAGCCGTATCATCTCAGTTATTTCCTTTGTATGTATCATTTCACCAATACCAACTAATACTTGTTACCAGCACCAAAGGAGAGCTTCCTTGTTCTTCTTCAAAGGCTATTTTCTTTATCAATGAATCTTGCACTGCACAATCTCTGGTATAAATCTCTTAGAAACCAACACTACCAGTTTAAAATAGTTGTAGTTTTACGTGCATCACAAGTTTAAAAAAAAAAAAAAAGTGGCGTCAAATTAAAACTGCTAAAGGAGTCAAGGTATAAATAATGAAAAGGAATTTGTAATTTTTACGATCATTTAATCAAATACATCCTAGAGTATAAATCAATCTCCTCTATTTTAAAGTATGTTAGGTCAAATTGACAACTTAAAATATATTAATAGAATAATAGTCCAACACTCTACTGTTCATATTTTAGTTTATGTTGTCACTAAACATAATTGTGACGTGAGAGCATATCGTCACTCAATATTACCTTCGGTGGTTGCTTCATTCATTAACCAAGCCTCTAAAGGCTTTTAATGTCTGTATTTTTCGCTTTTCTCAGGGTTTATATTTATTAGAGGGGTCCATTTCAAAGACACTCTCGTTTTACGCCTATTATGTCAACAACTAAAATTTTCGCATAAATCAAGTTGAACATCTATATACTTAAACTTGAACTCATAAAAAATAAGCAAGGTTAAACTTAAGTTAAATATCATTAAACTTTTTGAAATATTCAAATTTCAATTTGAGTTTATATAATGTTAATCAAATAGTTTGTTATTTAATATAATTTTATTTTTCAAAAATAAATTAAATTTCATTTTTTTATCTCATTATACTTATCCATATAAATATTTATATAACCATTAAATCTATTAAAAATATCAACACAATTATCATATAATAACAACAATCACATTTAGCAAAAAGTAACATATACTATATAATTAATTCTTTAACCAAAATAATATACTTTTTCATACAATCTCAATAATTATTAATAATTAAATTTTTTTATGTATGATATTATTTATATATAGTAAAAAAATATATATTTTTAACTATTAGACTTGTTTAAGCTCGCGAATCATTTGAATCAAATCAAATCAAGCATGATTCTTTTGAACTTAACTCATATATATAATATAAAAATATATAATAAAAAATTCAAGCTCAATTCATATATTAATTGAGTTCAATTCGTAAAATTAACTCATTTAAAGTTAAATTGAATTTTTTGCAAATTAATCTCGAATCTCACTCCGGAATAATTTAACTCATTTATATCTCTACACTTAATAATATTTATAGATTGTGTCATAAAACTTATTACTTTTGTAATAAAAAATAAAAAAAAATTAACTTATGTAGCATTCACTTTCCACCTTTATATTTAGAATTTGATCATTACTTCTTATATATTTACATCTAATAATTCAATTACTCTTACAATTATAATAATAAAAAAATGTTTGATACACTTTAAAAATACTCAATAATGCTTCTAAATCTTGCGTGCCATGTAACACATCATTCCCGTTGTAGAACTTATAAAAGGGACAGATACTTGATGCACTACCCCTTGAGAATTGTGTCATTTACTCCGAACGGTGAAATCCGGAATTATAACCCTTACAATATGCGAGGAGAGCATGTTCAAGAACGAGATTAGAATTACCCAAAAGAAAAAACTTGTACTCGGGCATCCTGCATTATTGCTACCCGATACTCGGTTTTCTAACATAAAACTAGGGGATTGGACATTTCAAATATTTACAGAATCGGAACTTTAAAACGAAGATTGCTGATGGCTCCATTGCTTAGATGTTAAAATCAAATCTTGCAAAGGGAAGAACTCGCACAAATAACCATTAACATGCAAATTCAGGAGACAAAAAGGCAACTCCCAGAACTCAAGTTGCTGCTGTTTCAACATTATTCTTTTACCCTAATTAGTGGGAAAATTCAATAACAAGTGCACAAGGCACACTAATACCCATCAAAACAAAGTGAGTCTATTCACAGAAATCAAGAAGCATGTCTATTCACATTAACATTGCGGGTGTAGCTGCTAGAACTACTCCTTTTTCCAATTTTCCTGCAGGTATTTTCTCGAGGAACCAAAGCCTATTTACACTTCTGTTACACCCAATCGCTGCCAAATGTGGAGAAGCAATCAAAACTCAACGCCAGTATTTAACTGAACAGAGAAAGAAGGCCGGCCAACACTGGAAAGAGGGGTATCAACTCTCAGAACAAGACCTGATGTCCCAACATTTCCATTCCACTTAGATCTGCCAATCTGAACAAACAAATCAATAGAAAAATTGTCAGCCAAGAAACTGCCAATTAGTTAACTTAATCTATAAATACATCAAAAAATGGCTGCTTGCCAACTTTCGTTAGTAGCTTAAAGCCCTGAACTACAGCATGGAGCCATTTCAAGTTTCTTATCTCATGAAATTCAGCACTCATTCCAAGGCTTTGGGAAATTTATTCAATTTCAGTTGCTGTAATGGGAAAACATAGAGAGAAAAATAAAAAGAACAGAGTGCACTAAAATCTGCTCCTGCATATGAATATAGTCACAAGAGCTGAGAGTAACCAATTTTCTTTTGGATTTTTAAAATAGCAGAAATGAGAGCTTAAAAGTTCCAGTATGGATTTCCCATAATGATTAATATTATGGTAAAGAAAGAGATCTTCCTTTTCTTTCAAACCAAATGCACTGCGAAGCATACACAACAACAGCAACAACACAATGGGTAGCCTTCCCATGAAGCATAGTGTGTACATTTAAAATTTTCCAATTCTACACAAAAGTCAGTATCACATATTTCACTGGGAAATCATTTGTGATCAATTTTAGGAAACAATCAAATTAAATGTCTGTATTTCATGACAGTACCCCTAGTTCCTCATTATAGTTAAAAAATGCATTACTATGGTCAAGAAAAATTTTATGCTGGTTGATAAACAACTTACAGATATTGATGCAAATGCAGAAGGGTATGTCATGAAGGCACATCCACAAATTAGACTAAGTTTCTCTTTAACTGAATGAATAAGTTCAGCCCGCCAACCAGGATTGCTTCCGCCAAAAGTGGGACACACACTGACCAAAGTAGAAATAACACATGAGAAGCTAATGAACAAAATGTGAAATAATGTTAACAAGATTAGAGACAACAATGATCATTTAGAGTTGGATTGCATTAGAAGCAGAGAAATTATTTACAGTCAATAACTAGAATATCCAAAGCATATAGTTGTGCACCTAGGGATACAAAAGAATCATTCTCCAATGCAAAGTAATTCTCATTCAGAGAACTCCGAAAAGCTTACACATCTAAATAACTGAGCTACCAAATAATAAAAGTTGAAGAGGAAAAGCCATTTTGATTTTCTCAGATGGAATTATAATTTCAAAATCGGAAGAGAAACACATCAACATCACACAGTTCAAATGCTCCCGGAACTAGCCACAAGCATGAAGAAATAGCATGTAACTTCCTACCTGAATTGAACAGTTGGCCTCACTATAAGACCAGATCTCTGCCAGGCCAAGGCCTGAGCAAGACCCAAAGAAAATGATTTGTCAGGCCATTGTACCATTGGTGTGATTCTTGTTCCCCACTTATTCTAAAACCACAAGAGTAGAATAATTTTAGTTCTCACACATGACGAAATCCATTTGAAATCATGAAAATCCTGCACTTGGTTGGCTTAAAAGTGCAAACATTAAGTTACTATCTTATCAACTTTCAATAATTTGGATTCTAACCTTGCATGAAAAGCTGAATCTCATTTCCCCTGGGTATTGACCCTGGGCTTGTAGAAGACCCCCACAAACAGGAAGGAAAGCACTAGTAGTTAAACCCTCCCCAGATACGTAGGTTAACTGCCCATTAGGAAATTGTAGATCCACAAATGACTGGATGCCAAGAGGGGAAAGAAGAAAGACAGAGGAGAAGATTATGTTAGTAAACTTATATTGGGAAGATGAAAAGCAGAAATTAATGTATAAAAAAAATCATAATTCTGTATTGTAAGTATCCATGGGCCATCAACTTACACATGCTAATGGATTGAGACAAAGCATCGACATCAACAACCACCTTCTGTGTTTTGACCAAACTGCTGGACAGAGAGAATGCATTCCTTTCTGACAATCAAGGAACTTAGAAAGTAAGATAAAAGGAAGAGGAGGAAGAAGATGATGATGAAAATACTACAGAGCAAGTATAAGATTTACTACAACACATTGCCATATATTTGTAAATGATTGCTTCCATTTTACAAGAATAAGCCGTGCAGGCAAGATGCAACAATAGCCTACTTGAAGGGTCGGGAATGGGAATTGATAAAGGTGAAATAACACCAATATTTTCGAGTCCATCAAGTCAGAAAGAGCTTTGAACAAAGTAAAATTAGGCGAGCATTAAAATCAAACAAAACACCAATGACCAATCTTTAAGCCAAACATCCTTGACAGAGTTCATATTGCTCAACCAACCCAAATGATAACAACAATGCCAGCCCACTGACTTAAAAGCGTAAGCCCGGTGACAGACTGAATATGTCATATTTCAAACATCAAAATAACAGCAAAGATGGGCTGGACTAGCTACGTTCTTGTTATAATCATCTCCCATACTGAAATATTATTCACTAGAGTGGTAGTGTGACTACTATCCAATAGTCAAATGCAACTGATAGAGTATACAAGGCTTTGTCAACTAGACTTTTGACAGAATTTGCACATGCAAGCTTTATTCCCAATATAACTACTTTAAAACAAACCTCAACTCCACCAGATGGAAATTATCTTTACCTTTCTGTCATAGCCATACCAAAGCAAGTGTTGTTTCGACAAATGGACTGGCAAAAGAAGGGTTGAATCACGGACCAAGAGAAGGGGGCCAAGCTGGACAAGGAAAAGAGAAGAATTCTCATTTCCAGATGTAGAACCACCATGCGATGCCTCCACCCTCCATAAATCCCCCCTTGCAACTAAAGAACCTTCCACCTCCTGGGTTCTACTATCATAAGTTGATGTCATATTTATGGTCCCCTGCACTTGAAAAAAATTAACCAGTAAAGGATATCATTAGTATGTAAAAGCACAACATAAGAGCAACTTCATTCGCAAGTAACAGCAAGGAATAATATTACACCTGTCGCCTACCCAGAAGACCAATTGAACTCAGGTTAAAGCCGCCACTTTCTTCTTCCCCCAATCCACCGGCACCAGTTTCATTTTCAGTGAAACCATAATCTCTCAACCTTTCAGTTAGTGAACCCAAATCCTCTTGAACCGAAACCCCAATATCCCTACCCTGGCTACCCTTATCTCCTTCCATCCTCACAGAACTTATCACTGTATCCTCATGCTTAAACGGCATAGGCAGCGACCTGAAAAACTGCTGAACTAATCCATTCAAACTCGCACCAAAATCTGCCCCAGCCTGCCCAATCCTATTACCAATATCAAAAATTGCCGATACCCCATCGATTCCAGAATTTTGCGTAGCCAAACCAAAATCCCTTCTCCCAAAATTTTGGCTTGGGAATTCGAGATCAAAAAGCTTCGATGCTGGAGGGTTGGGCCATGTAAATGGCGGCGGGTTCATGTGGGTCTGAATCAACCCGGTGAAACCCTGTGCAAGCCGATCGGCGAGGTCCTGGCCATGCCGCTGAACCTCTTCCCATGCTTCGAAGGACAGGGACCTTTCAACAGACATTTCCCAAAAAAAGGCTACAACCTTTCCATACAAATTCGAATTAAACCCTTTTTCTAATCGTCAAAACACAAAGAGGGTTTGAATTTTTCCACCCAAATCACAACGTGGATATCAAAAATTGAAAAACGACTAATTCTGCATCAACACCAGCAGCAAAAATCCAAGTTCAAAGCAGGCTTTGGAACTGAAAGAGACGAAGACGACCACCGTCTTAGAGAAGAGCTTGCTTCAGCCTTCAGCGAGAGAGAAGAAAACAGGGACCGTCAGCGAAGAGGGATCGTTGTAAACGCGCAGAATAGCTGAAGATTGTTTTGGGGCTGCCAAGGATAAAAGATCTTAGTTGGCGGAAATGGATGAGTCACGTGCCATGCATGTGAGGAAGGTGAGGACCAACGAGACTGCGAGGAATTTCAACACGCCAATGGAATCTAGAGGACGGATCTTACTTAAATTTTTATATGAGAAAATTTTTAAGTTAGATTATAACATGCATATTTACTTTCAATAAAGTAAGGAAAAGTAATTTTAATTCATAATATAATAAAAATTAAAAATTATAATTTTTAATACATGTAAATTTTATAAAATTAATAATTATTTTTTTAAATTGAGAATAAAAATACATATTTTATGAAAAAAAAATCTTTTTAATTCTAGCACATAGATCGATTTGGCCAACAGTCTTTTTAATTTTTTTGCTGCCCGTGTGCAATGGCCTCAGCCTCAGGCCATCCACTTCTTTTGCCGTTTGGACCCTTGGGATAAAAATCTGGAAAAATAGAAAAAAAAATATAACAGATAATTAATATGGGGTCATCATAGGAGGTCAGCGGTGGAGCGGATTGAGGAAAACCGACAACGACTTCCGGTGGTTGCTGTATAGAAGCAGAAGGATGATAATTGGTGACACTTTGAAAACTGTCCTAGCAAGTTGGATGAGGTTGATCGGAGGTGGCAATTTCACTGTTCTTCCCTTCTTCCACTCAGCATTGCCTCAATCAAAGAATTTCAACAGATAATGAAACTTGTCGGGTTCACCTCCTCCGACACAATTGACAGGCACACTCAAACAAAAATCTGATAACGGAAATAATAATGCAGTCATTACCTCAGTTTTTCAAAATAATAATGGGTACATTATATTAACATATAATGATGTTTAATCTAATTATATTTAACATTTTTTCATTTTTTTTAAATCATGCATTTTCAATCCTAACACACTTCTATTGTATTATGAAATATAATAGTATTAACACATTGAACGTAACATTTTCTTATATTCGCCCATTTGAGCCCACATTCTTATACAATTTTATTAAATGAAGTCTATCCTACCTTATAGGCTCGCATGTGACCCGAAATAATATTTTTAAATTTATTATTATTATTAAATAATGGAGTAATTAATAAGTGGTAGTAAAACTATTTTATTGAAACATAATTGAATAAGTATATGGATTGATTTTTTTAATTCTATATAATATGTTAGTGTAGAAGGATTAAATTAAAATAAAATGAGTGTTACACTCTCCTTAAAATATAATAATTTTAAATTTTATTTTGTGAAAAGAATAATTAGAATCACAAATATACTTTTAATTTGAAATGAAAATTATAGGTGTATAGAAAAATTTTTATTAATAGGATATAAATGAATTATGATATAAAATAAAGTTGATGTTTTAGTAAATTTTGCGATAAGAAATTTATGAGAAAAGTTTATAAAAGTATTATAGAATAAGGTTTTAAATAATTATAAGTGAGAATATGAGTATGGAAGAGATTATTATTTTACTTATTCAAAAATGCCTCCACCAATATCTTCTATTTTAAAATTACTGTCTCTTTCCCTTTCTCATTTTCCAAACTTTTCCAAAATCCCTTATCTTCCGCCTCCCACCTCTTCATCTTCTCCAATTTAATCCAAGGCAAAGAAACTTTAACCTCCTTCAATTTAATCAATTAAATCAAGGTAAGAATCTCTCTATTATTAGGATTCCCTCTCATCTCTCTTTTGGTTTGATGAAATTTAGAGTATTTTGATTCCAATGAATATTTGAAACCTTGACTTAATAAATTCTTGATTTTTGGTATGACTAGGGCTAAGAAATGTCAAATCTAACTTTCTAGCATCTTTTTCTATATTAGGTGAGTAAATGTTTCATCCTTTCTTGTTGGATTTCATGAAGTCCAAGATAAATTGCATATTCTAGGTTTTCTTAAATGCAAACTTAAATGCTTAATTTTGATGTGATTTGTGACATATATGTGAATTAATGTTGGAAAAGGCTTTAATGGCATGAGGTTAAAGTATATTTGTGACTTCACAATGTTGGTTAGGTAACAAATGCAATGGGGAAATTAAATTTGCTAAGTGAACAGTGTTTTTCACAATGAAATTTGTACAGAATCCTAAATGAATGCTCAACCATTGTTTTAAAACTATGGACAAGGTTGACTCTAGTAGCAAATAGTCCTCTATTGGTCCAGAACAACCCCCCATTTGATTCCTAAGATTACAAGTCCAACTTAAAAAAATCATAACTTCTTTATCTTAACTCCGTTTTAAGCAAATAACCTATTATTAGAAAGGTAATTGAGTTTACTATTACATGAAATAAGTTTTATAAATAATAAATTTGTAAATCTTGAATTACTCATAAAATATCATTTAAAGGTCAAAACTAAGGCAAGTTAATATACATATATATTGGTGAAAAAATAACTTGAATGGTATGACCATACAAAAAGACATGGGGTATAAGAAACTTGTAAGTGTGACTAATGAATGATTTGATTGAGTTGTATAGTATGCCTTATGAAATAAGATATGAAATGACTTGCATTGTCATTCATGGAATGAAAATGTGATATAGGGCCATAGATTGAGGTATGGTGCTGATTAACTAATGTAATAAGAATTGCTTATGCCATGATATGAAACATTAGAAACATTATGCAAATTTAAATTTGAGAAATGTTTGGCACTAATATTAATACTGGATGACAAATTCTCGACAAATGGAAAGTAGGATATAAAGTTGGACTAGGAGTCATGAAATCGATGTATGTATTTTTATTTATAATCATTATATGTATTGTGTAATAAGTTTGATGTTTATTGCCACTTATAATTCTTGTATAACATGATTATGATAATATGATTATAGTAGAGCCTTTTGAGACTACTTGGAAATAAATGTAATAATATAGCTATGAATAAGCCATTTTTTGCTACTTGATGTGTGAACTAATATTTATGAATTTTTTGTTATGCAATATTTCATAGGAGGATGATCCAATGAGTAAAATTATTATATTAATATATTTGTTTATATAGAATATTTACTCATTGAGCTTTGAACTCACTTCTTCATGGTTTATTTTATAGATATATAGGTTAAGCCTCCACCATAATCTCTTTAAGCTAGGATAGTTGTCATACTTTCCACTCTAGCTTTAGTAACACAAGATATCGATATATAGGTTGTTTTAGGGCCTTATTCTATGTGCAAATTATGCGTAAAGGAGTTTGAACTCAACCTATCTTTCTCATTTTTTTGTAACCTTGTTTTTGCTAATAAATGGAATTATTCTTCTTCTTTATTGATGCCCTCCTCCTTGCTATCTTTCTTAGTTAATTAATTAGAATTATGATGAATAAACTAATTAAAATTGACAGAAATCGAGTAACAAGTTCCACACTAGTTACGACTAGATTAGGATCATGACAATAAGTCATAAGCTTACAAAATGGCCTGTTTGAGCCTATATTAAAAGAGGACGTAAAAAAATCACTTCCTAACATGCACGGGTAATTTGCAAAACTCATAGACCTATAAACCATTTTACAAGTCTATTTCATAATATGATACAAGTATTTAAAGGATGAAAGCGTATAATCTTAAAAAATAAAAGTTATTGAATATAGTTAGATTAAAACTATTTGGCACAAATAACTGATAACTAATAAAGTAGTTAGGAACTAATAAGTTAGTTAATAGTTAAAAACTCATATATAGCTAATATCTGATAAGTTAGCAAAATATATTAGAAGTGTTTAGTAAAAAGTAGCGAAGAAATATAAAATAACATAAAGGACATGTTAATATAAATAGGTATATGAATTAAATTTATTCATATTTATTTTGATACCAATTTATATTAGGGTAAAATACATTACCTTTCCTAATAATTTATCAAAATTATGCAAATTTTTCCTCTAATTTCAAAACCTACATGTTGTCCTAATTTACAGTTTTTATTACTTTTTGTTAAGAATATTATTTAAAGATTATAATATCCTTTCAACATTAAAATGACTAAGTTAATTTTTGTATAATGAGTTTACTACACTTTACTTATTTCTTTACATATTTGCTTGCTTTACTTTATCTTCCTCTACTACTGATATTGATCTATGACATCATGGTAAGGTGGGCACCTAAAATTAGCATTTAAGGATCAACCAAACTACTCAATCTTAGGAAAAGGTGGCATTCGAAGCAACTTTATATGAAAATATCACTATTAAGACCATTGGCATGTTTGATAGATTTGTGAGAAATGCTTTGAGGTCATGTGTAGATTATGATTTCTCAAAGTTTAGGGTCTACCAAAATGATTTAGATATTGGTTCTTCTTAATTTGGATGAGATGATGAGTTAACCTTCAATAATATTTGAGAGAAAGGGAAAGTTAGTATTGGATCTTTGAAAAATCATAGGCGTATGGAATTTTTTCTTTCAGGTTTTTAAAAAACATGTTGAAATAGTTATTTTTCCAATAAAAAATCATCATAGATCAATGTTAATTTGAATTTGGCTTTAAAAAATTGCTGCTTTAATATTAATTTGGCCATTGAGTTTTAATTTAAAACATTATTTTCTTAGAAAAGATGAAAATTAAAAAGAAAAGATAGTAGTTGTGGCATGATAAAAAGGATAATTTAAAGGAATTGGGTAGTTTATATGTTTTTAGTATACATTAGTTTATGGTTTTCATGATATAAGTTCAAAAGGTTTTGATTTTTTTCTTATAGATGCAAGTTTTTGGTGATCTATATTTGTAGCATTGTGTGGAAATGACGGTATTACTTACTTGATTAGTGTCAATACCACAATTCCTCTTAGGACAAATGATGGTGGTGAAGCAGCCTCTGCTGTTTCTCACTTTTCTTTGAATTTTAAGGGGTAGTTTTTGCATATTTTAGTTAAAATATGGCAAAATTTTTTATCAAATGAAGCTTAATACTATTAGTTAAAAAAGGATTTATGTGTAGCATTTATTTTAGTTTTAAGAGAAGATAGTGTAGGTTTGAAATTAGAAGGGAGGTCCGTGTAATTTCGATAAGCTACAAAAGAAGGCAATGCATTTTACTTATTATACTAAAGCAATCAAAATATTTAAAATAAAAATATAATTTTCTAAAATTTAATTAATTATATTTTTGACATTATGTATTTATTTATTCTTTATTTATTATATAAGATAATAATATAATATCTTAAAATTTAATTAATCGTATTTTATGAAATCATATATTTATTTATTTTGAATTAATAAAGATAATATTACTTTAATAAAAAAATGAAAAAAGGTCAAATCTATTTTAAAATATCAACTACTTAAATCATCAATCAAAAGAAATGAACCATGTATATTTATCACTTTATCTTAGTGATTAGGATTAAGCTAGATGACATCATTGTACTATTGGTAAATTAATGAAAATAGTTGATAACTTTTATATAGATGTGATAACTAATATTTTTGTAAGATTTTATTTATTTTTTTTGGACTTTGAATTCAATTTTATATATTTAATATATATTTTTTAATGAATTAATTACTTCTACTATTATTAATAAAAATATCATTTGAAATTGAATATATAAAGAAATTTATATATAAATCCACTTTTTCATGTTTCTAAAATAAGAGATTAATGTGATATTAGGAATTTCACTTGGTAATTTTTTTCCTCGCATAAAGTAAAAAAGGGAATACATGTTTTCTCCATTACCATTTCCCAAAGATTAACATTGTAAAATCAATGAGCATTCTAATTACATAAAAAAGATTAAGATGATGATTGTGAATATATATTATTTAGTTGATAAAATTAATAATTTTATCCCTAAAATTATAAAGCATCGGTAAATGGTCCTTAAATTATATAAAGTTATAATTTCATCCCTAAATAATGATCTATGCAAATAATTTTATCTTTCCATATAAATAATTTTGTACTTGAATTACTATACAAAGAGATAAAATTAAGAGATAAAATTATCTATACTGATTATTATTTATAAATAAAATTATAATTTTACATAATTCAAGTCTAATTTTACCAACACCTCAATTTTTCAAGCATAACATTATATATTTTTTTTATCTTGTCTCTTTTGCTATTATCTATATATTAGACAAAAGACATCTAAAAACTAAAGTGACTTCTTTTTTAGAACCAAAGACTTCTATTTTAAATTTAGTTCCAATTATTGAGTGAACTAATGACCAGCAATAGTGAGGTAAGGAAAATAAGAAGACAGTGGACATAATCCTATGATATCCATCACATACTATGCCATGATGGTAGGAAATTAGAAGAACCAAAAACAAAAGGGTAAAAGGAGAAAAGGAAGAGATACATTTTCTCCAAAGTTTTGCTTTTTCTTAAAATTTTAATACATTAATATCAATGATGATGGTCAGAGTAGACTTTGAGTAAATTCTTAACAAATCATCTCTGCATAGGATCCTCTAATCAATATTACAAAATGCTTGATCTAATCTCATAATAATTTAACAAAATTATGAAGTTTTGGTCCTTTCCATGTGAACTTTGAACCTTTACACCCTAGATTAATCCAATTCCAATCATCAATTTGATTATTAAATTTATAACATCAATTATGATTTTCATTTTGAATTATATTTCTTTTTAAATTAGCATTTCATTATCTAGTCTTTTGACTTATAAATATGTTGTATTTAAACAAAAATAATTTGTTGAAAAGACTAATATTTGAAGTGCGAGAGAATTTGCATTTTGTGATTTTTATGGGGTTACTTGGAATCTTACAATTTGCTCTTACTCTTTTAGTGAAATTTTTTAGAATAAGGATTATACATATTGTAAAGAATTTTTTCATATATTTGAGGTGTGCATTTAAAAGTGTATATGTTCTCTCTATAATTCCTTTAAATTAGTGAATTTATTTTTTGTCTTCGCTTGTACAATAAGCTAAAAGTTGAACTATATTAAATTATATGTGTGTTGCTACTTTATTGCTTTTTTATATTGAATTATGGCAACACACTTCCACATTATTACAGTCATTCATGAAATTTTCCCAATATTATAAGTGTATATTATTATATTTTATATTGATATTTTATTAGTCATATATTTTTACTTATTGAAGTAAGAATAGCTAGTACCAAAATAACATAATATTTAGTAATATTCTTGTTTTAATTATATATATTCAGTCAAAATATTATATTATATTTAATAAGGGCAATTTATTAAGGTATCAACTAAGCTACCCATGACAGATCTGAACTAGTCCGTATTACCAATGCCTAAAATGGATCTAATTTTAGGAAGGGGTTCAAACTTGTTAAAATTATTAATGAATGTGGATTGGTTCATGAACTTTAATTGTGAGTTCGCTAATAGGCGGACACAAATTAGTTTGTATTACTTGCATTCAAAATGAACCTAATTTTAAAGGTTTAAACTTATTAAAACTAAAAGTGTCAAAAGGAGTTAATCCAATCCTAACAAACTAACTTAACAAGTAAAAATTGTATATTGGATTAATTATAGGTGGAGCTACTTTTTTATTAAGTTGGGCGAAATCAAGTTACTACAGTCCAGTCCAGTTTCAATTCTAGTCCTAATCCTAATCCTAATCCCAAGTTAACTTTTATCAGGTTGCCTCAAGCGGATTTTACAATTCATTACAACTTGATATACTTTATTATTATTATATTACTTATTTATTTATTATTAATTTTATATTATTAATTAATTAAAATTAATTATTATTATCATTTAAAAATGTATTATTATTAATAGATATAATTAAAATAGTAAGAAAATAAATTAAGGTACAATATTTTTAATATGAAAAATCTTCAATTAAAAGAGTAATTAAAAACTACAAAATCGAGACTAAAATTTTTTTAATATTAATTAAAATAAACAAAAATATTTTATTAACTAAATCCATAATATATATGAATATATCACTATTTTATTATATTAATAATAATTTATTACTTATTAATATTTATTTACTTATATTGATTATTTTATATGTATTTAGTTATGATAATTACTTTATATAATTATTTTTTATTAATTTTTTAAGTTTTATGATGATAAATTAATTTTTTTTGCATAAATTTTATTAATTTTTTAATTTTAATCTAATTATTTATTTTAATAACTTTATGTAATATATACTAACAATATTAAATATCTAAATTTATTAATTTTAATATTAAATATTTTTAAATTTTAATGTACTTATTTATTTTAACAAACTTATATAATATATGTTGATAATATTAAACATATAAATTTATTAATTTTAACACTAAAAATTATTTAATATTACTTATATATATAATTTTAATATTATATATATTAAATTATAGTTTTAATATACCAAAATTATTATTTTAATATATATATAAATATATAATAATAAGTTAATTATTTATTATTTATTATTATTACTAAGTTAAGAGATAATCCAATAAGCTGATGACTAGTACTTACTAATCCTAATTTCTTATCAAGTTAGGCTAATTACTTCTAGTCCTATTCCCCTACTATTATTATTTTTTATACTAGTTTCAATATCAAATTAGACAAAATTATACTAATCCAGGCTAATTCATTAAACCGGACTCATTTTAACACTTTTAATTAAAACTATGACAAATACAAATTGATTTGCAAACTTGACCCATTTGACACTTCTATAATTTGTGATGACTTAAATAAGTTATTTTACCATTTAATTTATTTTTATTAAAAATTATAATATATTAATAGTTTTAATTAGTATTTAATGAATTATAAATGAATTCTTTTAATTTTAATTTAATATTTTTTACAAAAATAAATTCTTATTGTAATAATGATTTGAGAATTTTTTATTTAATTTATTATTTAAGAGGGGGAACAGGCTATATGCAATGTAAAAATTACTTAAAATTAATTGATGATAACCTTTAAATTTTATTATTGAAAGAGATTAATGATTTAAATTTGATATATATCATTTAAACTTATACCATTGATATACTAGTATCAATAAATCCATCTCTATGTATATATATATATATATGTTAAACTAATGATGTATAAATTTAACATTATTTTTTATAAATATATTTTTAATAAATGCAAATATTAATATATTATTAAATAATTATTAGAAAATATTACTAGCAAATTTTAAATTATTAGCAAAAAATTTAACAATAATAATTCATTCTCTTTTGTATTTGCTTTTCACTTTACAACTAAGTGGAGGAAAATGAAATATTTTATCATTTTTCTTTCTATTGAGGTAATGTTTGATTTGCATAATATTTTTAACATTCCCAAGAATATTTTAAGGGAATATTATATTTCTATGCTTAATTCAAGGTTGTAAAAAAAATGTCTAAGAATGTTACATTCTCGAGAATATTTTTAACCTAACTTTCCTCTAAAACATTCCTATAAGATTCCTATAAGAGAGATGGGAATTTCATATTCTTATGATATGGGAATGTTGATGCTAAACTAAAAAGATAAAATTATTCTTACATTTAATTCTTTTTTGTATTTATCATTTTATCAAATAATTTTTAATTAAAATTGAAAAATAATTATTATTTTATTTTTAAAATATTTTTTATCATTAAGAAATATAATAACATTAACTTTTTAAGTATAACTTCTTTTCTATTATTGTTCCTAATATTTGAAAGATTATTTTAATATAATTATATATGCATATAATTTCTTTCATTAAAAAAATATAACAAGCTTGGAATTTCTTTAAAAAAAAAGGTATATTTATATATAAAAATATAAAATAATAATATTTCTATATTACAGAAGAAATTATAATGTAAAATTTAATGTTAATATCAAATATAATTGTAAAAATGATTTTGCTGTGAAAATTTATAATTTTGTAAAAAAAATACTAAGTATATTTAATATTATGATAACAACTTAAATAAATTATACTTACTTCATTTTAAAAATTAATCTACTACTAATAATAATAAAGTGTAAAATATTAAAATATAATATAGTAAAAAATATTAAAATATAATACATTCAATATTAAAATATAATAAAGTGTAAAATATTTATATATATTTTAATAAATTTTTAGATATTAAATATTGAAATTTAATTTAGTAGGTGTTAAAAATTTTAAATTATTTATGTAGTTTTAAATAAAAATATGATTTATCATATTATATTTTATAATAAAAAATTTGAAAAGGGTATTTTTGAAATAATCTCAAAATTTTCAAGAATATCAAATATGAATCAAACACAATAATATAATATATTTAACAATATGATAAAATATTTTCAGAAAAGTTTATGATAAACCAAACATAAGAATATTACATTCCTATTGATTAAATTTTCAGGAATGTACACTTTCTTGGAATTATTGGGAATGTAAGATTCTACGAACTAAACACCACCTAATTTTTTTTCTCTCAATTTTCTACACAACCAAACAAAGGTAAGGAAAAATTTTGACAAACTCAATTTTATGGGATTATTGCTTGAATTAAAAGCAAAAGCAAGGGAAAAGTATTTAAAGGATGCAACTTTAAATTTTATTTAACCATTCCATATAAATCAAAATTCATCCATTTACATTCCATTTAAAATGGAAGATGTGTCTTTTATTGAGAAAATATTGAAGCATGCTTCGACTTCTATTTCTTTCTCTATGAAATAAACTTTCTACTTCAATTGCCTCACAATATAGCAATATTATCCTACGAATTCTGCATTCAATGCAATTAAGGCCAGCTTACATTTAAAAGGGTCCATAGCCCTCCAAACTTTTCAATAATATTACATAAATTTTACATAAAAAAAACTTTCTAATTGATAGCTTTACACTTTTTAAAATTTAATAGTTTGGTCATTTCAATTAGGATAGAGACTAAGTTCAAAGGTTGAAATAATAACAATAAGTGTATTTTATTAGCAATACCAAATACATACAACATGAGATTTAAAATTGAGTTTTGAATACAAATTAAGGACTATCATTAAATATATAACAATAGGTAAATTTATAAAGCTTAATCCAATGAATATAAAAAATTCGGATTTTATTTTTGGCACTTATAACATTTTTGTTATCTAATGGATAATGGTGTATTTGCTAGTCAATATCTATGAATTACATTTCACTCTCTTTTTTGTTTCTCCCCCTTCTTTTTTATGTAAACATTATGTTGCTCTTACTATAAATTTTTAAAAAAATCTTTCTCTAAAAGCTTTCTAGACAAATGCATAAAAGCATAATCGTATTTAGCAACTAGCTAATCACATTATGTTACACCCTATAGGAAATTAGGAATTTATTTAACTATTTTGTGTATGCAAATAATTACTTGAATATTATTGTATTTAGGAAGAGAATATTATGTTGGAAAATGAAAATTTATGATAAAAATAGTAGAAATTGAATTAGTTAAAGGGTCATGTGGAACTAAAAGTAAGTAAGTGTGTATGAAGGAAATTAAGGAGTATATTTCTTTTTTGCTCTTAAACTAACCTCAAATTATAAAAATGCCTTCGGGTCACCATAAATCCAGTAAACCTAAACTTCTTCCTCATATTGGCTGTCAAACCATTAAATTCTTTCTATTCCTTCTATAACTTCTTTCTCTCAAATTTTAGCAAGATCATACTTCAAATTACTACTAGTCATCCATAGTTCTTCAGCAATCAACGTAATTCCCTTATATTTTAGCCTTTTGATGGTGGCTTTTAAGTTTTGTATTTTTGAAAAAGGGAAAGTTGGGGATTTAAGGTAATAATTCTAATTCTTCCCCTTGAATTAATGTTAACAGGTAAGCTAATCACCTTTTTAATCTCTTTTCATTGTCTTTATCTCCATATAAGTAGATAATGTATTTAAATTAATTTGTTTAATGAAATTTCGTGAGTTGCAATCTATGATGCTAAAAAGTGTGATTCTGATGATTAAAAATGATATCATTGTGTAGTGAGATATGTTTTTTATTGTTATTGGGTATAAAAGTTAAAAGAAAGGGTTGTGTTGGAAATCTAGATTTGGACCTATGTTTATTAAATTTACAAAAAATAATTGTAGGAATAATAAAAATGCAAAAAGGATCTACAAACCTATGTAGCATTGACTACCTTAATCAACTATAACCCTAAGAACACTTCCCAAAAGGCTTATAATCAACTATAATAGTCAACTATCCAAGAAGTTTGGCTTCTAGGTGACACCAATCAAGTACTATAGTTGACTATAGCCATGTGATTTATTCTTAAAGGCATATAGCTAATTATAGTAATTGACTATTTCAAAAGCAGTAGTTTATAGATTGCACTAGTTGACAATAGCCTCCAATTTTCATTCTAGAAGCACATAGTTGATTATTACTTGTGTATTTTCAATTTCAATTGTATGCTTACATTATATAATATAGATAGACTCTTTAACTCAAATATTAACATAAATAGATGGTGAATGTATTTATTTATATTTCTAATTATGACATCAATGATTGGATTGTATTTATGATTTGAAATATGGATAGGGGAGACAAAATAATGTGAATATGATATTGTACTAGATCTAAGAAACCATTTGTAAGAGGATAAGGTTAATTAAAAGGCATAAAGAAATTTAGATCTTTTCTATTTTATTTATTTATTAATCACCTGATTGAAAATGATTAATGAAATTTATTTATTATATGCAAGCGTGCATTAAATTGAGGAATAATTATAATAAGAAGGGTACAACTAATACCCGTTATTTTATTTCTTTTAAGTGGATTATATTTCTTACTAAATACTGAATCTTAAACTTACTATTTTAAAATATTTGCTATTTTAAATGTTTTAGAAGAAGCTCTTCCTCCATGACACCATAAGAGTGAATTCCCCAAAGCATAATTTGTAATGAGTAGCTATAGTTATTTTGTGGTTTATGAATAAAAATACCCTTGGGCTTTATAGGGTGTAGTTAAATATGATACAATATAGATACTTTATTGCATATATTTTTTAGAAATGTTTATAAAAGTTTACTTACTTTCAACTATATGATGATACAAAATTTAGGTAATGAATTTCACACCAATCCTAACTTATATAGGTCATGACAAATCAAAGCATGATATAGGATTTTAGTAGGAAAATAAAGCCCTAAGATAAGTTGATTAAGATATAATTATGGTTGCTCAACTAGATGTTGATTGAAATTGTATCAATGATATATGTGCACCCATATTGTGTACTACTAATACCATTTCAATGGACCTTAGATTGTTTATGAATATGGTGGTAGAGCTTTTTGTAAGAATTTTATAATCCATAAATTATTTCAATAATCATACAACTATAAATCCATAAAGAAGAGTACAAGAATTGCACAAATAAAATAAAATTTTTTTCGAATTACCTGACCCTCCTGCTACATCCATAATGTTAGATTGAGAAATTAGTTGGATCATTGCCCACACGTTCTTAAGTGAGTCTCAGAGAGAATTGTGAATAACAGACTGCAATGTGATGGGAGACTACAACTCACCTTATAAGGAGGTGGGTAGGGATCCTAACCCTAATTAAAACCTAATTAGGATTAATTGATCCATTACAATTAATCTAGAATTAGGGTATATGCATGCACTTTTAGAGTTATATTATAACACACAGTCTAGGTATTATTATTATATTAATAACATTGAATTTACTATTTAATTCAAATATATATTAAAATATGTTAGTCCACAAAATTTATTTTACAATCTCCTACTTGGACAGTCACATTTTAATATATAATTTTAAATTACAATATGTGGCCACAATTAAAATAATGTCATTAATACAATTCATACCATTATAACCATTGGTCAAATATGAGATTTCATTAAATGCATACTTGGTCATCCGATAGGGTTGAAAAGATACACATATATGAAATACCTATTCCAAAAGACCAAACAATATAAAATGTGTGCATAATCAAAATATACAAAATGATCCGTGCGTCCGCTTAAGATGTTCTACAATAGTTTGAGACAGGGTTTTAATGTCTCCTTATATTACTATAATATGATAAGTGCACTTTTCAATATAATAAAATGACAATATTATAAAATTTCAAGATCAATATAATTTTAGTTTCTAAATACACAAGTACTCCCCTAACCTAAAATATCAAAAGATTCAATAAGGCCCATATTCAATATATGTCTTTTAAATATTGTTACAATTAGGCCTTTGGTTAATGGGTCTGTAAGCATACAATCTATCAAAACATGTTCAATATGAGTAAGATGCTTGCATGTCTTCTTTCTCACAAATTGATATTTCACATTAAAGTGCTTTATACGGGCAGAACTTTTATTGTTTTGAGAGAAGTTAACAACAACAGTATTGTCGCAATAAATGGTTAAAGGTTTTGAAATGCTTTCTACTAAGTAAAATTCAAAAATAAAATTTCTTAACCATATAACCTCTCGAGTGGCCTCATAGCAAGCGACATACTTTGTTTCCATAGTGAAGGTTGCTGTTAGAGTTTGTTTGACACTTTTTCATGATACAGCTCCTCCTGTTAGCATAAAGATATATCCAAATGTTAATTTCTTATCATCTTGACAATCGACAAAGTCAAAGTCTAAATAGCCTATACAAATCAGATCATTGGACCTTTTATAAGTCAATATATAATTCTTTGTATCCTGTAGGTACCTCATGACTTTCTTGACTGCTATCCAGTGTCTTTAATCAGGATTACTTAAGTACCTCCTAAGCACACTAATTGCAAAAGTAATATTTGGGCGTGTACACACCTGAGCATACATCAAACTACCAATAGCGGAAGCATATGAGACCATATTCATTCTAGATTTCTCATCATCATTTTGAGGATATTGGGCTTTGGAAAACACTTCACCCTTTTAAATGGGTGTAGTATTATTCGAGCATGAAGCCATATTAAATCTTTTAAGAACTTTATCTATATATGCCCTTTAAGACAAACCAAGCAAATCCCAGGATCTATCACAATAGATCTCTATGCCAAGTACAAAGGATGTATTGCCAAGATCCTTTATATCAAAATTCTATGACAGTGCCATTTTTGTCTTGTTCAAAAGATTCACATCATTACTCGCAAGGAGAATGTCATCAATATACAACATAAGGATCATAAAATTGCCAGCACTCATCATATAATAATAGATGCACTGATCCACTGCATTCTCCTTAAATCCAAGAGAGGACACAATCTCATGAAATTTGAGATACCATTGCTTAGATGCTTGTTTCAGGCCATATATTGACTTATTCAACTTACACAACAAGGTCTCTTTTTCATTCTCTTGGAAACCATCTGGTTGTTTCATATAAACTGTCTCTAACAGGTCACCATTAAGGAAAGCAGTCTTTACATCCATTTGATGTAGCTCGAGATTAAAACGAGCTACTAAAGCCATTATAACTTGAAATGAGTCTTTGGACAAGAATGGTAAGAAAGTCTCCTTATAATTAATTCCTTCCTTCTGCGTGTAACCTTTTGCTACTAATCTGGCCTTGTATCTTTCAATTTCACCTTTAACAGTCTATTTGGTCTTAAAAATCCAATTGCATCCAACTGGTTTACATCCTTCAGATAATTCCACCAAATCTCATACATTATTCTTGTACATTGAATTTATCTCATCCTCCATGGCATGAATCTATTTTGAGGAATTAGAACTCGAAATAGCTTTTGAGAAGCTAATAGGATCAGAATCATCATTCACATCAAATTCATGCTCTTGCAAATAAACTACATAGTCATTTGAAATTACCTGACGATGAGTTCTCTGTGATCTTATTAGGGGAACTTCCTCAATTACATCATTTAGTTCATTTACCAATTGGATTGGTTCAATTATAGGTTGATCTAGATCATCTTGTAACTCTATATGAGATGGTTCAACAAAAGGCACTACTAGGGGAACTTCATTTTGCTCATCAACTGTTCGGGAGATATTACTTTGTTCTTTTTTGAGGGAGATCTAAAGTTACTTTCTCCCACTATTCAATTCATCCTCAAAGTAGACAGCACGATCTGACTCAATAACTCTTGATGAATGAGATGCGCAATAAAACCTACTTCCTCTTAAACTAATGTAGTAGCCGATAAAATACCCACTAATTATTCTTATTTCAAGTTTCTTAATTTGTAGGTTATAAAGCCTAATTTCAGCTTTGCAGCCCCAAACATGAAAATGTTTCAAGCTTGGCTTCTTACCATACATCAGCTCATATGGAGTTTGTGGCATAGATTTGCTCGAAACTTGGTTCAACACATACGCATAAGTTCTTAGAGCATTACCTAATAAAAATTTTGGTAAAGAGGAATGAGTTAGCATACATCGTACCATCTCCATGAGTGTTCTGTTCCTTCGCTCTGTAATTCCATTCTATTCTGGTGTGCCAAACATAGTGTAACTAGTTTCTATTCCATACTCTTGTAAATATTTTGCAAAGGGACCAGGATTTCTTCTAGTTTCATCATATCTGCCATAAAATTCACCACCTCTATTTGAATGTACACATTTAATTTTCTTTTCCAGTTTTAGTTCAATTGCTATCTTGAACATTTTGAAGGCTTCTAATACTCCAAACTTTTCAGAAAGAAACTCCACCCATCCAAATCTTGAATAGTCATTAGTGAAGGTGATGAAATACTTAAAGCCTTCCATTGCATTGAGTGAGATGGACCCACACACATCAGTATGGATTAACTCTAGAATACTTCCTTTTTTAATCTTCTTCCCTTTTCTAGCTCTAGCCGTTAGTTTTCCTTTGATGCAATCCACACAAACACTGAAATATGAGAAGTTAAATTTAGGTAAAACTTTTTCTTTTATTAATCGTTCCATTCTTTCCTTGGAGATGTGGCTTAATCTTCTATGCCAAAGTATTAAAGATGTTTCATTTAATCTTAGTCTTTTTTTTCCAATAACTGTGTTGATGGAATTTTCAAAAGCATTATCCAAATCAATTTTATATAAGCCACTATTCAAAGTACCAATTCCAATCACATAGGAGTCATAATATAACTTAAAATTATTATTTCTAAATAAACACGAATATCCATCTTGGTCCAAATAAGTTATAAAAATTAAATTCTTTCTCATAGAAGGTACAAAAACAACGTTTTTCAATTCTAAAACATGACTAGTGGACAAATATAAAAAAATAACTCCTATGTGTTCAACTTGTACTTTCTCTCTATTTCCTAACTTCAAAAATGTTTCACCCTCACTTGGCTTCCTCATATTTCTCAGCGCCTGCAAGCAATTAGTAACATGGATAGTGGCACCAATATCCAGCCACCAAGTGTTAGAAGGAACTTCAACGCTATTAGATTCAAAACAAACTAGAGTCAGAAGGTTATCTTTCTTCTTCCTTTTAAGTCATTTCTTACATTTGAACCAGTCTACCCTTTTGTGCCCATACTTTTTGTAGAATTTACAGTTTCCTTTGAACATGAATTTCTTAGGCTTATGTTGTTGCTCCCTCATATCAGTCTTTTTCCTTTCATGATTAGATTTCCCCTTATTATCCTTCTAGAAGGGCCTGTTTGCCAGTCTAGAAATCGAATCATGAGAGATGAAATTTTCCATTTGCATCTTTGTCTTCTTTATATCCTCTTCTACTTGAGTCATTATGGAATTCATTTCATTGATGGTCTATTCTCCTTTCTGAGCATTGTAAGATGTTTTTAGCATATCAAATTGAGGAAGGAGCGACTCCAAAGCTCACCAAATCAAGTAATTATCTCCCAAATCGACATTCATACTTTTCAATCGGCTGTAATAATGCACTAGTTTCATTATATGCTCCTGAACACCACTCATTCCATCATACACAGTCTTCTCCAATAAAGATAAATAATGTCCTTTTTCAGTTTTATCAAACTTAACATATTTTTCAGCCACTAAATCCAAGAATGCTTTCACCTTCTGATTATCAGGAATACTTTGCCTAATAGTCTTATCCATAGTGTACTTAATCACCATCAGACAGATTCTATTGGAATGAGTCCATTTTTCATGTTTTGCTTTTTGGGCAGGAGTTGACTCCTTATTAATTTCTGGTTCCTCTTCATGCAAAGTTAGATCAAGATTGGAGACCGCCAGATACAATTTCAAGGATTCTACCCAATCCTCATGATTGATCCCATTTAAAATTTTCACAGAAGTCAGTTGCATAGGAACAAAAGCTGAAGAAAATTATTAAAATTTATGAAATTAATCATAAATTAACAACATAACATATTTGAACAATAATCATGCTGAAAATTTTCTCATAATTATATAACTATTTACAGTATAATGTTATGATACTTAGTACCAATAGGGTATAAGTATTATAACATAATACAAGAACTACATGCTAAATTCCTAAAACCTAACACTGATAAGGTATTTAAAGTTTTAGAAAATTAACATATAATCCTAATACTCATGTTATCACATACAAATTACATTAATAAAATTACACCGATAGGGTATAATTTTCATTAGTATAGTACTTTCCTAATTTTTATTATTTCAAAATTTAGTTACCATAACACAATATTACAAGAATTTTATGCAATTAATCCACGATGGGTGAGCTTGATTACATAAAATTTAAAGGCATAACATAAGCAATTATAATCTTTGTATAAATTAAAAATTAATTGCATATTAATGATAAAAATTAAGAAAATATTTATACAGTATATATATCATCTAGAAAAATTTCACACAATAGATAATTATACAAATGTTACACAATAAAAAATTCAGGCCAAAATTCAATTAAATTAATACTTAAAAAAATAAAACAAAAAATAATAAAAAATATTTTGGTTCCAAAAAATTATAAAAAAACAAGCTTAGAGAGTGGAGCTCGGCCATATTTTTATTTTGCCAAAATTATCCCTAGAAGGCGGTAAAAGAGTAAGTGGGCATTGCCCAAACGTGATGCGTACATTGCATGCGCCAGACACACAGTTAATGGCGCGTGCATTGCACGCACCTAACATGCAATCATGGCATGTGCAATGCACGCGCTAGACACACAATTATGGTATGTGTAGTACATGTGCTAGACTCACAGAAACGGCGCATGCATTGCACGCGCTAATGACGGACTGGGCTTTGCCCAGCCCTACCATTTGATCTTCTTCTTCACCCGAAGCTTGTTTTTAGGTCTGAGACTAAAAATTTTAGGTTTAGGGAAAAATTACAGATCAAGCCCACCCAATTTTTTAGTTTTTTTTAATGCCAAAATTAAATAGGCTTTTAATCCTAATTTTATTTATAATATTATGCACCAGTAAATTCTCAAAAATTATGCATATATCATGAATTCTTTTTCGACTGTTAACACTTTTATTTTCCAGTTTTTATTCAACAATAGCATTTATTTAATGCTTATTATCTCAGATCAATTTAGGGTTTTTACTCATCAATTTGTTCCTAATGTTTCTGTAATTTTAGTTTTCCAAAATTTATGCTAAATATTCAACAAATTTCTAGAATTCTAACAAGTTCTCCGAAACTGATCCAAAAATTCGTTGTCAAAATATAATCTCAAACTAAACAAACAACATTTAGATTAAATAAAAATAAATTTAAAATAACATTGCCATAATTTTATTTTGATTTATTATGGCTTGAAGCATACAAAGAATTTACATTAGGTAAAATAAAATATTAAGATATAATTTGTATAATTCAACTTATCAATATAGATTCTTGGCTCTGATACTAATTGTAAGAATTTTATAATCCATAAATTATTTCAATAATCATACAACCATAAATTTATAAAGAAGAGTACAAAAATTACACAAATAAAATAAAAAGTTTTTTCAAATTACCTGACCCTCCTATTACATCCATAATGTCAGATTGAGAAATTAGTTAGGTCACTGCCCACACATCCTCAAGTGAGTCTCAGAGAGAATTGTAAATAACAGATTGCAATGTGATGGGAGACTGCAGCTTACCTTATAAGAAGATGGGTAAGGATCCTAACCTTAATTAAAAGCTAATTAAGATTAATTAGTCCATCACAATTAATCTAAAATTAAGGTATATGCATACACTTTTAGAGTTATATTATAACATAAAGTTTATGTATTATTATTATATTAATGACATTGAATTTATTATTTAATTCAAATATATATTAAAATGTGTTAGTCCACAAAATTTATTTTACACTTCTTTCTTAGGATAACTGTTATTGATTTAAAGTTAGGAAGCCTATTAAAGTTCCTATGGTTTCAAAGAAAGATGAAATATAACTCTCCAAAGAAGAAAGGAAGAAAAAGAAACTTATAGAGCTTGAAGACTTTTTGGCTAATTTTGAGGTTACATAAGAAGGCTAACTTAGTTGGTACAGAACATGGTAAGGTCTAAAAGTCTGTGTATATTAAACTTTTTGTGACTGCCAAGTAGAGGTTTATACTTCTTAATATTCTATTCAATCTTCTTATATGGGTTAGACATAGTTATATAATATTCATTCTAGTTGAATGCTTATTGTTTCCAACATTCTTTACAAGATTTTGAATAGCGATAGATAAGTATAAAATTAATTATGGAAGTTAGTTTAGTTTTAACTTTAGGATATGACAAGGTTAGCATCCACAACTAAGTCATGTTATTTTTGTCTTTCATAAGGTATCAGAAGTGGGTTTCATATATGTGGCACACAATCATGAGTTTTTGTTAAAAATTAAACACCATAAACTTATTCAAATTTATTTTATTTCATTATTAAGTAGTTATTTGTAAATTGAAATTGAAGTTTAACCATTAATTAATAATGATTGTATGTGCCTTTTGTAGACATGAGTCTGACATCAAACTACTTAAATTTTAGAGGAGTAGAGCATCAAGAAGATTAAATTGAAATTTTTTGATTTAGGTAAACGGTGGATTACTCATAGAGTGTCAAGGGATTATACCTAACTATGTCTATGAATAGTTTTTTTTACTATTTATAGCTTTTAATTTAATAGCTTATAAATACATTTTGGCACAAAAGGAATTAAGAAAGGAAGGTTTAACTCTTACTTGATACAAGTTTATCTAGAATTGTAGTTGAAGATTTACTTACCCTAGCCTAAAATAAGAGTAAGGCTACAATCGTTGAACTTAATTATTAGATTGACTTTGTCGTGAGGAATGAAATATCCCAATATTCAGTTAGTTTTTTATCTTCTATTTTTCTATTTATAATATCTATGTATAGTACATAAACTCACACTAACTTTTATTTTATAAAGTAGCTTCTTAGGACAAATGACACATATCTTTACCTCTCTTTTGCATATAATGTTATTGAAAAGCTTCTTGTAGCAATGACCTACATTATTGTTGTCAGAAGGGGTTTTATCTCTATTAGCAATTATTATTAATGTTGTAAGCCATTTTTATTTGTCTTCTAAGTCCCTTATAAAATATAGAAATTATTTTAACTAGTAAAAGTAGAATTTCTTAGTGCATTGAGATAAACTATTTGAATTGTTTAACTAAATGAACTAGTTAATTCTAACCTAAGGATGTGTAATTACTAGAGTATTGCATCCTTGATCATAAAAAATGTATAACTTGATTTATGGAATTAATGATACATAAATAGTGAGATCAAAGTTTCAACGTGTACTAAGATTACTATTGGGTAATTGGTGTGCCTGATTAAATTGGTTAACTTTGAACTCACTTATAGTAAATATGCAATTAGTGAAAATAAAGTACATTTAATTATTAATTTATACAATTTGATTCATATCACTATAAATTAAAGGTCTTTAATTTAGATTTATGAAAAAGTTTATGATACATAATTAAATAATCACATTTGATAAGTAATAGTACTTTAATTGATTAAAATATATGATTTGGTATATCTAATTCTTGAAAATTTACACTATTCTCATATCTTATTATATTAGCCATGATACTCATATCAGTATCATTGCTAGGGTAACTTTTAAGAACTTAAAGATAGTGCTAAAGATATATATGAAAGATACTGTTGAGTATCAACTTTGCCAACTTCATAGCAACTACTAAAAATATTGCTCTATGGCTTGCAAAACCAAAAAGGCCTAAAGCTAAATACAATGATAGCACATTAGAGAAAACTTCAGTGACTTACATATTATAGAAAACTATGCTTTTCACTTATGTAAAAATCTTCCCTAAGGTTGGAAAGATGCAAAATGAAGTTGTAAAATGATCTTTGTAGCTCTCTGTGACATTTTGTTAGGATTGGGAGCTAAAAAATTACAGTAGAAATTAATCGATCCCAGCAAAAGGATCCATGCAAAATGTTATATTAGAATAAGGATTGATTCAATACCTTTTAGGATGATTCAAAGGCTTGTTCATTAATCACCTTTCTCAACTTGCTTTCGATCGAAAACTCTAAAGTATCCACACAAACCAGTAGATCACTAGTGAACCTCCATGATCACTGATTGGAATTCTCCTCCTTTTGCCTCGTAGTGCTAGGGTTTTTTGTGTTTTAGGACGCATGAATCATTAAATATTATTACCCAACAAGCCTATTTAAATAGGTGCATAGAAAATCCTAACTAATTGGGCTTTATTCCATGTATAATTATGGGTTTATAATTGGGCCTTATAATTATAACATGAAATTCCCATATATTGGGCCAAATAATTTAGTTTATCAATTTTAAATCTACTAAGTTTTAAGTGTACAACTCTACGGGCTCTCATTACATTAACAATGATTATAAATCATATTAATGATTATAAATAATTAGCAATATCTAGTAACAGATCATTATTACCTAAGTAATGAAAAAGTCAGTGATTTGACTAAACCTATATATGTGATCATCATCTATGACCTTTTATCCTAGATATCTAAATTGAGCACAAGATATGGACTGTGTCATTCTCGTATAGTCCAATTCAAAGATTTCTTGATTCTTAAGTAAGCTGACTAAAGTAAATGTAATTGACATCCTATATTAATCCATTTGAGCATGACCATATATTTTTCTTAACTTTACTTAATCAAGAGGCTTACAGATATCACTCCTATTGCATAGGAGGGATAAATTCCATCTTGATGAGACAAATACCTCCGAATGATATGTGACATATCCAATAACTATCCTTGCATTTACTCAACCATGAGTGATATAAAGTAGTATCAAAATATGAAACTCACATATAAGGAACCTTGGCGATCTTAAGTCTGTTAGTGTATATGCCCTAAAACCAATCATATTGGTGATTATAATTTTGAATCATGTTATTTTAATGACAATTTCAATTATTATATATATATATATATATATATATATATATATATATATATTATCTGCGTATTATATTCGATTACAATAATAACCTTAGAATAATTGTATTCTTAAATGTCCCTAGTCATATATCATTGTGGATTAGGTTGCTTTGATATGTTAAGACTAGCATTTGTGAAGACTTATATGGGATATTAAGTTTACACATGAGTACAAGTTAGAGAACTTGTATACTGGACCGACCCATATTAAGAACACTACAGGGATCATTATATGAGTGTCATAAGTGGTTCTTAGTGATCATTATTAATATGGTCCTTTGACCTGAGATCACCAAGGTTCCCTACATGTGAGTTTCATATTTTGATACTATTCTATGTCACTAATGGTTAAGTGAATCCAAGGGTAGATATTGGATATATCACATATCATGCGGAGAGGTTTGTGTGATCAAGATAGGATTTGTCCCTCCTATATAACAGGAGTAACATCTACAGGCCCCTTGATTAAGTAAAGCTGAGAAAATGCATGGCCATGCTCAGATGAATTGACATGAGATGTCAATTACATTTGTTTCAGTCAGCTTACTTAGGAATCAAGAAACCTTAAGGTTGGGCTATACGAGAATGACACGGTCCATGTTTCGTGCTCAATCTAGATGTATAGGACAAAAGGACATAAGTGATGATCACGTGTAAAGGTTTAGTCAAATCACCGACTTTCTCATTACTTGGGTAACAATGATGTGTTGCTAGACACCAATCATTATTTATGATCATTAATATGATTAATGGTCATTGCCAACGTAATGAGAGCCTGTAGGGTCGCACACTTAGAGCCAAGTGAATTTGGAATTAATGGACCAAATTGTTTGGGCTTAATATTTGGGAATTCATGTCATAATTATAAGGCCCAATAATAATCCTATAATTGTACATGAAATAAAGCCCAAATAGGTTAGATTTTTCTATGCACCCATTTAAATAGGCTTGTTGGGTAATAATAGAAGTGCTATCATTATTCACGCACCCCAAAAGGCATAGAAAACCCTAGCACCTCTCCTTGATCAAAAAACTCCTGAAGAGGCGTAGCTAGCACTACGAGGTGTAAGGAGATCCATTCAACCGGTGTGTGTAGTGGACATTCATCGGTGATTCACCGGTTCGTGTGGATACCATAGAGGTGCAACCACATAAACGCTGTACTGGTGATCTGATCTTCTAGTTTCTTTCGGTTTATGATTTGGAGAGCAGATCAGATTTGTTGTGCAGCGGACAGAAGATCTTTGGCCGAAAGGTATAAACCCTAATCCCTAATCTATGGCATTCTAAATTTGCATGGATCCTTGGTGGAAATCATGCAAAATTTTATTTCACTGTGCATGTATGATGCACGATTTCCAGCAGTGGTATCAGAGCCACTTACGAATCCATAGATTAGTTTTCTGTGTTATACGTTTAAATCTGGATAATTCGTGTTTAATCAGATCATGCATGATGCAATTAGGGTTCTAGATCAATGTAATTCTATATGTTAATGAATCGATTTTGATTAGATTAAAATTAGATTGAAACATACATAATTAATGATTCAGTTTTAATGAGATTAAAAACTAGAAATGTAGCTGATGAAGGTTTCAATTTTAATAAGATTAAAATTTGAACAAAAACATGTTTGATCGTATACATGTGATGTATGCATTCTGTTTCATTTAATGAGATTAAATTAAATAAAAATATGGACTAATGTTTGAGTTAATATAGCGGAACATCAAGAAGTAGGATTTCAGAACAGTTCTGGAATTAGGATTCTTGATAAATTCTATTTTTGGCCAATTGTTTTAATGGTTAATGCAGAAACTGAAACATTCAAAATTTTTTGGATTTTTGCCCGAAAGTCTTCAAAATTTTGAATGTAAGATACATAAAAATTTTTGGGAAGGGGCTCTACCGTACTAACTCTGCGTAGCGCAATAATTGATAGCCTGAATCTAAGTTGCATTTTAAAATCAATCTTTTCATAACCTTCTAATTTTAAACAAGTTAAAATTAGAAACAAGATCAATTTCAATGAATACTTATGGTTGTATGCTTACATATGATGTTTGCTGCATGATGCATAGTTATGGCCCTTACACCATAATGTATGGTTATCTTTCATTTATTGGTTTTGATTTTATTGTAATTAAATACGGCCTTCGTGTCGTGCCTTTCTTTATAAATTCTAGTTGTACATTTTTTCTCTCACCTTACTCTCGAATGTAACTCGAGTTTTCTCCTTCATTATGTATTGTAAAGTTAGAATAGTTTCCTTTCAAATGTACAACATGTTTAAGCCTGGAGCTTACTACCATGGAGACAAAGAGCCAAAATTAATATGAGGACAACCGTGGAAGATGCTTAAAGAAGATATCTTTACCCTAGGTTGACCTTTTGGTTTTCTCATTAGCTTGGGAAAACCAATGTAGTTGGGCCATAACTATGCACATTTATTTTATGCTTTATTGCATGCTTTATATTAATGTATATGATATGTTAGATATAGGCAAGTATGGATGGCAAATAATGGTGAGATCTAAATTGACATTTAAATTCCTCAATGCAAATATTAAGTCAGTAATAAAAGTTATGCCTTCCAATGAGTGGCACTTGTCAAGGCCTTGATCAACATAAGGCAGGTTTGCTAAAGCAAAATGCCTAGTTTATCTTGGTGAGACACGATAGGATAATAGTGATATTCAAATGCCAATAATTGGGTTTTTGACTTAACTAGGCCATCTCAATAGGATTGCGGGCCTAAAGGCATTGAGTTGGGCTTAAGTCCATGAGATGGATTTGAACAAGTGTTGTTCACCCAACTATCCAAGAGTTACATAAGATGTAATTGGCAAGGAGTTACCTACCTAAATAGCCAAAACTTAAGTGATCAGCCAAAGTTGACTTAATTCTAGGTGAAATATGGATCCTGGCCCACTAGAAAATCTCAAACGCTATGATTTTTTGAAATAATAATGAGGGCTATTATTTTGAGAAAAATAGTGGGAGTATTATTTAATAAAAGACCTTATTAAATAAATAAAATACATGATTCTCATTTTGCATATTTTTCTATTGTAGATAACCATGGCATTAAATGCATCAAATTTATCACTGCAATCTATCCTTGAGAAGGATAAACTGAATGGGACGAATTTTCTCGATTGGTATCGAAACTTAAGGATTGTCCTCAAGCATGAGAAAAAATAGTATGTGCTAGAGCAACCTACTCCAGATGAGCCTGCTGCTAATGCTCCTCAAGCAAAAAAGGATGCTTATAAGAATCATCTAGAAGATGCTCTGGATGTCAGTTGTCTCATGCTTGCTACCATGAACTCTGAGCTTCAGAAGCAACATGAGAACATGGAGGCGTTCAATATGATTGATCACCTTAAATAACTCTACCAAGAGCAAGCAAGACATGAGAGATATGATGTATCTAAAGCATTGTTTCAGTGCAAGATGGCTAAAGGAACACCCGTTGCTACACATGTACTTAAAATGATTAGGTACATCAATAGCCTTGAAAGATTGGGTTTTCCTTTACAGTAAGAATTGACCACTGATATAGTCCTGCAATCGTTGCCTGAGAGCTATAGTCAATTCGTCATGAATTACAACATGAACGAAATTGATAAGACTTTACCTGAACTGCTTAACATGTTGAGAACTGCTGAGCAGAACTTGAAAAAGTCCAAGCCCAATTCCATTATGATGGTTCAAAAGGGTAAAGGAAAGGGCAAGTCTAAGGCCAAGAATAAAAAGAAAAAGGACAAGACTGATGGAAAGTCCAAGTCAAGTTCCTCTGCACTGAAGCCCAAAGGTGGCGTGGCCAAGGAAGGACAATGCTTCCATTGTAAAGAACCAGGACATTGGAAGCGAAATTGCAAGATTTACCTGGAAGAGTTTAAGAAGCAAAAGGAAAGTGGGACTTCCAACTCAGGTATTTATGTTATAGAGGTTAATTTATCTACTTCTACATCTTAGGTATTAGATACTGGATGTGGTACTCACATTTGTGTAAATGTGCAGGATCTTAAAGAAAGTAGATCCTTAGCCAAAGGTGAAGTGAACCTGCGCGTTGGAAATGGAGCAAGAGTTGCTGCATTAGCTGTAGGAACTTATTATTTATCTTTACCTAGTGGATTAGTTTTAGAATTGGACAATTGTTATTTTGTGCCTACTGTTAGTAGAAATTTGATTTCTATTTCTTGTTTAGACAAGAAAGGATTTTCATTTATAATAAAGGACAAATGTTGCTCTATTTATTTAAATGAAATGTTTTATGGTAGTGCACAATTAATGAATGGTCTTTATGTTCTGGGCCTTGAAAATCCAATCTATAACATAAACATGAAGAAGGTCAAAACTAATGATTCAAATCCAACCTATCTTTGGCATTGTCGTTTAGGCCATATAAATGAGACACACATCTCCAAACTTCATAAGGATGGATTTTTGGACTCATTTGATTTCGAATCATATGAGGTATGTGAGTCATGTTTATTAGGTAAGATGACTAAAACCCCTTTTACTGGGAAAGGTGAAAGGGCTAGTGATTTATTAGGCCTTATACATAGTGATGTATGTGGACCTTTAAACACACAAGCTAGAGGAGGTTATCAGTACTTCATTACTTTTACTGATAATTTCAGTAGATATGGTTACGTGTTTCTTATGAAACATAAGTCTCAATCTTTTGAAAAGTTCAAAAAGTTCAAAAATGAAGTACAAAACCAACTTGGTAAAAGTATTAAAGCACTTCATCAGATTGAGGTGGTGAATACTTAGACCAAGAGTTTCTTAATCATCTAAAGGAGTGTGGCATTGTATCACAACTCACTCCACCAGGAACACCTCAATGGAATGGTGTTTTTGAAAGGAGGAATCGAACTTTGTTAGACATGGTTCGGTCAATGATGAGTCAGGCTGACCTTCCAAATTCCTTCTAGGGACATGCTCTAGATACTGCAACTTTCACACTAAATCATATTCCGTCAAAATCAGTTCAAAAGACACCATATGAGATATGGACTAGGAAACGTCCTAGTTTGTCTTTAATGAAGATTTGGGGCTGCGAAGCTTACGTAAGACGTCAGGCTTCTAATAAACTTGGACCTAAATTTGATAAATATTTTTTCGTTAGATATCCTAAGGAAACAAAAGGATATTATTTCTATAATCCAACCGAGCAAAAAGTGTTTATTGCTCGAACTGATATTTTTCTAAAGAGAGAATTTATCTCTAAAAGAATCAGTGGGAGAAGAATAGAACTTGAAGAAATTCAAGATCAACGAGAAAACATTGAACTTGAGATGGAACCTGAGCCGGTTCCACAAACAGTTATGGAACAACCTGCTCATGTAACACAGAACCCACGTAGATCTAGTAGGATACGTCGTGAGCTCGAGAGATATGGTTTTCTCGTGACTCATCACGGTGATGTGTTGCTCATAGACCAAGATGAGCCCACAACCTACCAAGAGGCTATAATGGGACCAGATTCTGAGAAATGGCTAGAAACTATAAAATCAGAGATGGACTCCATGTATTCAAACTAAGTTTGGACTTTGGTTGATCTACTTGAAGGGGTAAAACCCATTAGGTGCAAATGGGTTTTCAAAAAGAAAACTGACATGGATGGTAATGTGTGTACCTTTAAGGGACGATTGGTTGCAAAAGGTTTCAAACAAATCCATGGTATTGACTATGATGAGACTTTTTCTCCAGTTGTCATGCTTAAATCCATCAGGATTCTTCTAGCTATAGCAGCATATTATGATTATGAAATCTGGCAAATGGATGTCAAAACTGCTTTCCTTAATGGAAATCTTCTTGAGGATGTGTACATGACACAACCTGAAGGTTTTGTAAATCCTGAAAATGCTGGAAAAGTTTGCAAATTGCAACAATCCATTTATGGATTGAAGCAAGCTTCTAGGAGTTGGAATCTTCGTTTCGATGATGCAATCAAAGAGTTTGGTTTCATAAAAAATGAAGATGAACCCTGTATATACAAGAAGGTTAGTGGGAGCACAATAGTCTTTCTGGTGTTGTATGTAGATGACATATTACTCATTGGAAATGACATTCCTACACTACAGTCTGTAAAAACTTGGTTAGGAAATTATTTTTCTATGAAAAACTTAGGTGAGGCCTCCTATGTATTAGGTATCAAGATCTATAGAGATAGATCGAGAAAATTGCTTGGCCTAAGTTAGAGTACATACATCGACAAGGTGCTAAAAAAGTTTAGCATGCAAGATTCTAAAAGAGGATTCTTGCCGATGTCACATGGCATAAGTCTCTCAAGAACTCAATGTCCTTCCACAGAGTATGAGAGACAGCGCATGAGTAAGATCCCTTATGCATCTGCGATTGGGTCTATCATGTATGCTATGTTATGTACTCGTCCTGATGTCTCGTATGCTTTAAGCATGACGAGCAGATACCAATCAGATCCTGGTAAAAGTCACTGGACAGCTGTTAAGAATATTCTTAAGTACTTAAGAAGAACTAAAGACATGTTTTTGATTTATGGAGGTGAGGAAAAGCTCATTGTAAATGGTTACACTGATGCTAGCTTTCAAACCGATAAAGATGACTTCAGGTCCCAGTCAGGTTATGTATTTTATCTTAATGGTGGCATTGTGACCTGGAAGAGTTCAAAGCAAGGGATAGTGGCTGATTCTACAACAGAAGCTGAATACATTGTAACATCAGATGCCGCAAAAGAGGTTGTTTGCATTAAGAAGTTCATCAATGAACTTGGGGTTGTTCCTAGCATTGCTGACCCAGTAGAGCTTTATTGTGACAATAATGGAGCCATTGCGCAAGCCAAGGAACCTAGATCTCACTAGAAATCCAAACATATACTCCGGTGCTATCATCTCATAAGAGATATTGTTGATAGAAATGATGTCAGGATATGCAAAATACCAACTGACGATAATGTCGCCGATCCACTAACAAAAGCCCTAACGCAGCAAAAGCATGATAGTCATATGAGATCCATAGGTATTAGATACATGGATGATTGGCTTTAGTGCAAGTGGGAGATTGTTAGTGTATATGCCCTAAAACCAATCATATTGGTGATTGTAATTTTGAATCATGTTATTTTAATGACAATTTCAATTATTATATTTATATATATTGTCTGCGTAATATATTCGATTATAATAATAACCTTAGAATAATTGTATTCTTAAATGTCCCTAGCCATATATCATTGTGGATTAAGTTGCTTTGATATGTTAAGATTAGCATTTGTGAAGACTTATATGGGATATTAAGTTTACACATGAGTACAAGTTAGAGAACTTGTATACTGGACCGACCCATATTAAGAACACTACACGGATCGTTATATGAGTGTCATAAGTGGTTCTTAGTAATCATTATTAATATGGTCCTTTGACTTGAGATCACTAAGGTTCCCTACATGTGAGTTTCATATTTTGATACTATTCTATGTCACTAATGGTTAAGTGAATGCAAGGGTAGATATTAGATATGTCACATATCATGCAGAGGGGTTTGTGTAATCAAGATAGGATTTGTCCCTCCTATATAACAGGAGTAACATCTATGGGCCCCTTGATTAAGTAAAGTTGAGAAAATGCATGGCCATGCTCAGATGAATTGACATGAGATGTCAATTACATTTGTTTCAGTCAGCTTACTTAGGAATCAAGAAACCTTAAGGTTGGGTTATACGGGAATGACACGGTTCATGTCTCGTGCTCAATCTAGATGTATAGGACAAAAGAACATAAGTGATGATCACGTGTAAAGGTTTAATCAAATCACCGACTTTCTCATTACTTGGGTAACAATGATGTGTTGCTAGACACCAATCATTGTTTATGATCATTAATATGATTAATGGTCATTGCCAACGTAATGAGAGCCTGTAGGGTCGCACACTTAGAGCTAAGTGAATTTGGAATTAATGGACCAAATTGTTTGGGCTTAATATTTGGGAATTCATGTTATAATTATAAGGCCCAATAATAAGCCTATAATTGTACATGGAATAAAGGCTTGTTGGGTAATAATAGAAGTGCTATCATTATTCACGCACCCCAAAAGGTATAGAAAACCCTAGCACCTCTCCTTGACCAAAAAATCCCTGAAGAGGCATAGCTAGCACTACAAGGTGTAAGGAAATCAATTCAACCGGTGTGTGTAGTGGACATTCATCGGTGATTCACGGGTTCGTGTGGATGCCACAGAGGTGCAGCCACATAAACGCTATACTGGTGATTTGATCTTCTAATTTCTTCCGGTTTTTGATTTGGAGAGCAGATTGGATTTGCTGTGCAGCGGACAGAAGATCTTTGGCCGAAAGGTATAAACCCTAATCCCTAATCTATGGCATTCTAAATTCACATGGATCCTTGGTGGAAATCGTGCAAAATTTTATTCCGCTGTGCATGTATGATGCGCGATTTCCAGCAAAGTTAAAGGACCATATTAATGATGATCACTAAGAATCACTTATAATACTCATATAACGATTCATTTAGTGTTCTTATGGTAGGTTAGTCCAGTATACAAGTTCCTTAACTTGTACTCATGTGTAAATTTAATATCTTATATAAGTCACCATATATGCTAGTCTTAACATATCAAAGCAACCCAATCCACAATGACATATGACTAGGGATATTTAAAAATATAATTATTCTAAGGTTATTATTATAATTAAATATATTACGTAGATAATATATGTAAAAATATGATAATTGAAATTACCTTTAAAATAACATGATTCAAATTATCAATTATCCATATGATTGATTTTAGGGCATATGCACTAACACATTCATAACGAGACATAAAAATTACTTTCTTATGATATTTTGTTTATAATAACTCTACACTATACATATCTAAATTTTGAAAAAATTCACTATTTTCATATCTTATTATATTAAGCATAATACTTATATTAGTATCAATGCAAGGGTAGTATACCTTTTCAAAACTCGAAAATTAGTACCAAAGCTACACAACACTGAAATTAAGATAAGATATAAATGTTTCTCCTTTATGTCTTGTATTGTTATGTCAAGAACATTATAACTAATCAAAATATTCTAATTTGTAAATAATACAAAGTAAATAATAGAAAAATGAAAACAAACATGCAAGGACCTAAAACTTCCTGCCTAGCTTATCCAAATGCACATTGATGTGTCTTAATAACTTTTACTAAATATAAATGACAAAATGACTATATGATTATAAATAGAAAATGAATTACACATTATCAAAACAAAAATAAAGAGCTTTATAAGGAATATAGGAATACATAAGTGGTTTGTATCTCTTATGAAATAAATACTATTGTGAAGAAAAATACCTTCTAGCAATAATAATGTAGGTTACTACTATAAGGGGTTTTTTTGTAACAATATTTGCTTATAAAATTTAATCACTTCCTTCATTCTAAATGATGCATAAATGTGTTGAGATTGTATGCCTTTCTAGGAAATCATTCTAGAATGATTTTAGGTTAATTATATACATATTAGAAAGTTATTCTAAATTGATATTTTTCCTTTTTAGCTTAATTAGGATTAGAATTAGTATCATAGATTTGATTGTAATATCTTTGATTGATTACGCTTTTTGTATATAAATAGGCTTCTTGGCTATAGCTAATTGCTCAAGCCATTTTCAACACTTGAACTTGGTATCAAAGCCTTCATATTGAAGGACTCTGCTTCTGCTTTATTTTTCTTCTATTGAATTTCAAGCTCTTTTCCTTTACCTAGAAACACAGACCTTACAAAGCCAAACACCTCTAAGCTTCTAAACACAGACCCTACAAACCTAACCATAGAATTCTTTTTAAAAAAATTGTTTATAGCAATGCTAGTAACACCTAATCTATTTTCTCTATTTTATGGAGCAATAACACATATTTTGAAGAACAACCACCATAATAATCACTTTCGATAAATTTCTAACCTCTTCAATTGGTGCATGATGTCAACACGTACCATTATAGATGAATATGAAGCCCACATATTATTGTTTTGGACGTGTGTGAATAGCATACACTACCTAACAATAATCATGCCTTTTCATTGAGTTTATTCGTGGCCTCAGTTCTAAAAATTCAAAGATTACCAAAAAAATTTTCCTTCTTATCTACTAGTAATCCTAGCATCGCATCAATTAAATTAAATGAAGACAATTATGCTTTATGGCCTATTGCTACTCAAACTTAGTTTAAGGGACAGGAAGTGCAAGGTCACTTGACAAAAAGGCTTATAGATATCCCCACATCCAATTAACAATTAGGAAAAACTGGATGCTTGGTAATCTATTGAATTTGATTTGTTCATCTATTTGTATTCCTCTATAAGTTGTTATGATGTGTAGGAAAAAGCTAAATAACTATATTTAAATAACATCCAGTAACTTTATAATCTTGTGTATAACCTTGTTAATTTGAAGCAACAAAATTCTAGCATTTATTCCTATATTAAGAGAGTCTAAATTATTGTAGAAGAATTCCAACAACTATTGCCTATCATAACTGATATCACTAAGTAGGAGATACAGCAAAATCAATTTTTTATAGCCCTTACTCTTGCAAGTGTTAACTTAGAATTTTTTTCTATTTATAAATAACTATCGATTTCTACTTAAATTCTAACCTTGAATAATTCTTTCTCAAGCTTAATGTGATATAAACTTCTAACACTTCTCACCATAAAGAATGATAAATCTCCAACACCTACTATCACAAGAAATGATAATTCTACCTTAGTATCTTTTTCCAATAACAAAGGTTAAGGTGGTTGTGGAAATTAAGGAAGGGGATAGGGAGGATAAGAAAACTTTCATTACTACAACAATCATTGTCAGAAACTCAAGCATTCATAAGAACATTATTAGGTCTTACATGGACATCCCACACAATTTGCCAACTTAGTTAATATTGAAACTAGTACATAAGTAGTTAGTAATGAAATAAATAATCACTTGGTCCTATTTGATCAAGAACTTTGGGCATTCCTTCAGAATTTATTTACTTAACATAAACAAGGAAAAAGTATTACCTCCACAACATATTCTAGTGATTCTATAGCATACCTATCTCATTTAACTTCCTTAGGACTTTAGGTGTTTGATTTAAGAGCTTCTAATCATATAACTAGTAACAAATCTCTATTTACTCATTTTTACACCAATAAATCTCTTCCTATTATTACTTTAGCAGATGGAACAAAAATTAATGCATAAGCTATTGGTCAGGTAAATCCTTTCAATCTTTACCTTTGAAATTAGTCTTTTATATTCCTGATTATCCACCCAATTTAATATCTGTTAGCCAATTTACATGCACTTTTGACTGTTTTATAATTTTTTTTTGCTAATTCCTTTTCCATACAAGATTAGAATACAGGGATAATTATTGGTACTAAGCATGAGTCACAAGGACTTTATTACATCTAACTAACTTTTTCAATAATTTGTGTTGCTACTGAGTCACCTGAGTTACTTCACTATTGTTTGGGTCATCTTAGTATAAAAAAACTTTATAAAATGGTTCTTCATCTTTTAACTTTAGAGTCTTTAGAGTGTGAGTCTTGTCAACTTAATAAGTATGTACGAAGCTCTTTCCTTAGTAGAACCCACAATAAAGCTAAGTTATTATTTTCTATCATTTATTCTAATATTTAAGATCCGAGTTGTATTACTTTAACCTCAGGTTTTCGATATTTTGTTATATTTATTGATGACTACTCTTGATATACATGATTATATTTAATAAAGGATCATTCTAAGTAATTTTCAAATTTTAAGTCTTTTTGTTCTAAAATTCATAATTAATTTGATGTTAAAATTTACATACTTTGGAGTGACAATGCCTGAGAATATTTTTTTGCATCTTTTTCTTCTTTCATGTCCTCTGAAGGCATTATCATTAATCCACATGTTTACAACAAAATGGTATTGTTGAAAGAAAGAATCAACATTTACTTAAATTGCACAAACTCTTTTGATACATGCAAATGTTCCCTTTCATTTTTGGGTAGATGTTGTTCGAATTACATGTTATTTAATTAATTGTATGCCTTCTTCTATTTTAAATAATTAAATCTCTTGCTCTCTGATTTTTTTGAAAGAACCCATATACAAACTTCCTGTTTGTATTTTTGGATGTACTTGTTTTGTTCACGATCTTTCTCCAAAGAAAGATAAATTACCCGTAAATTCATTAAATGTATTTTTCTAAGGTATTCAAGATTACAAAAGGTTACAACTATTATTCACCAATCTTACATAAATTTTTTACTTCTACTAATTTCACATTCTTTAAATCTTCTCCATTTTTCTCCTTTTCCACAAAATTCACTCTTATAACTGAGGTTTTACCAATTCCTTTATATGATCCTACACTTGTAATATCTTCATAAGATAAGCCTTTAATTACCTATCAGTGACAACCTCGTCCAACTTAGATTATTGAAAATTTAGTTAATTCAACACTAGCTTAAATTACTATAGAAGCTCCTATAGAACCATATCTTATGCCAACATCGTCTCTGGAATCCAATCCCCTAGAAAGTTATAATAACTTCCTAGTGCCCTCTTAAAAGGTAATCATTCTACTCGAAATCCATACCTTTTTTATAATTTTCTAAGTTACCATCGTCTTTCTTCATTCCATTATGCTTTTATTTCTTCTTTGTCTTCTGTCTCTATTCCTGAAACTATACAGGAAGCTCTCTCTCATCCCAGGTGGTGTCAAGCAATGTTAGATGAAATGACTGCATTACACACTAGTAGTACATGAGAATTATTACATTTTCCTATTAGCAAATCTCTAGTTGGATGTTATTGGGTTTTCAATATTAAAGTTAGTCTTGATGGAAAGATTAATTGGTTAAAAGCTCAATTGGTGGTAAAAGGCTATACTTAAATTTTTAGCCTGGATTATAGGGATACATTTTCACCTCTTGCAAAGATTAACTCAATTTGCCTTTTTCTTTCTTTAACCGCCATTCATCATTGGCCTTTACATCAGTTAGACCTTAAAAATGCCTTCTTGTATGATGATCTTGAAGCAAAAGTTAACATAAAGTAACCATCAGGGTTTGTTGCTCAGAGGAAGAGTCATCTAGTATATAAATTGAAGAAATCGCTTTATAAACTTAAACAATCTCCACAAGCTTAGTTTAAAAGATTCAATAAAGTTATTTAAAATTTACACATGCAAGAGAATAATCATTCTATCTTTTATTACTCTTTTATTTTTAGTCAAATATACCTAATTGTTTATGTTAATAACATAGTGATTACAAGAGATGATCACAAAGGTATTGAGCAGCTTAAATAACATTTGTTTTATTACTTCTAGACTAAGGATTTTAGAAAACTTCATTACTTTCTTGGTATTGAGGTAGTACAATATTGATCTATTATGTCTGTTTATTAGAGGAAATATGCTTTTGATATACTAAGTGAGATAGGTATAATAGAGTGTAAGCTAGTTCACACACCTATGGATTTAAATATAAAACTTCTACTAAATTAAGGAGAACCTTTTTCAGATTTGAAAAGATATCGAAGGCTTGTTGAAAAATTGAATTATCTTATAATCACTAAACATATTATCTTATTTGTTATAACTATAGTAAGTCAATTCCTTAACTCACCTATGAAGTTCATCGGGATGCTATTACAAGAATTCTCAAATACATTAAGGGAAGTTTAGAAAAAGGATTATTATATAAAAGTTGAGGCCATACTCAAATTATTGAGTATTCTAATGTCGATTATGCTGGGTATCCAAATAATCAATGATCCATTTTCGAATATTATGCTCTCTTTGGAGAAAATCTCATTTTATAAAAAAGTAAAAAGCAAAATATGGTAGCAAGATCAAATGTAGAAGTAGAGTGTCAAGTTATGACATTAGCCAGTATATAAACTTATATGGTTGAAACAATTGTTACTAGAACTCAAATTATATTAATTAGGTCTTATGGAACTTGTATATGATAATCAAGCTACATTGTAAGTTACCTCAAACCCAGTATTTCATGAAAGGACTAAACACATTGAATTTGACTGCCATTTCATCTAAGAAATGATAACTTCAAAAGAAATTAACATTATTTTTGTGAACTTTAATGATCAACTAGCGATGTTTTTATAAAGTCTCTTTAAAAATTGAGAATTAATTATATATGTAATAAGTTAGATACATTTGATATATATACTCTAACTTGAGAGGGAGTGTTGAGATTGTATGCCTTTTTAGGAAATTATTTTAGATGGATTATGTACATATTAAGAAATTATTTTAGATTGATATTTTTCCCTTTTAACTTGCTTAGGATTTGAATTAATATCACAAATTTGATTATAATATTTTTTATTAATTATAACTTTTGTATATAAATAGACTTCCTAGCTATAGCTAATTGCTTAAGCCATTTTCAACAATTCGATGCATGCATTACCCCACTTACGATATTTTTCATTTTATTAAAGGAACCATTTATACAATTTTGTACACAGAATAAAAGACAAATCTTAATTACAATAGTATTAAATGATTAGGGAGTGTTTACAAATAATTGCAAATAAGTTTATCTATGCATGAATATGATTTTTTTTAAAAAAAATACCATTAATCAAAGAACCCTCCTACCAAATTATACAAGGATGGTACTAATATGCCAATGGATCAACTTTAACATATAATTTTGAGGAAAGGAGCTAGTTTCCCTTATTGTATAGACCACGGAGGCCTTCTATTATGTGCCTACAGATAAACCGTGACTAAATTCAATGTTAGAATTAAAATGTCAATTATCATATTAAAGTAAGTTTGGTAGGAAGAGAAATGTTAAATGACATTAACTCTTTATTGTCTAAACATACCAATGATACAAAAAAGTATTAAAAGGCTAAATCAAAAAATATTAATGTGACTTGTACAACTGAAATATTTCAACATGAACAGTCACTAATAACAATGCAATCACTAAAGGCATTAGAGATCTAGATCTTATGATTTGCAAAAGATTTATAATAGGTATAATTTAAAATCTATAAGTTCCCTTTATGAAATTTGATCCAATGGCCTAGATGCCTCTTTGAAGTTAGAGTTATCCAAAAGAGGAATGATTAAACATCATAAATATCAAAAAGTTTAAAAGATAGTGGGACTGAAATAGAAAATAAAGGAAAATATATAGATATTCTACAAGGAATATATATAATTTTTTTGAAAAAAGAAGCATCATAGTTAGTATTAAGACAACAGTGGACTAGAGAGAAAAATTCTTCCCTACTGCACTAAGAATCCATAGAATCCAGATCCACATGGTCCATCTTATCACCTTGCCAAATCTTGGATACCATAATTGTAATGAAATTATCCTTATTGCCTATTAATGAAAATTTACAAATCTTAATTACTTAATGCACAAGACATTTGGTGCTAAATTAGCAATCTTGATATCCTTATTCTTAATCTAGCACACATGGACATTTACATGCTATAAAAGCATTAGAACAGGTGTTTTGTGAAAGTATCCAAGGTTGCCTAACTAAAAGATATAAAATTGAGGAAATAAATATGATTTATGAAATAATTTTATAAGTTGGAATTTGGGCTCATTAGTTTCTGTTGTTATCATTATTATCCAACTTGTTTAGGTTTACAAATTGAATGGATCATGTTTAAGCCCTTCAAATATTTTTGGGCCATCATACTTTTATATTTGTAAAAGCCCAATTGTATTTTTCCTTGTGGAAAAATATTTTATGATTTCCCATTTATTTTTATTTTTGAAAATACCAAACTTGCTCACCAAGTAAAAATGTTATTGACTATAATATAATATTTATATTTCAAAGGAAAGATGACAAGATCCAATGGTCAACATTTATTGGTCATTTTAAGCCTTTGATTTATCATAAGTGGGAAAACTAAAATGAAAGAGAATTTCAAATTTTAATAGCCTAATATGTGATAAAATTAATATTAAATTATATAGGTTGTCTTAACAACTTTTTACAGTTAGGTGAATAGTTTTGAATGGTATATATAGAGTACAAGCTAACTAGATTAGTCTTCTAAAAGATAGTACAATTTTGGCAAAATAACAGCATATTCTGTGCCAAAAATTGAGAAAAGGTGAAAATGGTTTAAATTCTAACATATACAGTACTTACATGATATTTTCGGATTGTGTAACATCCTAGGAAGCTTTTAAGGTAAGTCAAAAATTTGCAAAGCCATTTCTCAAATTTCAAATTACTTGGAGTCAAAAGGAAGCTTAGAGCCCAAAGTTCAAATTCAAAATTGGAGCTAAAAGATAACTTAGAGCCTAAGTTGATTTTTATTTATAAATAGGCTACATGCATATAAAGATAAGATATGAGAAAATAAAGAAGCCTAGTACTACAACTTATAAATTCTCCTTAGCTTTTCTTTAAAAAAATCTTAGTTCTCATATTTTTCTCACTCTTGAGCGAAAACTTGCATATATACTCAAAAGAGTGTTAGTGAGTGAAATTTTATAAATCTCTTTTAGATATTATGAGGAAAATCCTTCTTGCATTGTTTGAGATATCCTAGTGGAGATTGGGATAATTTTGTAAAACCAAGTGGTTGTGAAATCTTAGTGGAAATCAGAGTATCTTATAAAATTAGATGATTGTGAAATCCTAGTGAAAATTGGAGTATCTTGTAAAGCTAAGTGGTTATGAAATCCTAGTAGAGATCAGGAGTATCTTATAAAGTTAGGTATTGTAACTTAGTAAAAAGTTAGTGGATGCCTCAAATGAAACTTGGTAGCTTGAGAAGAGAAAAGTAGACTCAAAAGGCATCCCTCTTAGATAATTAAACTTTTATAAAAATTCTTGGTATTATTTCTTCTCTCCTTTACTTATCTTTTGTTTCATTTCTATTTTTTACCATTATTGTGTTTTGAAAATTGCATTACTTCATAGAAAAAGAAGTTAACCTTTTTCATTGCATTTATTAAAGTAACACTCTTTGAAAAACCTTTGAGAAAATATTACTAAAATGTTTCATATTTTTAAATATACATATTCATAATTTTTCAAGAATATTTTAATCAAACTTTATGGTTTTATTATTTTAATATCATAAATATTATTTGAATTTTTCTTATAAAAAGCCAATTCACCCCCTCTTAGCTTATAAGCTCTATCAATTGGTATCTGAGTTTGGTCTCCCATTTTCAAAAAGTCTAACAACTTTATGAGTAAAGATCTTATAGGTAATGGAACTTTTTGGCTAAACTCATGAACTAGATGGATATTTTACAACTAGACCTCTACTCTTTAATGGTGCAAATTATGACTATTAGAAGTTTAGAATGATGATCTACATCAAATCCATTAATATCAAAGTATGAAAAATTATCAAGGAATGCTATGAAGTACATATAAAAATAGAAAGAGAAATAAAAGTACTTAAGTTGGAAAATGAATGGATGGAAACTGATTACAAGAAGGAAATAATATATGTAAAAGCAATGAATGCCATTATGTGTGTTGTAAAACCTAGTGAGTTTAAAAAGATTTCTAAATGTATTTTTGCAAAATCAATGTGGGATAAACTTGAAGTAACCTATAAAGGCACTAATGAAGTAAAAGAAACTAGAATCAATATGCTTAAACATGAATATGAAATATTTAAGATAGAAGAAAATAAAAAAATAGAGCTTTAAGAGGCTCTTAGCCATCGTTAATGATCTTTATCCATTAGGAAAAATCATTACTAATGGATAACTAGTGATGAAAATCTTGAGAACTCTTCCAAAGTCATGGGAATCTAAAGTAGATATCATACAAGAAGAAAATAATCTTTCTGCTCTTACATATAATAAGTTAAGAGGAAAACTTTTAGCATATAAAAAAATATAAATGAGAGAAGATCAAGAAAAGAAAAAGAAAGTGATAGCATCTAAAATATTCTCATAAAAAGATGAAGAAGAAGATAATCTTAATAAAGAATAAAAAGAACAAAAAAATAAGTTAGCCTCTTTAGAAAAAGGATTTTTTAGAATTTATAAAAGAAAAGATAGTTTTTAGGCTAGATTATTTCAAAAAAGAGAACAAAATAAAGAATTAAACAACCAACCTTTGGTTTGCTTTAAATGTAAAAGGCCAGGACATAAGAAAAGTGATGTCCAAAATTAAAGAAAAAATCTCTAAAGAAGACAACCAAGAAGAAGGCTATGGTGATAATATGAGATGATGAAGATACAACCCCTAAAAAAGAAATTTAAAATGAAAAAGAAGAAGTAGATGATATTGTCAATTACTGCTTTATGGTTAGAAGTGAACAAGATAATAAGATAACTGATGATGAACTTGAATCTTCTTTATCACATGATGAATTGATGGAGATTTTCATAAAGTTTTAACTAAACATTTTTCTTTGAAAAAACAAAATAAAACTTTAATGAAGGAAAATAATCTTCTTAAAAAAGAAAAAGATTTTTAAAACACTTTTGAAACTAAAAATCAAAATTTTTGAAAAATCATTTGAAAAATGAAAATGAAGCTTTAAAAAAGGAAAAACAAATTTTGGAAAATAATTTTAAATTTCTAACAAAATCAGTTAAAAAGTTGAAAAAAGAAAATTAAGACTTATGAAAAGAAAAAGATCTTTCAAAGAAAGAAAAACAAGTTTTAGAAAATGATTGTAAAGTTTTGAAAGTAGAAAATCATAAAATAAGATCTAAGTTAGAGCATAAAACTTTAAACTTAAAAAAGGAGAATGTTTCTTTAAAATAAATGATCTTGCAAAATTTGCTAATGGAAAAAATAATTCAGATACTCTTTTAGAAATTCAAAAATATTCTTTCAAAAAATAAGGATTAGGTTATCTTCACTCACATTATAATAAACATTATAAAAATGTCTTTATGAAAGCCTTTTATCCACCAAGCTCATATGGGACTTGCAATTATTGTAGAGATAAAAGTCATGTTGCTAACATTTGTTATTTAAGAAAAAGAATGCCTTAAAAAAATTAATATTGGATGCTTGATAAACAAAATGATAAAAAGGTATCAACTAACTTCCAAGGGCCTAAAAAGATTTGGGTGCCTAAGAAAAATTAATCTTTTATTGTAGGTATAACTTAAATCCATAATAAAGAAATAATGATTGGTTTCTAGACAGTGAATCCTCTAGACACTTGACCGGAGATCAAAGTAAGTTCTCATCACTCAAAATCATAAATGGCGAATTTGTCACACTTGAAAGCAATATCAAATGCAAAATCATCAGTATAGGTAAGATAAATATGAGTCTTACCTTTATTGATAATGTTAGTTTGGTTGATAGCTTTAAGCATAATTTTTTAAGCATTAGCCAACTTTGTGACAAAAGTTATAAAGTAATTTTTGAATCATCATATTATTTTATTTAACATAAAAAGGAAAATAAAATCTATTTTGTTAGAAAAAGAATTGATAATATCTATGTTTCAAATATGCAAGAAATTTTTTCAAACTCTTTAAAATGTCTTGCATTAATAAGTGATGAAAGTTAGCTATAACATAGAAAACTTGGTCATGTTAACATGTGTCTTATTTCAAATCTTTTAAAGAAATACTTAGTGATAAGTCTTCCAAAAATAATTTTTGAAAAAAATCATATATGTGACTTATGTCAACAAAGCAAGCAAGTAAAATCACCTTTTTAACCCATAAATATGGTTTCAACTTCTAGATCATTAGAACTTTTACATATGAATTTATTTGATCCTACTAAAACATTGAGCCTCAAAAGAAAAAGGTATGGTTTGGTAATTGTTAATGATTTCTTTAGATTTATTTGGGTATATTTTCTTGCACATAAAGATGATACTTTTGAAATATTTAAGAAAAATCATATATGTGACATATGTCAACAAAGCAAGCAAGTAAAATCACTTTTTCAACCTATAAATATGGTTTCAACTTCTAGACCATTAGAACTTTTACATATGGATTTATTTGGTCCTACTAAAACATTGAGCCTTAGAAGAAAAAAGTATGATTTGATAATTGTTGATGATTTCTTTAAATTTACTTGGGCATATTTTCTTGCAAATAAAGATAATACTTTTGAAATATTTGAAAAATTTTATGAGAAAGTTCAAAATGAAAAAGAAGTTTACATTACAAATATTAGAAGTGACCATGGTAGTGAATTTAAAAATTAAAAGTTTGAAAATTTTTATGATGAAAATGTTATTGGCCATAACTTTTCTTATCCTAGAACTCCCCAGCAAAATGGGATGGTGGAAAGAAAGAATAGGACATTACAAGATATGGTTAAAACCATGCTTTATGAAAATAACTTACCAAAATATTTTTTGGCTGAAGTTATTAATATATCATGTTATATTTCAAATAAATGCTTGATTAAACCCATTTTGATAAAAAAAACTCCATATGAATTGTGGATGGGAAGAAAACCCAACATTAGTTATTTTCATGCCTTTTGATGCAAATGTTTCATTTTAAATAATGGAAAAGACAATTTTACAAAATTTTACTCAAGAAGTGATGAAGGAATTTTTGTTAAATATTCTAATACAAGCAAAGCTTATAAAGTATACAACAAAAAAACTTTCACTATTAAGAAATCTATGCATGTTATTTTTAATGAATCTAACACATATTCCTTGAGAAAGCAAGCTGATGATGAAGGCTAAATAATCTCAAAGGAATAAGAATCTAAAAAATAAACTAAAATAATTAGAGAAAATTAATTGGAGACTTATTTCCCAGAGGACTAAGGAGATTGCTATCTTAAGTAGAATGCTGAAAATAAACAAGATGGTTGCTATTTGGAATAGAATGATGATGCTGTAAAAAATCTAGTAAAAAAGCAGTAACATACACCTCTAAGAAGTAAAGAAAGTCTACTAAGAAAACAAAGAAATCACCCAAGCTATCCAAATGAATTTTTCATTGGTGATTCATATCAAGTTATGAGAATTAGATCCTTTTTTAAAAATAAAACTAACTTAGCTTTACTATCACATATAGAACCCAAGAATGTACAAGATGCTCTCAATGATGAAAAAGGAAGTGTCAAATTACACCAGTTTGAAAAAAATGTAGTGTGGAAGCTTGTACTACCACCTTCAAATCATCTAATCATTGAAACTAAATGGGTATTCAAAAATAAATTAAATGAACCTAGTAAGGTGGTAAGAAATAAAGCTAGGTTAGTAGCTCAAGGTTATAATCAACAAGAAGGTATTGATTATGATGAAACTTATGCACCTGTGGCTAGAATCAAATCTATAAGAATGCTTCTATCCTTTGCATGCTCCAAAAATTTTAAACTTTACTAAATGGATGTGAAAAGTGTGTTTTTGAACAGCTTTTTAAGTGAGGAAGTTTATATAAAGCAACCTCATGGATTTGAAAATAAAGAAAAGCTAACTCATGTCTTTAAACTCACCAAAGTCTTTTATGGATTAAAACAAGTTCCAAGAACTTGGTATAAGAGGCTTAGTAAATTTCTTATTGAAAATGATTTTTCAAGGGGTAAAATAGATATTACTCTTTTTATCAAAACCATTAAGTATGATTACTAGTTCTCTAAATTTATGTTGATGATATTATCTTTAGTTTTACTAATAATCTTTTATGCAAGGAATTTTCAAATCTAGTGAAAGGTAAATTTGAAATGAGTATGATAAAAGAGCTTACATATTTTTTTGGACTTCAAATAAAGCAAACAAAGGAATGAATATTTATGAACTAAGCAAAATACATAAGTGAGCTTCTAAAGAAGTTTGGAATGGAAAATGCAAAAGCCATTAGCACTCTTATAAATCCATCTACAAAGTTATACAAAGATGAAAATGATAAGACGGTTTATAAAAAATAGTATAGAGGTATTATTGGTTCACTCCTTTAATTAACCGCAAGTAAACCTAATATTATGTTTAGTGATGCATATGTGCTAGATATCAATCAAATCCCAAAGAATCTTATTTATGTGCTGTTGAAAGAATTTTTAGATATCTACTAGGAACTGAGAACTATGGCCTTTGGTATTCCAAGGATAGTTCTTTAAACCTCGTGGGATATTTAGATGCTAACGTTGCAAGATGTAAGTTAAATAGAAAAAGCACTAGTGGAGCATGTTAATTTTTGAGATAAAGAATTATATCATGGCACAGTAGAAAGTAAGCTTTAGTTATCTTATCTACAACAAAAGTAGAATGTGGTAGTAGGAAGCTGTTGCACATAAATTCTACAAATGAAAAGACAACTTGAAGATTACGATTTGAAATTCTCATCCATACTAATTTTTTGTGATAATACAAGTGCTATAAATCTAACAAAAAATCCTATTTAGCACTCACGAACAAAGCACATTGAAATTAAACACCATTTCATAGGAGATCATGTGCTTAAAGGAGATATCCTACTTGAATTTACAAATAATGAGAATTAATTAGCAGATATCTTTACAAAACCCTTACATGAAGATAGGTTTTATTATATTAGAAAAAAAACTTGGTATGATTTGCCTTGATTAGATTACTTTATATATAACTATAACATGACATCTATCATCTCTTAGAAATAGAATCATGTTAGTTAGAAAATAACTTCAAGGTTACAAGATAGCAAGCTCGTTACTATCTTAGGCTTCTAGAAGGCTTGAAAATATGAAAATTAAATTTTTGAACTTTTTGGATTTTGTCAAATCACCATTCTAGTGCTAAAATGACATTCCTACTAAATTCACTATTACATGTCATCTTTTTTTGTACTATCTTTTTTCTTCTAAAATAAAGTTAACATTTTAATACAGAATTAAATTGTGTTTTAACTTTTTAATCTTCTATTCTACTAACTACCCTTATGGAAAAATTTAATGAAATCCTAAGTTGTGCTCGTTGAATCTTTTTTTTTAAATAAAATTTTTTTCACCAATTTCCTAAAGTTAGTCAGTTCGAATTCTCTACTTTAAACCTAGAAAACCACTTCGTTTCTCTATTTTCTGTCACCTGAAACCAAAAATCTTTATTCCCAGATTTCGTTAAGTCTTCCAATCGAGAAACTATTTGATTAGTCTCCAGTAAACTTTGTCTCATTTCCAAAATGCCTATATCAAGTAAAAATCTATTTCTCCTTGAGAAACCCTTACCTCACAAATGGCACAATCTATAATATTCAATAAAAATGATTTCACAAATGTGTTTGCAACAAGTAAATATAACAATGATATTGAAATGAGAAGATTTATAAAGCCTTAAAAAGTTAATATTCAATCATCAAAAAATGAAAGGGTTAAGTGTTTTAAATGGCTGAAAGAAATGCAATTAAAGGACTTCGTAAAAATGGATGATTTGGTATATGAAAAGCACACAAAGCTCTTTAATGCCAATGTTGAATCTTCTGAGGATGGTGAAGGGTTACAAATTTATGTAAATAGAGAAGAATAAAAAGTTAGTTTGGAATTGATGATTTACCTATTAGGGTTCCTAAATGATGAAGCTCAATTAAACCTAAGTAAAACTATTAAAGATGAAAATGGCTTTAACTTTAGAATATAGGTTTAAAAGTTGGGAAGTAAAAATGTAGAGAAAGCTTTTCTAGTGAAACAACTGATAATGAACCACAAGGTCCTGTACTATTACATTTGCAATGTCTTGTGTCCCAAAGGAGGCTCTATGAGCAGTATTAGTAATTTTGAAGCATTTTTGTTATAGGCCATAAAGACTGAATTTAGGATCAATTTAGAGGTATTTGATAACTAGACAAATTCTATCTATTAAAGGTAGAGCTAACACTTATTAGAATCCTAAAAAACTTTGAAGTAAATTTATCTAGGGAAAAAAGACAAGGAGTTTCTAGTGGCAATGTCATGAATGACAGCTGACTCAAAATACTAGCTTTTAGTAAGGAACCTAAGTTTCCTACTAAAATGAATAGAAAAGTCATTAACCTGAAAAATTACTCAACTAAGGTTCATAGTGTTAGAAGGCTAAAGAAGAAAATTATAGAAGAAGTGGAAGAAGAGAAAAATAAGGAAGAAATAGATACCCCCTTTTGAGTGCCTGCTAAGGGAATACATATCAATGAAAAGGAAAGTTCAAAAAGAAAGAAGTCTGATAGAGGGAAAGGAAAAAGGAAATTAAAAAAATATCCTAGAGAAATAAAAGCTAGAGAGATGAAAAGAGCTACTAAAGCTCTAAAAACTATAAAGTTAAGAAGCAACTATGGTAAAAAGAAAGAGAAGGAAATAAGTAGAGAAAGAAGAAGATCCAACAAAGAAAGAGAAGCTAGTTTTATGCCTAACTACTATGAAACAAAAGTAAGAAAGCCAAAGGCTAAGTAAGTCATTGAGCTAGAATTTAACTTTGAGGAAACAAAAATAATTCATGATGAATTTGATACTGAGCCTACGGATAAAGAATATATGAATAAATTGTTAGACATTGAAATTGAAATTGCTCAATCAAGAAAAGATAACTAGAAGAAGAGATTAGAAAGCTCAAAGAAGAGTTTAACGTAGTGGACATTAAAGAAGAAACAAAAGAGAAAGAGGAGGAAATTCAAATAGGAAAAAAAGAAGAGAAGGATAAAGAAAAAAAGAAGGAGAAAAAAGAAAAATGGCCTGTTAGTGTAATTAGGAAAGTGAAACATGGTATGAACCATTAAGTGACATAAAGAAAGAAGAAGAAATGGAATGACCTAATTTGGGAGGTGATGTAGAGTTTAGTATATCAGTGCATGAGAAAGCAGAAAAGTATGTTGATATTAAGGTAGAACCTTCCAAAGATACTAGTGTAATTCCTAAATTTGAAGGCAATAGCAGTCCTCCTTAGAGCTTCTTTAATTTGCAACCTCTATAACTATGTTTCAATTGTTAGATTTCATGAGTTCCACCATCTCTTAAAGACCTTTTTTTGATATCTAATCCAGCAAAGCTGTATTTCTGTGAGATGGGAAGAGTATAAACTCTAATTCAATGCTTTCTTTACCCAATAATCATTGAGTTCCTTGCAACTCAGGATAATAAGCCAAGATAATGAATTATCTTGGTAGAATAACCTAATCAAACCTTCTCAGTTTTACCATACCCCTCAACCATACTTATAGAATCACCTCCTATTGTAGCTCCTAACCTTACTATAGCAACATCTACTGAAACACCACCTATTGAAACACTAACTAAAGAATCACCTTAACCAAACAAAACCAAAGACACTCCATCAAAACCACAGCCTTTTCCATTATATTCCAACCAAACAACACTTGACCTTTTCACTTTCTTTGTCGATCCTGTGGTATATAAGGCTTACATTCCTACCTTACCTTGTCTTCCAATTATAGCTAAACAAGTAGGTCCATCCAATTTTAAGCCAAGTAATAAAGATAGAATTGATAGGCTTAAAGGAGATTTTGTCAATCTGTCTAATAAGGTTGATAATAGCTTCTAAGATTTGCAAGCTCAAATGAAGACAGTCATTGATCTACTGCTATCATAGAACAAACCTTCTGAGAAACCTTAGATAGCATAGTTCAGTAGACTTAGGCATATGCATTATAGATTTTAGGCATTTCACCTTTGCATATGAATCTAAAATTGTTAAAACAAGTTAACTTTTGTTAGCAATTTTAGTTGAGAAATTCATATATTTTGATGCTACTTATTTATGAACAACTTTTGTAAATAGTTATATATTTTTTCCTTTTATATCATTATTTGATTTCTAATATTGTGTCTATTATTTCTTGATGTTGTCATATGTTGTCACCTGATATGCTGTTTCTTTTTATTCAGCAGTTTAAGTGTTTTTAATCTTAAGTTACTTCTACCATCTCTCATTACTATCCTATTCTATCATTTTCTGATTTAAATACTTTCTTATTAATCCGTTGCTCTAAATTTTTTATGACTTTTTGACTTGATACTATTACTTTTTTAATGTTTTTTCTTTTCTTTCATGTTATGATTTTTATCACTATTAAATTCTTTTACTTGTTTTCTAACTTATAACATATTTTTATTATTTTACCTTTGGCTCTCTGTTATAACATGCTTCTATCTCTTTGTTTTTCTCTCATTTATTTTTGCTTTGATATTAGTTTTTACTCTAATATGTTTGCTCTGCTTCTACTTTAAATTATTATCTATTCTATTGCCATTTTACTTCCACTCCATTATTGTTATTTTCATACTGATTTTTCTATGCTCTTTCATTTACTTCTATTTATGCTTCTATTTTGCCCTAATTTTTCTCTGCTCTAATACTACTTTTTTCTTTCTCTCCTACTTTTATTTTTATTCATTTTGCTAATGCTAAAAGGAGGAGAGAAAGGAATGTAAAGTTTTAGTATTTTTTTTAGAAAGAGAAAGAATAAAATAAATTTTTAAGAGAAAGATGTTTTGAAAAGAAATATCCATGTTTTTAAGGGGAGCAAATTTGTTTCAAAAATTCCTTGGACTCAAGGGGAGCATTTTAAATCCTTACATGACTTTAGTACATTTTTTTCTCTAACATGCTTTGATACCTCTAATAGATTGAATAATGCTCTTATATTTTCCACATATTAAATTGCTCTAATATTTCTAGCAATATATTAATATAGCTCTGATATACTAATATTGCTTAATACCCTTTATGATATATGATTTGAAAATATTCTTTTTAACAAAACTTTGCAAATGTTTGTCATTATTAAAAAAAGAGGAGAATGGGGAAACAAATTGGAAACAAACTAAATTTATGAAATATTTTTGTAAGTTGGAATTTAAGCTCTTTAGTTTCTATTATTATCATTATTATCTAACTTATTTGGCTTTAAAAATTAAATAGATTATGTTTGAGCCCTTCAAATATTTTTTGGTCATCATACTTTCATATTTGCAAAAGTCCAATTATATTTTTTCATGTGATGAAAATGTTTTATGATTTCCTATTTGTTTCTATTTTTGAAAATGCCAAACTTACTTATCAAGTAAAAATCTTATTAGCTATAATATAATATTTATTTTTTAAAGGAAAGATGGCAAGATCCAATGGTCAATATTTATTAGTCATTTTGAATATTTGATTTGTTATGAGTGGGAAAATCAAAATGAGAAGGAATTTCAAATTTTAATAACCTAACATTTGCTAAAATCAATATTAAATTATATAGGTTGTCTTGATAACTTTTTATAGCTAGGTGAATAGTTTTTAACAGTACATATACAGTACAAGCTAGCTAGATTAATATTTTAGAAGATAGTATAATTTTGGCGAAATAACAACATATCTTATGTCAAAAATTGAGAAAAGGTGAAAAGTAGTTTAAATTCTGACATATATGGTATCTACATGATATTTTCAAATTGTGTGACATCCTAAGAAGCCTCTAAGGCAAACCAATACTTTATGGAACCATTTTTCATATTTCAAATTACTTTGAACCAAAAGGAAGCTTAGAACCAAAAGTTCAAATTCAAAATTGGAGCTTAAATTCAAACTTGGAGCTAAAAGACAACTCGAAGCCCAAGTTAGTTTTCATCGATAAATAGGCTACATGCATATGAAGATGAGATATGAGAATATATAGAAGTCTTGTACTACAACTTACAAATTTTCTTTAACTTTTTTGTAGAAAAATTTTAGTTCTCATATTCTTCTCATTATTGGGCCAAAACTTGCATATCCACTTAAAAGAGCTTTAGTGAGTGAAATTTCGTAAATCTCTTTTAAAGATTGTGAGGAAAATCCTTCTTGTATTCTTTGAGAAATCCTAGTAGAGATTGGAATAATCTTGTGAAATTAAGTGGTTATGATATCCTAATGAAAATTGGAGTATCTTGTAAAATTAGGTGGTTGTGAAATCCTAGTGGAGATTGAAGTATTTTATAAAATTAGGTGGTTGTAAAATCTTAGTAGAGATCAAGAATATTTTGTAAAGTTAGGTATTGTAACTTAGTAAAAAATTAGTGGATACCTTAAATAAAATTTGGTAGCTTGAGAAAAGAGAAATAAACTCAAAAGGCGTTTCTTTTGGACAATTAAACTTCTATAAAAATTCTTGATATTATTTTTTCTCTTCTTTACTTATCTCTTGTTTCATTTCTATTTTTTTTTACCATCATTGTGTTTTGAAAATTGCATTACTTCATAGAAAAAGAAGTTAACCTTTTTCATTGCATTTATTAAAGAAATACTCTTTGAAAAACCTTTGAAAAAATATTACTAAAATATTTCATATTTTTAAAATTATATATTCACAATTTTTTAAGAATCTTTTAATTAAATTTCACAGTTTTGTTATTTTAATATCATAAATATTATTAGAATTTTTTTTTTGTGAAAAGTCAATTGACCCTCTTTTGGCTTATAAGCTCTATCACATACCTCCACAAGTGCAAGCAATTGAACAAAATCCCACCAAGTTCTTAAGTTCCAATCACTAGTTTGTTGCGAGAATCCATATCTAAAAATAAATAAATAAAGAAGGAATTCTCACAAAAGAAAAAAAAGGAGTGAAAGTGAACACTCTGAGAAGGTGGAAAAGTTTTGCAAGAGACCCCACGAACAAATCATGAAGGAAGGATATGGTTAAAAACTGGCAGAAGAAGCGTTGGGAAAACAACAACAGCTTGTATCACACAAAAAATTTTAGAACACGCTGAAGCTCGTAGACAAGAACAACTTGTTCATAGATTTTATAAACAGAATTCTTTATCAGTGTTGCATGGATCCGGGGAGCAAGCGATGACATTGTTGACTCGACGGTGGGTCCCAATTCCCGCTTTTCATGTGGATTGTGGGCCCCCTTGTTATGCTGATTGTGTGGGTCCCATTTTACTATATCTACTAAAGCCCCTCTTTCTTTGTTAAATATAGGAAAAGGGTAAAGGATAATGGTGCATAGATACACATATTATCAAATTTTGCATTCGATAATTTTTTAAAATATATTACATAATAACATATTAATTATTAAATTTAATAATATATTAATATGTTACAATATAAATGATATATAAATTTTTTTAGAAGGGAAACATTACAAGGAAAATTTTTTAAATATATAACATATATTATATAAAATTATTTTAAAATAATCTTAAATATTGAATTATTTATAAATTTTGATCTAGTATAATAATTATAATTGTTTATTATATCCAATAGTTTAAATGAATGAGCTCTGTATTTTTATTGATTCTTTATCGATTTTAATCTACAACAAATTCTTCATTTAATCTTTAATTAATGTGAGATTCTTGAAAATATAAAGGATTTAATCATTTGAATGATTAGATATAATAATTATAATTATATTTGTTACATTAAATTAAAAATCTATAAATAATTTAATATTTACAAATTATTTAAAATAATTTTATATAATATATATATCTAAAAATTTACTGATTACAAGGCGTTTCTATTATATTCTTGGTGCGTGATGCTCAAACTAGAGAAAAAAATAGATATGTAACACATTTAAATAATTAATATTTGCAGCCAACGCTCAGAAATTTTGTCTGTGAAGCTATTTTTTTCCTGTTCGATAAAACAAAAATAGATGCTACGAAACTCCAGTTGACAACCAAATTTAAGTCGGAGAGAAATAAATAATTCAATCCCATTTCAGTTTGCACCAAAGGAGGACCTTCTGTACAGTGATGAAACCATTGTGTGAATCCATCTAAATTTTTTGAATTTTTATTTATTAATTTTTTTAATTTATTAGAGATTAAAAAACACAACTTTCTTATAAAATCTATATTTTTAATTTAAATATAAAAATAATTTTATGCTTATCATTTTTTTAAATTTACAAATTTACAGTCTAAATTTCTTTTTAAAATTTAGAGGATCCATACTCGCAAACATTGTCCGTTGTCCACCCGATAGTGCAGCAAGTGGGTGATCCATACATCTTTTGAAAGTTTTTACAAAGATAAAAATTTAGAGAACTTTTGGGTACACTTTCTTAAAGTCCTCTATGGTACTCCTTTTAATTAAAAATATACATTTACATAAATAATAGCACATTTAAATAGATAAAATTTTTAGTTATATCAATTTAAGCTTTTTTTAAGTAATTAGATATAATTATTTTTTATAATATATAATTATATTAATAAAAAATTTATATAATTGAACTAAGCATAACTGATTTGGTTTATATAATTATAATCTAAACCTTACCCAAATACTAATTAGGGCATTAAAAAAAACTTATTTAATATTTAGGCTTTAAAAAAAGAGCTCAATTCTTATTATATATTTTTTAGCCCAACCGTTTTATTTAGGAACCAATCTATTCAAATGTAAATATGTCACTTACTTTTTGATGTGTTTGAGTCCCTTTCTTTTAAATAAAAAATACTTTTTATAGGAATATAGTTATAAAATATTAAAATGTATCATAAAAAATATTTTATTTATTTAATATTAAATATGAAGGGTGTGGTGAAAAATAATATCCTTTGACATCGGTAGGGCTAACCACGGTTTGGGTAGAACAGATTTTGAAAGAAAACTCCAACCAACCGAATTGATTTGGATTGTAAAAATCATCACCCGATGTCGATCGTAATATATATAATAATCGATCAAATTGAAACAATGTTACTTTGGATCAATTTGAACAAATTATATCAGATAAATATTTGCTAGAAAATGGATTAGCAAATCTTAATGATAAATAGTAAATCTAGAAAAAAAAAAGTAAATCTAGAAAAATCTTAAAGAATCGTTGAAACATTTTACATTTAAAGTTAGGCAAATGAGAATCCATTCTGGATAGATTTCAAAGTATAAAAATAAAATCAGAAGAGAAAAGTACCTTCTAGCTAAGACAATGATGAATTTTTAATGATCTTCAACCTTCTAGTAGCATAAAGGAAGAAAAAAGAAAAAAAAAGGGGGGGAAGATAGAATGAGATTAGAGAAAAAATGCCAAATGAGATCAGAGAAACTCAACTGAAGGAGATCAAGGAAACAAAGCCACAAATAAAAAATTATTATGAAGCAAGTTCATCGTGTTGGAGCAAATAAGCAGCAAAACACTTTTTTCTGGGTTTGTAAACTAATGGATAAAAAGATGAGAAAAGAAAGAAACATCTAGAAGATAGAAGCATTTGGAAAAAGTTAAAGGAACAAGGGCTTGGGTTTACCTAAAAAAATCAAGCACGGGAAGTTAAGGCTAAAACAGAATAAGGTGACCCAAAGGAACATTGAAATCTTCAATCCAATTTATGTTCTATGTGCTTTTCTTTAGGGCAGCACCAGACAAACTAAAAGCAGGGTTATCGCAAAAGTAAGTGATAGGACTAGCTGATGCGGTCTGTTTGGATTCAAAGGACATAGAAAAGAGTTATTTGGTAATTTCTTGAAGTTGGCTTGAAAGTTTTAATAGAATTCCTTGGTTAAACAAATGGAACACAAGAAATGAGCATGAAAGAGTAAAGGTGGGTCCCGGGAAAGAGAATCGGTGGGGTGTTGGCAAGTGAGAAAATATACCATGTAGGTGAGATAAAAAAAAAAGATAAACTAAAGAGAAAGTTACAAAAAGCTGAGATTAATAGTCATTTGCAGTAAACATATACACAATATATACAAATCGATCGATTTCAATTAAAATCAATTTTATAAACATATATCCGATCTTGATCGGGAAACTGATTTTTTCTAAAAATTCAAGTTGAAGGTACTAGTTTATATCAAGTTGAAGGCACTAGTTTATATATTCTAAACCGCTTTAAGTTATTATTTTTGCTTCCATTTAGTTTGATTTGCATCGGTTGATCAGAAAATGGACACCTCTAGACATGGGACTCAATAGCATACCCTAGTTGCTTTCATACTTGTTGGTTTTTAGTGAACTAATAATAGAGACCTTTAACTCCCCTAACAATTGTTATTCAATCTATCCCTAATTTTTTATTAGATGATCCATTCATTTCACGTTAAATGTGAAGAGTGTAGTGAAAAAAACATTCTTTATTTCAAAGAGGAATACACATTTTAATATTTTATAACTATATTTCTACAAAAATATATTTTCTATTAAAACACAAAGACCCAACTTTAAAAGCAAGTGAAACATTGACTTGTGCGAATAGACTTATTTATGGATTAAAGTGTTTAACTCAAAAAAATAAAAATTTGAGTTCTTTTTCATAATTATGTTCCAATAGAAAATATTTTCTGTTAGAAGAAAAGGTCCCAACTTCTAAAGCAAGTGAAACATTTACTTGTGCAAATAGATTTATTTATGAGTTAATGTGTTCATCCCAAAAAATATAAGATTTGAGTTCTTTTTTATGACTTAAATACTAAATGAGCTATTTTCTCATAGTTCAATTAATATTTGAGCATCAATAATTCATGATTATATAAACTAGATTAGTTCAGCCTAACCTAATTATATAAATTTATTTTTATTAGTATAATTTATATTAAAAAATAATTATATTTAATTATTTTTAATGTAAAAAATTTAATTTAATATAATTGAATATTTTTTATATTTTATTATTTATTTAAATATATATTTTTAACAAAAAATAGTACTATATAAAAATGTACCGAAGAATCCTCTTAAAAACTTATTATGTACAGTTACACTATTAAAATAAAGGATATGAATTTATTCAACAATACAAAGCCACATAGTTGAATAAATTTAGGCCCTTTAATTTGAGTGGACATCAATGTAACTAATGTACCATAATCACTCCTTTTTATACAATAAGTTCAAAAATTAGGAGTAGATTCGACATAAGTTAAGTTTTGACTTAATTGAATATAGTTTGATAGAAAAATTGGAAGAGTTCAAGCTCAAATTATACTAAAAAATAATTTTATGCTCAACTTGATTTGAAATGGTAAAGTTCGATAATGATAAAAATTCTTGTCAAATTATAAAAGAATTTCATACTTAATTTGAGCATGATTGGTTAATAAATTAGCCATTTTGGTATAATATCTAATATTTCAATATATACATAAACTTAAAATATAAATTAGTTAAAAATCAAATTAAAATTTTTTCAACACTTACAAACCAATTGAAAATAAAGTGATAATCTTGTTAATAATAATCCTTAATAAAAAAAAGAGTAAAATGATGCTCTGTGCGTGTGTGTATTTAAATGAGCCGCTCATAAAGTAAACGAGCCAAGTGAGAATAAATTATACTCAATTCAAATTGCTAAATGAGTTAAATTTTATGTTTAAGTTTAATAGAAACAAGTTACAAGTTGAGTCAAACTGAGTCATTCTCAAATTGAGCTCATTTAAGTAATCAAACAATTTGATTCAAATGCCACCTCTATAAGAAATATCACGTGATTATATGAGCGATGCATTATCTTTAAGTGATATTTGATTCATGAAATTTTTTTTATATTCCTGATAATGCTTTCAAGAAATGTAAAATTTTCATATTTGACTTAAATTTTTAAAATATATTTTTAAGAATGTGAATATTTTTGAAAATAATTTTAACTTAATATTTCTTTAAAATATTCTCATGGGGAGATGAATATCTTATCATTGGGAGATAAGTATCTTATTATCCTATAACATGAAAATGTCTAATTAATATACATAGATTATTTTATTCATCCTTCTATTAAAGTCTTATTACTATTAATATCTAATTTCACTATTACCTACTATTATTTATTACAACCAATTATCACTTATTATTGATAATCACTGTCTATTATCATCCATTGACGGTGACCACTGTTAGCCACTATATATTTTTAGTAACCATTATCAATTACTTCTACTATTGATGACTATTATTTATCACCATCTATTATTAGTGATTATTATCTACCACTACTACTATTACTACCTATTAATAGGGCTGATCATAAATTCTTTAACCATGTTAATCCAATCATTTAAAATTGAAAAATATCGGTTAATTATGAATATTTAATAGTCATTAGGTTGTATTGAGTAAAAGAATAGAAGAAATTTAATTTTTGGTCAATATCGGTAACTTAATTTCTTGACCGAGTAAAATTATTTTCAACTAAAGCTATTACTATTTTTTAAAATAATTGTTACCATTTGATTGTTTTAATTTATTTTATTACTATTTTGTCATTTAGCTGCAAGTTTGTCCATCCTACGTCTATTTCATTTCAAACTCAATCACATCAAGCTGCAACTCTGCTGCCACATAAATTATTTTCATTCTTTTTTTAATTTTATCTCCACCACCTTTCTCTCTCTCTCTTTCTCTCTCCTCTATAAACTACAACTTAAGACTTCAAAATAAGCAGATTGGCCACCAAACTCAAGCTACCTTCACTCTAGGGCCTCCTCATCAAATATGACACATTACTACAAGCGACCAATTGTTGCTTGTAATTCCTTTTTCCTAACTTGCTGTGGAGTGCATAACTGTAGTTTTAGTGATAAGGCCGCCACTTGATCTCATTGTCATGGCTGAATATGCATCCTTCATAGACACAATGGAAAAGACCGTTGGCAGCCGCCATGTCCCTCACTTAAGAAGAAGAAGTCCTCAGTTTTGATTTGCTAGATATTTTACTCTTGTTACTTTAATAGCTAGATTATGTTAATACGCAATTGCCTTTATACTTTGGGTTTAAAAAATGGTGGTGGAGGCAATTATAGAATATAGGTATAGGTTGTTATATATAGAAAAAGGTGGAAGCTATAAATGATAAAGGTCAGTTGTCGGCAAATGGCATATATGGCTTAGAAGCGTAACCTATGCGAGGATTGGGAGTATGGGATGGGTATTGAAGTCCACATCATTGTTGGTTCAACTATCATTGTGTCTACCCTTGTAGCTTGTATACAAGGAGTTGCAACATACATTGAAGTTAGCATAAGAAGAAAGTTGTAGAAAGATGAAGCTTGAAAGGTGTCACCCGTCGAAACCCACCATTGCCTAACTGATTGTAGCATTTCAAGTCATGTTCGATTGGAGGCATTGAAGTGGGTTCTATTGGTTGACACTTTATATTATTTCTAAATGCACAATCGGGGTGAAGTTTTACCTGTTAACTGAAGATAATTGATTGATGAACAGCTTTACCTATTACTGAAGACCACTATTAGTTACTATCTATTACTATTAATTATTTAAATTTTAATGAGAATATTTTTGATAATTTAATAATATTTTTTAAATAATTAAAATATAACATTAAAATGTTCTTAAAAATATTCTTAATTAATCCAAATATGGTAATATTATATTTTTAATAATTAATTTCTTGGATATCATACTATGATTATATGAGCAAAGCATTACCCTCGGATATAACATGCAAAGCAACATTTTAATCTCTTGTTAGATAATATGGCAAAATACATTTTGATGGATTGTCAAATATCTATAATTTATCAAAATATATTTTGGAATTGGAACGCCAATTCACTTTTTGAAGTTACCAGCCTCAGCATCATCCAATCTTGTTGTTTGGTGGCAGGAGTGTTTAAGGGGCAAACGGTTGACGGGTTGAGCAGTCTATCCACAAATTTTACACGAATTATATTTATTAAAAAATAAATTTAAATAAGTTTGATTTAGCGAATTTTAGATCAAATGAATTGGATTTGTAGATCTATTTTTTAATTTTTATATTTAATTATTTAAATAATAATTTTATTTAAAAATTAGAAGATAACTCATTAATTAACTTTATATCACAACTCAATATAAAACAATTCAATTTTTAGAAAAATAAAACCCAATTACTCTGAATAATAAAAATGGATATAAATTTAATAAATATAAAAAATAAAAATATAAAAATAATATTAGATAACATAAGAATAAATTGATAAATATAAAAATTAAAAAAATACACAAATAACAAAAAGTGTAAAACATTTGAAAAAATGGACCGTCTATAAGCAGATCCGGCCCACTTTAGAACCAAACTGAATCACCCCATAATGAATTAGTTTGAAAACGTACCCGACTTATGCGGATTTGAACCCGACAAGCAATTCGTCCGTTAAGCATCCCAGTTGGTGATCTCCATACAATCCATTAATAGTAGTACAGCAATTCTCCCATCAACATTTTGGGTTCAAGGTAGGACCTTAAGCTGATGGACAAATCACCCAAGTTTGAGACCATCCAACGACAATGCACTGATAATTGGTAAGATATGTGAAGAGAGCATATTCCTTTCCTTATTATTATAGATTGATAGATATTTAGTGAAAAATGATAAGAACATTAACAGTTCCTTTATTATGATAGAAAACACCTTTCTTATGACAAATATATATAACCATATTTATTTATATTTATAATTATAAAATATTTAAATAATAACAAAATATTTTATTTCTTAAATTAAATATAAGAAATATAGTGAAAAATAATATCAATAAAGCAAGTTATTTTTCATATTACTATGATATCATTTATTATTTATTAAATAACTTTTTTACGGATTGAGCGATTTGTCCATAAATTTTACACGAATTATATTTATTAAATAAATTTGTACAAAAAATTAAATTTTCTATAAAACAATTTCTTACATGGACTTTTTGGAAAGTTTCCAAAGTTGTTTAATTGATATTGATAAAGTGACGCTTCTTACAAAATAACTTTTTATATTTTGTTTAATTCGACTTTAAATTTCTTATAAAATAATAACAAAATGGTTACTACATTTTTAATATTATTATAATATAAATTAATAAATTTTAATTATTATTAATTAAATTTTATAAAAATAATTTTATCTTTATATTTGCAAATAATATAGAAAGTAAAATTTACTTAAGAGGAAATGGATAAGCAACTTTTTATACTTCATGAAAAATAAAACTTTCTAAGAAGTCTTATTTTTTATAATTTGTTACGTAATAATGAATCAAACAACTCACCTCGTTTTTATTTTTTAGTAACTTTTCACTATTATCATTGCGAATTAAATGATCACAAACAAAGTTATTTTTTCATATTATTATAGCATCGCACATTGTTTTTTAATCACAAAATATATAATATAGCATGTCCGATGTTTTAAAACTTAGTCTAGTCATTAGTCTAGTAAGATAATGGGATTAAGGTTAGATTAGTACAATTAGTTAAACTATGATTAAATCAATTAATATATTTTTATATTTATAAATATATATGATAAAAAATTTAACATATTACATTATGAATCAATATTTTTAAGTTATTAAGAATGTAATATTTATCTAAAAGTTAAACCCTTATGTTACCATTATGCAAAAATAAATATATTTGCATCACTATTATTTATAATAACACATATAATATAATTTAAATCAAGTTAACAAATATTTAAAATAATGATGTCAATTAAAATAATATAAATAACATTTATATTTAATAAAAATTTAATTAATATAATTTATTATATAATAAATATATTATTTATATTGAACAAGTGGGTCACGTTGGGTGTTATACTTCACATGATAATGCTCAATAAATATATTTAATAGCAACTAAAACAAGAAGGATGAGGTTGCACAAATGGTAAGGGCGTTTGCTTGGGGTTAGGGGTTTAGGTTGGGCATAGCCTCTTTTTCATTTTTAAATTTAGGCACAACATTGGAGATTCATTCGAACTGATTCATAACCGATTTAGCAGGTTTCTTATATATATTGGTTTATAGCAGTTTAAAGTGATTAAACAATCCTCTGAATATTATCTATCATTCTGATTGGATTAAAAATCAATTTTTTGTTACACCAATTGAATTGACTAGTTTGATTCGAGTTTAAGAACACTGGGCATGACATTAATTGTGCAAAAGTTAATGAAATTTTTTCTATAAAAATTATTTTTCAACAAAATAAAGAGAACTTATATTTTTTAAAATCTGTTATTTTCAACACAGGTAAGGCAGAACTGGCTCAAAAAGAGTACTCCTTCCCCAATTTGGCGGTGTCAACCGTGCAGTGGGTAAGATCCCCCGTATTGAAACAGTGGGTGATGTGGCCCATTTATTATCGTCCAGATCTTTCCTTGCAAATTTTAACCTTTGATTTGAGATAGAGCGTGTGTGAGACCGAAGGTGATATGTGAAAAGTGGACATGAAAATTAATAATTTAGAAATCAACCCCGTTTGAAGCCCAATACCGTACTGTGTTTACACTGGTCGCATAGTAATGAAATCTTACTCCAACGTGACACTACACATGCAGGACTTGACTTCCCATTAAGATCGGTTATGTAAAAAGGATCTATTTGATTGCCAGCACTTTGGATATGCACTAGACCTGCTCTTATCATAGGAATCTCATTTTTTTTTATATTTGAGATTTGAATTTGTAATTTTATGTTTGTGCATCATGCAAGTTATCATTCCTATAATTACAAAAAAAAAAAAAATGAATTGATTAATAGGTGTATGTATATGTATATGTATATATATTTTATTAAAATTATAATCTTAATATATTAAAATTAATGAGCCTTTAACGTTGTTAATATATATTACAAAAAATTATTAAAAATAAATAGTTAAAATAAAATTAAAAAATAATAAATAAAATAATGTGAAAAGTATTATCAAAAAATATAAAATAGTAAAATAATAATTACATAAAATAATTATTATAATTAAATATAAAATAATTATTATAAATAAAAAATTTATTAATTAGAGTAATAAAATATTAATATTACAATGCAATAAATTAAAATTTCAAAAATTAAGAAAAAATGAGAAAGGATGTGTGTATTAGTACAGTTCTTGAAAATTAAGCTAAATATTGTGTTAATATAAAATAATAAATTATGGTGTAATTAACTAAATAGTTCCTAAAGATTTATTTGGATATATTTTTATTTTTAGAAATTATTCTCAATTTTTTCAAAAATTATTTTCAAATTTAAAGAGATCAAAGAATAAAAAGTGTTTGAATAGTTGAGAACTTTTAATTCTAATGACATTTAATATCATTTGAAGGTTATATACCTTCCGTTATATTCAGAATTCATTCTCTGATCCTTACGTGTGTGTATCTAATAGTTTAATAACTCTTATGATAACGAAAAAGTATTTGAATATGTAAATAAAAATATTTTATTTAATTGTAAAATTAATATTCTAAATCAAATAATAAATTAAAAAATAAAAATTTATTTTTATTTCTAATATTTTTTAAAAATAAAATTTAAAAATAATTTTCTAAATAAAAATTTTTGTTAAAAAAATAAAATCTATTTTTAAAATTAGTTAAGAAACAAACCCTAAATACCTTTTACTGTTTGTTTATTCCGACTGAGTGGAACTTCGTTCAAAGTCTCAAGTAGAGAGCGTGGCCTTCAAATAATAATGATAAGACATTTTACAACTTCATGAATCCTAGATAACCGCAAACTCGAAAGGCAAGCTAAGTTTCATGATTTAGCAAATTTCATAGGGCCAAATTTTAAGTAAATGTGGCCCTCCCAGTTTGGACATTTGATACAATCTCATCATTCCATCTGCCCTCACAGTTGGAATCCCTATTTTCCGATTTGTACCGTAGACAGCACCCCCCCCCCCCCCCAATTGTCCTTCCTAAATCATCAATGTTTCTTGCGTTCAACTAAGTGTTCTCTAAATTGTTTGTTTTAACCTCATCTAAAAGATTATTTTGATGATAATAATATATTTTAATTTGCTTAATTATATTTTAAGAACACTTGTTATATAAGATCTAAAGTAAAATTTGAAGATTATTGAAGACACTTAGTTACGAATTTTCAATTAATTAAGTTCAATTATAAAAAAGAAAATTAGATTTAAAAGAATTGAAATTAAAATTTGAGAAAATAATTTTAAAAATTAATTCTAGGGTTAAAATATAGCTTTAAAAAGTTGGTGCTAAAATTTGGGATAAAAACATTTGATTTGAAATGTAAAATTAATTTAAAAATAGTTTAATTATGTTTGAAAAAGTTTTGCATGATTTTGAAAAATATTTTAAAACTAAAAATTATGTTTTAAGGCATTTTGGAATGGGCAAATTGCTTCTCCCCTTCCAAATGCTATTGGATGGCCAAGAATTGCTTCACAAAGTGACCTTTGTACTTTGTTTCAAAATAGAAAATTGCCCTTGTAAAATTATTTTGTGAATTGATTTGACATGTCCAATAAATTTTTCTTGAAAATTCAAATTTTCTAGGCTTGAGGAATCCTTTCGTGAAGCAAAGCAATTCCTTGTATGTTGAAGCATTTGTAGTAACTCTTTAATGTATCTAATGAATATTTAAGCCACTCAACTCTTATTTAAAGTTTACAACTCAATTTTAAATATTTCTTAATAGCATTTATTATTACGTTGATACAAGAATTTCATTTTTTTGCTCTCCAATGTTCAAAGTCCCTTAAACCCTCTAAATTCAAATTTCCTCTCCTAACTATTTATTTTGTAATTAACTATTGAAAGTTTTTAAGTTGAAAGATTTTGTATTAAACATTTTTCCATTGTATATAGGGTGATGTGTCCTTCAAATTTCCAAGAGTGAGGCATCTCTTGATTATACAGTGCTTTGAGTAAGAATACTTAAAGAGTTTTTTTCTTGTATTTAAGAAGAAATTATAAAAGGCTTCTTCAAGTGCTTGAATTAAACTTAAATCATTATAAATCATTGTGTTTGACCTTTTCAAACTTATCTCTTTAGTTTGTTGTATAATCTTTCGATTTAATTGTGATCATGTGCTAAATAATTTGATTTGCTTGTCTTAAAATTGATTTCTTACAAGCCTAAATGCTTATCTCATATTGCAATGTGCTAATTGATTGAAAATTCTTTTGAAAAATTGAATTTGATTGAAAAAAGGTTTAAAATTCTAAAATCCAATTCACCTCATCTTGGTTGGATTCCTTAGCTACAATTGATATCTAAGCTTGACTCTTGTATGAAGATCTTGTGATCTTAAAAGGATTCTATGAATTCAAGCGGTTCTAATATTTTACCTGAATATCTTTCATTAAATAAACCTCCTAATTTCAATGGACAATATTACATATATTGGAAATAAAAGATGAAGGATTTTTTAGAAGCCTCCTAATTGACATGTGGGAATTGATTGAGAAAGGATACAATATACCAATCAAAAAGAAAAATAATTAAGAAATTTTAAAATTAAGAGCTAATTAGAGTGAAGATGATAAATGAAAATATTAACTTCACTTCAAGATTAAGTGAATTCTATCAAATTTCTTATAATTTAGTGAGTACAATAAAGTATTCAATTACTTACTTACAAAAGAAATATCAAATGTTCTTGAAGTTGCTCCCATAAGAACCACATAAGCTTAAAAAAGACAAAGTTTACAATCTTTTTTATCAATATGAATTATTTAGAATAAATATAGTGAGTTTATCAAGGATATGATGGAAAGATTTATCTCTTTTATTAATCAATGGGTATTATTAGTAGGAGCTTTACAAATAAGGATTTGCTTTACAAAGTATTTAGATCATTAACTATTGATTGGCAACCAAAGACCATCATAATTAAAGAAGATATGAAGATTAAAATTTTAGCAATACATAATCTCTTTGATAGGCTAAAAGGTCATGAAACGAAAATGGAACTTAAAAGATATGTTAATGACAGTGACAAGAAAAAGAAGTCACTAGCCTTCAAAGTCAAAACTATCATTGATGAGGAGAGTTAATAGGATAATTTTAACACTTCATTTGAAGATAATCTAACCCTTTTTATCAAAAAATACCAAAGAGCATTTAAGAGAATTGGTGGAAGAAGAAGAGTCCTTTATCATAACAAGCATATAAGTAAATGAAATGCAAGTAACCAAACGACTCTAACTTATTATAAGTGTAAAAAGTTAAGTCATATTAAATTTGATTGCCCTATATTCTTTAAAAGGCAATTTAAATATAAGAAAAGGAAGAATAAGAGCTTACATAAGAAAACCCACTTTGTAACATGGGGAAATGATGATGTTAACTTATATGGTGAAAATGACAAAGATGAAAAGACACTTCTATGTTTAATGGCTCTTAGAGATCATAATAGTGATAAGGTATCCATTGCTGATTATGAAGAATCCAATAATTTTATGCCTATTGATCTTTGTGAGAATTTACTTAAGGTTAAAAGGAATATTGAGCTTTTAAAGATGATTATATTTGTTTGAGAAGAAATAAGACATTGAGAATTTAGAAAAAGAAAATTATGAATTGATTGATGAAATTAAAAACATTAAGAAAGTCTCACAAATTTATACCTCTTGTTAAAGTCTCAAACAAAAATTAGATGATTTAAATAAAACACTTAAAGAATTCATAGAAAAGAAAGAAACTCTTAACATTTTGCTTAGTCAAAGAAGTATTTTCAATAAAGAAGATCTTAGGTACACTTTAAATTGAAAGAATGATTTTTATAAAATCCTTTTTTGTTAAAAAAACTATGAAAAGGTAACCCTATTAGCCTTAAGGCTTCATGTGATGAGTTTGATGATGACAAATAGGTGTTATAATAGCATTATATGTCTTGTGCTAAAGTGATATATTGTTTAAGCTTTAATAGACATGCTATGTTATGGTTGATGTATATATGATATAATGAATATACTTGTTCTTGTATATGCATGATGAGAACCAAGTATTTGTAATAGCATTGCATGTATTTATACCAAAATGTTATAAAATCTTCAATAGACATGCTATAGTATGATTGAAATAGCAATGCTTGATTATATGCTAAAAGAGCTATATTTTATACAATCATCACTAAGCATATTATTAATCAAGATATATGATAGAATGATTATTCATGTTCTTGTGCTAATTTGTTCTATATATGAATCATATATCAATATCTTGATATATTAGATTGGAATAATTATGTGATTTGCAAAGTTTATGAATTTGTATATAGAAAAGTTCAAAAGGAAGAAGAGTGAGCATTGAAGTAAGAAAATAGAAGATCATATTGTGCTCAACTCTAGAACAAGGAAGAAAGACAAGAAAGGAGATGTGATCCAAGTATTGAAGATTGAGAAGACTAAAGTGTTTGAAAGCTTGGAAGCATCAAGAAAAAGGCTAAGGAACTTCATTGGTATAGTTTTTCATCTTGAAGCTTAGTCTTTCTTATAAAATAAAGTATTTCATGATATAGAGCTCAAACATATTTTTCATATTCTTAACTTGAGTAAAATGTTTTAAAAGATATCCTACAATTATATTTTTACAAGATAGCTTATGGGGACATTTCAAAAATAAATGAAATATAAGGTTTTAATGTTTTCAATATTGACCTTTGGTCATTCTCTTAATCATATTTCATAAAATACTCATGATTTTATTGTAAAACTTTTTTCATAAACTCAAAGAGCTTTCCATAGACATATCATTTACTTAAAATTATCAATATATGAAAGAGTTATGATCTCTTCAAGTTAAGTCTAAAAACTAGCTTTCTACATGATAGTCATTTCTGATGTGTGCTCATTGTTTTGATTATATATTGAAAAATACAAATGATATGAGCATGAAATTAATTTTATATGAAAATAGACTCAAAGAGCTTTCCATGGACTATTCATTTGCTTAAAATGACTAAGATATGAAAGAGTTATGAATTTTACAAGTTGAGTCTTAAAATAAGATTTTCATTAATTCACTGTTTCTGACCTTTGCTCATTGTTTTGAACATATCATAAAAATGACATCAGATATGAGCATGAAACTAGTCCCATTTGAAAGTAGACTCAATTATATTTCTAATGATAGGTCATTTGCTTAAAACTAACTTAAAATGAAGAAGTTATGACCTTTTAAATTTGAGTCTGCATTTTTATATAGAGGAATCGATTCCAAACATCCAGAAAGAACTCTGGACGTCTTGAATCAATTTAGGACTTGATTCCAACCATTCTGGTGCATGAATAACAGTTAGTAACGGCTAGTTTTCATTCTTAACAATCCCAAACGGCTATATTACTCCATGGGCTTCATATATAAGCTAAGAAACATGAAATACAAAAGAGAGAGAGCCTGAACATCAATTAAAAATATCATTTTACATCCTTCTTCATCCAAATCTGATTTGAGCTTTAATTTGTGAAAATTTTCTATTATAGAGCTTCATTTGTTTCATCTACTCTATAAGAGAGTTTGTTTAAGTTGTTATTCTTCTTTTACCATTTCTTAATTGTAAAGGGTGAGTTATCCCTTAGAAAAATTTAGAGAGGGTGAGGTGTCCCTTGTAAGAGAGTTTTTGCTCAAGGAAGAGTAAAGATTGTAAGGCTTCTTCAAGTACCATTGAAACTTGAAGGAATAGTGGATTAACACAAGCTTGGAGAGTTTGGAGAGTGGATGTACACTTTGGTGAGGATATCCAAGGGAGGAACTATTATAAATCTTTGAGTTTGTTCTTTTCACCCTATCTCTTTATTGTTTCTGCAACATAGCTCTGTTTTGCTAGTTTTTGTTCTGTTTTTCTACTGTGAACACTCTGTTTTCCTATTGCTATTTGCTAGACATATTTGTGTTGTAATGTTCATATTGTTGTTTGGATATTTGAATGATTGAAAGAGAAATTCATCTTCATTCTGCTATTGCTATTTGTTAAGATATAGTGTTGTATGCTTTATTCTTGTTGTTGTTAATTGTTGAATACATTATGCATTAATATTGATCTTGATCTTTAAATAATTAAATGGTTGAAAGAGAAATTCATTTATGCATTTGCTTCTTATTTCTTATCTATACATAATTGAATGTATTGCTTTGCACAAGTGAATTGAATGGTTATACATTATGTGCAAACTTCTCTATTAAATTATTTTGGATTGATTTCTTGATTATTTATTTGTGCATATTGGAATAAGTAAATTTGTACTAGCTTTTTGAATTGTCATATCTTAAGTGCAACAAACATATCCATAAAGCTTTCTTGGAAGTGTTTAAATTAAGATTATTCTTATGGCTTCCCAAAATCAAAAAGTTTTCAAAAAGAATTGCAAAAATAAGAAGAATTTTAAAAATACCCAATTCACCCCCTCTTGGGTGTAGGTTGCCAAGGCCAACAAATCTAGCATTACTTGTTTCTATTATGGAGAAAGAGGGCATGAAATTTATTCTTGTACTTATAAAAGTAACACTTAGGGTAAATAAAATTTAGGTTCTAAAGGGAACATATGTTGTGACTAACTTGGATAGACTTAAAGTGATTTAGATGCTAGAAATAAAAAAATTATGTTTTCTTTGTAAATTTGTATAAGGTCTCAAAATGACATGTGATACTTGGATAGTAAGTGCTTTAAAGATATAATTGTGATAAATCCAAAATTTTTTCCTTGACACTAAAAATTAGTGGAAACATGACTTTTAAAGATAATGTTAAAGGTCAAGTTATGGGTATAGTTAAAGTTGGTTAAAATATTAAATTATGTATTAAGGATGTTTTATTTATTAAAAAGCTTAAACATAATTTTTTTAGCATTAGATAATTTTGTGATAAAGGAAACAAATTTACCTTTGATTTCACTTGTTGCATTGTTAAGAATTATAATAATAAGCAAGTTAAGTTAGTTGGAAAGAGATACAATAATATTTACATAATAGATATTAATAATATGTCAAATTTAGATTCTAAATCTTAACTTTGGTATAAAAAGCTTGCTCATGCAAACAAGAGTCTTATTGAAAAACTTTCAAGAAATAATTTAGTTAATGGTTTACCAAAATTTAAATATAATGAAGATAGAATTTATAATGCATGCCAAAAAAGAAAACAAGTAAAAGCTTCTTTTAAACTTAAAAATGTTGTTTCTTCATTTCAACCACTTTAATTACTTCATATAGTTTAATTGGTCCATTAAGAATTAGAAAGTATAATGGTAATTACTATGTGCTTATAATTGTTGATAACTATTTTAGATTTACATGGACATTATTCATTATTCACAAAAGTGGGACTTTTGAAGCCTTTCAAAAGACTTGCAAAATTATTTTCAAATGAAAAAGGAATGACCATTATAAGTATTAGAAATTATTATAATGAAAAATTTAAAAATCATGATTTTACTTTTTTTTTAATGAAAATAGTGTTGAGCATAACTTTTCATCTTTTAGGATACTACAACAAAATGAACTTGTTAAAATAAAGAATAAATGTCTAGAAGAGATGGTAAGAATTATACTAAATGATAGATTTTTTTTTCCTAAGTCATTTTAGGCTGAAGCAATTAGCATTACTTGTTATGTCATGAATAGAGCCTTAGTATAGTCAATTTTAAAGAAAAACCCTTTTATGAATTGCACAAAGGAAGAAAGTCAAATATATTACATTTACATATTTTTTGTTATCAATATTTTATACAAAACAATGGTGAAGATAATTTTGAAAATTTTAGTGTCAAATTTGATGAAGTCATATTTATTAGAAAATTTTATAATAGCAAAGCTTATAAAGTTTTCAAGAAAAAAACTTTGCTAGTGGAATAATCCATTTATATTATATTTAGTAAATCTACTTTAAGTGTGCACAAGGTTTCAAATGAAGAAGAAGAGCAAGTAGAGTCATGGCTCCCTCAAAAAGATTTCAATGAATGAATTATAGAAGTAAAGGCTTAAAAGAAGGAAGAAAAAGATTAAGAACCTCCTCATCCTATGGACAATTCAAACTAAAATCAAGATTATGGACTACAAAGAGAGTGAAAGATTATGTGGAGCTATCCCATTGATTAAGTTATTAGTGATGTGTTTCAAAGGATAACTTATAACTTTCTAAAAAATATATATGGTCATTTAACATTTTTTTTCCAAGTAGAACTTAAAAACATTGGTGAGATAATAATTTATGAGTATTGGATCTTACCTATGCAAGAACAATTAAATCAATTTAAAAGAAATGAAGTTTAGAAACTTATGCCAAGATCTAATAATTATCCAATTATTAGCACTAAATAGGTTTTTAAGAATAAACTTGATGAAAATGATGTTATAGTTTGGAACAAAGCTTGATTAGTTGCAAAAAGATTACTATTAAGAGGAAGGTATTGATTATGATGAAACTCGTGCATGATAGCTAGATTAGAAGCTATTCAAATGTTATTAGTGTATACTTGCATGAAAGGGTTTAAACTCCTTTAAATGGATGTTAAGAGTGCATTCTTGAATAATATAACTATAGAAGAAGTGTATGTTAAATAATCTCTGGGTTTTGAGAGTCATTTCTTTCCAAATTATCTTTTTAAACAAAGCCACTTTATGATCTTAAACAAGCTCCTAGAGCTTGGTATGAGAGATTGAGTAAATTTTTAATAAACAAAAGTTTTACAAGAAGAAAATTTAATATAACTTTATTCATAAAGTATAAACTTGATGACATTCTTTTTATACAAATATATGTTAATGACGTTATATTTGGAGCTATTGATGATTCTATGTGTAAGGATATTACTAAATTAATACAAGAATAGTTTAAAATGTCTATGATAGGAGAGCTAAATTTCTTCTTTGCCCTTTAAATCAAATAATCAAGTGAAGGAATCTTTGTAAATTAAAACAAGTATAATAGAGAATTACTTAAGGTATATAACTTCAAAGAGGTTAAACCATATGGAAACCCTTTAAGCATAACCACAAAATTAGATTTGGATGAAAGGGATAAAAAGGTTGACACTCCATTATATAAAAGCACAATAGATTCTTAACTTTATCTTTCTCCTAGTGGACTCAATATCATGTTTAGTATGTGTATATGCATAAGATTTCAAGCAAATTTAAGGGATTAGATTTCATTGTCATAAAATAAATTTTAAGATATTTTACAAGTACACCTCATATTAGGTTGTGGCATCCTAGAGAAAGGATTTATTCTTTGATAGGTTATTCCAGTGTTATCTTTATGAGTAGCGAGATGAACAAAAAGAGTACTAATAGTACTTGTTAATTTTTAAGCATTCATTGGTCTCATGGTATAATAAAAAAAGTAAAATAGTATAGCTTTGTCTAATGTAAGAGGGGAATACATAGTTATTGATAATTATTATGCTTAACTCTTTTTGATGAAGTGATAATTATTAGATTTTAATTTAAATTTTGATCACCCTCCTATCAAATATGATAATATTGGTATCATTAATCTCACTAAAATTCCTATATGCATTCTAGATTAAAGCATATTGAAATCAAACATCATTTCATTTGAGATCATATTCAATGAGGAAATGTTGCTCTTAAATTTGTTCAAACTAATTTTCAACTTGTAGTTATTTTGATTTTATAAAAAGAGAATTAGACATGTTAAATTCTCTTGAAAGATGACCTTTTATGAATTTTAAGGTTATTTTGATTTATTTAAGTTCATTTTAATGTTTTTATTCATTTAAATTCAAAGTTTATTAATGATTTTATTGTGAATAAATTACTAACTTTGGCATTAGATAATCCTTCAAATTTGTTTTGTAGGGTTTGTTTATCATAATTTAGTCTTAAAGGTAAAAAAAAAAAGAAAAACTATGAAAATGTTGGAATTTAAAAGAAATGATTTTGGTTTATGTTTGGTTGAAAATTTCAAGTTTTAGAAGAATTTGGAGGTTGACAATCACTAATTGAAGTGATTTGCTCTACATTTTTGGTACTCAAGGTTGCAAAATGCTTACTTATGTACAAAATTGACAAAAGTTGGTATTATAAGGCATGAAGCATTTATAAAAGCAATTTGCCAATGAACATGTTTATCAGTGAAGCATTTCACAAAGTATTTCATTTAGGTTTTATATAACCCTTGCTTTTACAGCTAGACATCATTTGCAAACTTCTCCTAACAAATCCCAAGTTTTTCCTTTAACTTTTCTTTACCAAATCCACTCAAAACCTTCATCTTTCACTAACTTTCATCCAACTTCCACTAATTAAACATATTATCACCTTACTTCATCTCTTTTTCACTAATTAGGTTCCTTGAAAACACCTTAGATCATCAATTCCCAAATTCGAGCCTTCAAAACCCTAACTTCATTTTCTTACCTCCTTTTAATTTCTTTAATCCCAATCACTTTTAGACACTTTTTAACCTTATTCTAAACACTTTCATACCAAAAAATCACACAAGTTTCCTTTTGATTTGAAATCTCCCTATTCTCATACATTTAGATTTTTTTAGAAATTACAAGGGATAAAAAAGAATTGCTTCTAAGCATCCATATACCAACAAAAAGGAAAGAAAAGGCTTCCTAAAGTTCATTTGCTCTTCCTTCATTCATTAAGAATGTCTTAGAAATATAATACTACAAGGAGGTAATTGCCTTTATGAAATTTTTAATGCTATGAATAAAGAAATAAATCCTTTGAATTGTTGGAATATGAAATTCTTAATGAAAGAAAAATTATAAATTTACACAGTGCTAGAAATTTAAAGTTAGTTAAGTTCATTGAGTTTAATGCTCTAATTTATCCTTCCTTGGCATACCAATTTTATGTAAATTTAGGAAATCATGATATGAAAAAATAGACCACAATGAAAACAACTATGAAAGGAAAAGAATTTTTATTGACTTTGACTGAGTTTGCTATTACCTTGGAAATGGATAATGAAATGCTTTGCATTATTGCTAAAGAAATTAAAAATTGTTCTAAAAGGGAAGCCTTCAAATTATTCCAGCTAAAAACACCACTAATTTTTTTAGCAATAAGGTGTAAACAACTAGGTTAAGTATGAATGATCATCTCCATCATTAGACCCTTATTAAGATTGTTTTTCCAAAAAGGATAAATTATACTCATATCAATGAAAATGAGTTATTTATCATATGGTGTATTAAAAAAGATGTGCCTTTCAATCTTCCATATCTTATGTTGAACTACATGCATGAGCATGGCAATATAGAATTCTTTTCTCATGGCATGGTCTTGACCTACTTGTTTTAAAGGATTAGTATATCTTTCCATATGAAAATAAAGGTCATAAAATTCAAAAGAGGTTCCAACAATTTAAGCAAATGCAATATTACAAGGTGGAAGGCAAATGGATGTACATTGATAGGCATTCATTATCTGGTCTTGCTTTTGCTTCTAGATCATTTGATTTGCATTCCTTGATGAATTGCATGAACAAGATAAAAGTTGATTTGTGGGCCAAAATCTAAGATGAATTTTAGTGGGTTCATAGTCAATTTGGAAACATTTAAAGATCGACCTTTCTATTTATGGGTTATTATTATTGTTGAGGATGTTGAACATGATGGTGAGGAAGTGACGAAGAGACATGTGTGGTGATGTTGAGGATGATACTAATGAGATGGTAGATGATTAGATGTATTTATCCCATAGCCTTATTATCCTTTAGGACTTTATTTTGCTTTTGTTGGATATTTTGATAATGTTTCGAATATTTTGTTGGATTTTTTTGTACCTTTTTAGATATTTACTAGTTACTTTGGTTATTTTAGGATTTTATGGCATATTTCCATTACATTTATTCTGATTTTGATTATTATAGATTATGCCTTGATTTTATTATTTGATTGATGTTAAAAAAGAGAGAGATTGATTGAGATTAGAATTTGTATACTTCAAATCCAAAATTATTAAATTTCCTTGAGATAAAACCATTAAAATATATGTAAGAATTTAGAGGGAGTGTCAAAGTGAAGGGAAGCTTCATTTTAAATGACTAATCTCAAAATGATTTGTCATTATTAAAAAAAGGGAGATTCTTAACTTTAACTTCATGTAGATGTTAATTTTGTTGATAATAACATATTTTAATTTGTTTAATTATATTTTAAGAACACTTGTTGTATTAGACCTAGAATAAAGCTTGAAGATTATTGAAGACCTTTAGTTAAGATTTTTTATTTAATTAGGTTTAATTATAAAAGAGAAAATCATATTCAAAGGGATTTAAATTGAAATTGAAAAAAAAATTTAAGAATTAATTCTAATGTTAAAATATGGCTTTAAAAAGTTATGTTAAAATTTGAAGCAAAAACATTTGATTTGAAATGCAAAATTAATTTAGAAATATTTTAATTATATTTAAAAATGTTCTACATGATTTAAAAAAGGTTTTGAAATAAAAAATCATGTTTTAAAGCACTTTGGAATAGGTAAATCACTTTGCAAAGTACTTCTCCCCTCTAGTTGGTATTGGATGGCCATAATTGCTTCACAAAGTGATTCTAGGTGCTCTATTTCAAAATTGAAATTTACGCTCGTAGAATTGCTTTGCGAAGTGATTAAGCATGTCTAGTAAGTTTTTCTTATGCAAGAGGAAATGCTTCATAAAGTGATTCCCTTTTTGAAAATTCAAAAATTTTAGGCATGAGTAATTGCTTCATGAAGCAATTCTTTATGTGCTAATGTATTTATAATATCTTTCTAATATGTTTAATAAACATGTAAGCCATCCAACGCTTATTTAAAGTTTAGAACTTGATTTTAAGTCATTCTTAAGGGTATTTATTGTTGTATTGACACAAGAAACTCATCTTTTTGCTCTCCAATATTCAAAATCCCTTGCACTCTCTAAATTCAAATATTCTTTTCTAACTTTTTATTGTGTAATCAACTTTTGAAAGTTTATGAGTTAAAATTCTTTGTATTAAACACTTGTTCATTATATTTAGGGTGAGGTATCCTTAGAATTTTCAAGAGTGAGGCATCTCTTGATTAGAGTGTGCTTTGAGTGAGAAAACTCAAAAGGATTTTCGTTGTAGTCAAGAAAAAATTATAAAAGGCTTTTTCAAATGCTTGGATTAAACTTGAAGAGATTGTGAATTAACAAAATCCCATTCAAGTAGACTTGATAGTGGATGTAATCCTTAAAGTGTTAAATCTTCAAGATCAAATCACAATAAATCATTGCATTTAATCTTCTCAACCTTATCTCTTTAATTTTTTTTTTTGTATAATTTTTTGATGTAATTGTGATAGTATGTTGAAGAATTTGATTTGCTTGTCTTACAATTGATTACTTACAAGGTTAAATGCTTATATAATGTTTCCAAATATTAATTAATTGAAAGTTGCTTTGAGAAACTAAATTTGATTTAAAAAGAGTGTAAAATTCAAAAACTTAATTCATCCTTTTATGAGGTGGAATCCTTGACTACATAGATTTTATTGTCATCACAATGAATATCAAAGGAATAGGACAACTAAAGGTAAAATTGTAACTCAGTTGTAATTGTATCCAACCAAACATTTACAAAATGGAAGAGAAATGTATGAAGTTGCCTATAAATATGTACATATAGGATCACTAGTTAGGCAAAATTTAGAGTTCAATAATAATAAATGATTATTTTCTAAATTAATATTGTATACTTTTAAATCCCCAAAACATGGAAAGACTGACACATTCTCAACCTTTGAAATTATTTTTATAAAATTATTTCTTTTCATTTCAAACAGTGATTTTTTATATCTCCTCCATCCTAGAGACATCCAAATGAAAGCCTATCTCACTTTAAAGCCATCTCCATTCAAAACTTTCATGCCCATATATATCTTTAGATATATTTTTATCTTTCTTAATTTCTTACCTTCCTTTTCGTTCATAAAAACCCATAGATTTGCAATCATAAGTTCAATTTCTCTATTATTTATTACTTGTCTTGATTCAATGAATATCTTTTATTTAAGTTCTTACAACAACTTCTCAACAATTAGTAGTAGGTGCCTTATATTCCAGAGTAGAAGCAAAGTTTTTCAATAATGGGTAAGAAGTCACTCTAAGCATAAATTTTAAGTTGAATGTTCCTTTAATCTGTTGTTAAGAGATTTGTTATGAGATTTAACATTGCATTGTTTCATTGATAGAGCTTTAGGGAAGAAGCAAATTCTTCTCTTGTTGAACCAATATAAATCACCTGAATTAATTTTAAACCATGCCTTCGATCCTAAATGATTAGGCCAATATCAAAAATTAAGAGCAGGTGAATTAAATAGTGAACTGAAAAGTTCGTTGGGTTAAAAAAATTAATTTAAATTGCTTATAACCAACTGTGTATAGCCCTAGCCGATGGTCAAAAGCAGAAGAATGGAATGAGGGCAACAGGACACCCGAAAGCCCCAGGGTTAAGAGTTGGGACATAGACTAATGGGTGCAATTGCCTCCATGATAGCAAACATTGACTAGACAAAGTCGCAAAAGACCAACTGATAAGGAACCGGTGTCACGGGTCAGGTCAAGAGAAAAGTATAAGGTCGCAATCAAAGAAATCCCCATAGCCATTCTAAATTGAAGAAATCCAGTGCTCTGGTCCACCCCCGCTATCATTGTATCTAGGACTTTGCTTTTTCTTCTTATCTCAAACAAATTCACAAACAATGATGGGTCAAACAAATTCAGCACCAGATAATTAGGCATTTCCATTTCGCTCCCTTTTTTTTGGACAGTACATACCACATAATTTGGGTTAAATTTATTTCATCTGTTCTCCTTTTTTGACAGCAATCATTGAAAAAGATGTTATGAATGGAGAAATGTACTGTTGTCATTTTTTTCCCATGGAATTTCACCCGTCAGGGAAGAAGGAGAAAGTAAGAGGGGGGGGGGGGAGCAAGAAGGTCCATTCTATCCAAATCTTCACAATTAATTGGACATTCATGTACTGTTGAATTTTCCACTCAACGACTTTCAATGACAAACCAAAGCCAATTCATACAAGTAACTATAATTGATCTTTCCAGTAATATTAACTATTAGGTTTGTAACAGGAGTCGGATAACGACGAAATGAATGGGTTGCAAAACAACCCCACACCTAACTAAAGTTGTATATATAAATTGGAAATAAATATGATCTAAGAAAAATAAAAAGAATAAAATAAAATTGTAGAGCAACTGCTTGTGCTCACCTTAGTTCCCACTTCTACCCTTTCTACAGAATAGAATAAACAGAGTCAAGATTCATAACAAAAGATGGCTGGATTTTCAAAATACGCAGTACCTTACCTGCAAAAGAAAACATTTCGGATTTAAAATGATGCTTTTTCTTTTCAGAAAATAAAATAATGAACAACCTGTTCCTGATTGTCAAATCTTCCCATTACCGTGTCTTTGAAGTCCCAAGAGTGAGCTCTAGATCATCTGATCCACAGTCTTCATGGATCCTCTCTCCTTCCCATGGCTTCACTAGACCTGTTGTGTTGCTTCCAAAGGCAAATTCATCTGAAACTGCTTCAGCCATTGGTATGTCAGCAGTGTGATCAGCACCGGCTGCTATAGCTGGAGAACATGTTCCACTTTGCCCAGGAGTCCACATGCGGGAGCCACTGCCAGCTAAAGCCTCTTCCTTGAAGCCAAATGGATTTGAAGAGACCAGGCTGAAGGTGGGAGAATTAGGGCCTCCTTGCGGAATCCGGATCCCAGCAAACCATTCTGGGTTAACAACTTGGCAGCCAGGACTCGGAGAAGTGGAAGAGGGCAGGAAGGAGTACTGCTGCCCACCCCATCCAGGATTAGCAGATTGACCATCCCAGTCAGCTTTAATTCGGGGTGTTCGGGCGGTTGGAGAGCTTAGTGGAGGAGTGACAGGAGCACTGATAGAACCACTAGGGATGCAGAGATGGGGAAGCTTGGAAGATGAGGCCGATGATGACCCAGATGAAAAATTTTTGAGCCATGGAATGAGGGAATTGCCATCAGCATTGGGATTTGCAACAGCATAGGAGGACGAGCGAGGGCTAGGGAAGGACGAAGAGCCAGGGCTTGGGTTGTAGGAAGCACAGGGACTTGGATGGTAAGATGAGCATGGGCTTGCAGCTGCAGAACCGCCAATAATATCCATGCGCTCAACAGGCTTGCATCCCTTCATGTACAAGATAATTTTGAATGAATAATCCAAAATTAGCATATAACAATATGACAGTCTCTAATGTGACTGACAGTATGTCCCCCCCCCCCCCACACCAAAAAAAAAAGACTGACATAAACTGCAGTCAAACTACTGCATAGATTATCACCAAAAGAAAAAATGAACCATTTTTAAATACTCGATTTTTTAAAATGAAGCGAAAAACATTCCTAAACAACAACAAATCTGTCAGGAGGAGGTAAATTTAAAGATGCATTCCTTGTCTTTAATAATCTAATATTACTCTTCCGTCCTTCTCATGCATGGCTTTTTGTTGGGCAACGCTCAACAAATTCACATCGACAATATCTTTTGGTCGTCTAGCTATCACGCTCAGTCTCGAAAGCACGATATTGATAACCAAACATTTACTCAACATAGTAGCAACATGGTAACTAGATATCATATAGATGGTTTTCAGTGGATTTATTTCCCTTTCATCAGTCCACTAATAACCGAGAAAAATATCCAATACTTAAACTCATTGTCATAGATAGTATCTACACAATTTACTGAACATAATATCCATTTATTACAATTACAATTACATTATAATTATAATTATATTTGACTATTTACATGATGGATTGCTGACTATGTATTAGCAATTTTGTTATTCCCATTCTCTAATACCCACACCCACTCCCAAATCCCATCACAAAGAAACTGGATCCCACTGTGAGAATGTGAGTGAGAGTGGTTTGTGTGTAAGAGAGTGGAAATAAATTTATTGTTAATATATTTGTATCAACACACCAATAACTTTCGTTATCTTAGTTACAGCTAATTATTAATTTAGTAAATTAAACCTTTGTATGTGTATCCCATTGGCTTATTTACCCGACCTCGATTTTATAATTTTGTTCACCAAGACTTATTATTTGTACCTTTCATTTCTTTTTAAGTATCATTTAAAGTTAATGTACAAGAATTTAGAAAGTAATAAATAACTTTAATCTTAGGAGAAATGAATTGTAATTTACTAATACTCCTTCTATTTCTTTTTAAATGTCTACTTTTAGAAAGAAAAATTGTTACCATTTATCTATTGTTTTAGAAAATCAATAATACATTCATTTTCTTCTTTAAAATATTATCCTCATGATTTAAATAAAGGCTCAATAATTTTATTTACAGATTAATTTTTAGTAAAAAACATGTTAATAAATTACAATTTATCTCTCTTCAAATTAAAGTTATTTATTGTATCCTTTAATTCTTCTGCATTAACTTTAAAGGATACTTAAAAATGAATGGAGGAAATATATTCTTAACTAAAATCAATTAATAAGTAAAGTTAAGCATTTAGATTAATATTTAAAAGGAGATAATAAATGTATTTTTAATTTTTTTGAATGACAAATAAATAAAAATAAATAATTTTTTCTAAAATCGACACGCATATTCCCATTCAGTGTTTAACAACCAGGAGATTGTAGACCAAACATAATTTTGTACCCTCCCAATACACGCACTTAACGCACGAAAACAGAAAACAAACAAAAAGAAGGAAACGCTTATTCCCATTCGGCATGAACAAATCTGGGAGCGTCAAAACAACTTCTCTCACACCCAGTAGGAAGTTTAATTTCTGGACGGTAATACGTTGTTCTGAGGGTCACCAATAAAGGTTCCACATAAATACAAGTATACAACTGCGACCCACAAAAGAAGAAACTGTCACGGGAGCTGGGGAAAGGATTCTCCAAATTATGAGTGCCATGCAACGTCTGCAAAAGCTACGGCCATGTTGCAATAAGCACAGCAACCAACCAAATATAAACAAAAAAAGAACCTAAACTGGCAAAACTGCCCCTGCATTTTCTCGAATTCCCAGGACAGGTCGAATTTTTGGTAGTCATTTACAAAATCATTATGGGCATTTTGGTCTCCTCTAGATCTATGCCTTTCAGGTTCCCTTGGACTATGAGTCATCGAAAGAACACTGAGATAGAGAACCTTTCGTGCTTCACGCTCAAAAGCTAGCGAGAGAGACAGAACAAACTAGATCTAAAGTACACCGGTGAGCGCCAAAAAGAAAGAATCTAGCTCCATTGCTAAGTCATCAGACTCATCACCGTAAACTGAAGCAATAAAAAAAAAAAAAAATCTACTCTGAGCATTACAATCTCTAACACACGCCGATGGTACCAGCTTTTTGTTAGGATTGGGAAGATTGGTTTACCTTCTGTCCCTATTCAATGTCCTATGGTTCCCAGCGTCACTACTAACATGTGCCCCTGCAAACCCACATGCTAGTAAATGCAACCAATTGCATGAACTAACCATACAAATTTAAAACCAATACTAATCAACTCAATAGAACTAAGATGAAAACTTACATGAGTAGAGAAACTCCGAAGACAGAAAACAAAATTTCTAATTTTAGCTAAATGCAATACAATTCCTTTAATCTAATGACTTAAACAAGAAAAGTAAAGCAAAATTGATGTGAATTTAAGTATTCAAGGACAGGTACCTTGCGGTAAGTGGTGCCGTCCGGTTCGACGGACCAACCAGCTTCGTTGCAGAGAGCTTTTAAGACCTCATTGTTGTCACAATGCTTAGGCAGTTTGTAGTTTCCGTGCATTCTGAGACCTGCGAAGATCTTCGCCGCTATGGCTCTTCGCCTTCTCTCTCTCCTCTTATTGTTCTCTCTCTCCTTCCATGTTGGTAGCCTCGTCCCCGACGTCATCTTTGGATTACACTCAGATAATAAATGTGACCAGAAAACGAACTTGCAGAACGAAAATTGAAGGATCACAATCTAATTAACACATACTTCCTGCTTCTGGATCGAACTTGATGGAATCCCAAGATCAAACGACAAACGATGCTTGTATAGACAGAAAAGTGCTTCAAAACGTCATCACCGTATCCTGAAGCGGAACCCGAGAAGCAGGAGGAAGCAGGACTAGACCAAGCTCAAAGCTGCAAGGATGTGTAAGCAGCAAATCGGAGCATAACGACAACAAATAAAAAACGGAAACAGCTCAATCCGGAGAATTGAGCTGAACTTGAAGCTGCAGATCGCCCAAATGGAAGGCAACGATGGCGACTGGGGAGTCAAATGGCGTGATATCGAAGTGAAGTAGATGTAATATTGCAGGCGAACGGAGCAGATCTAAGAGCGTGAGGTTAAGAGCGGGGTGGTGGATTGAGATCGGAGAATCATAAAGTCGCCGGAAAACCGGAGAGAAGACCCGGGAAATGTGAAAGGAGAAGCAGAAAAACCATGAAACGACTGAGGAAAAGCGAGGGGACAGCAGAGAGGGTAGGCTAAATACGTTGAGAGAAATAAATTAGACACAACTGGCTCTGAATTAACGATTATGCCAAAGAGCTTGTGGTCCGTACGTGCGGCACTGAACTTCGTGGGAAGAAAGGTTGACTGACCGCACATGGGATAGACTGTGGTGAACAGAACTGCCCTCTACCCGATGTCTATATTTACCCTTTTTTAACTAATCTTGTTTTTATATTTTTACAAAGAGAATTAGAGAAAGTTCTTAACTGTTTCTATAATGGAACAGTTTGTTATATCTGCATTTTTAATGGCGTAGATTTAAATCACTAAATTAATGATTTTAATTTAATTATTTTTTAATAAAATTTATTATTGTTTTAAAATTAATTAAATTATAATTATTAATTTAATGATATAAATTTACAGCACTTAAAATGTGTTATACCATTAATTTTTTCTTGTTTTTATAGTTTTACAAAGAAAAAGTTCTTTAACAGTTTATATAATAGAAGTGTCTGCTATGATCTGCATTTTTATTTTTTTATTTTTGATGATAATTTTATAATTAAATAAATTTTTTATTTACTTTAATGATTATTTTTATTTTTTATAAATATGAAAATAATTTTAAAAAAATTATTTTTAAAAATAAAAAATAATAAAAAACACACTAAATTTTGTGAATTTGTGTTATAATAAATATATTTTTTAAATATATATAATTTAGAGAATTTAAATTTAATTTAGTATAAATTAATTTTATATTATCATCTATCAATATATTATTATATAAATAAAAAATTATTAATTTTTTTTGTTATCGATAAAAATTATTAATTATTATTTTTTTTAAAAAAATGTTCTTATTATCTGATAATTTAAAATGTTTTATATTAATGATAAATTAAATTTTAGTCCTAATTTAAAAATAAAATTGATTGTCGACCATAATTACTAAATATATAAATTGGTTCCAAACCTGCGGGTTACTTGCAAGCCCGGGGAGATCACAAGCATCTTTTGTAAAGTTTGTTTTCTGTGGGCTTACAGAGATAGTGAGTATAATTTTTTTTCTTTGGAGCCTTTTAATTCAATCTAATTTAATATTTAATAATTTACTATAATTTTTTAATTTTATTTGATTAATTTATTATATAAAATAAAAAATATATATAATTAGTCAATCAAAATTTATCAAAAAAAATATTTTTTAATTCAATTTATTCTAATTTCTTTTTAAAAATTTTATGCTTTCTATCATATTCATTCTTTAATTTAAAATTTTTTTGCATATATATTTAATAATTTAATCATTCTTATTATTATAAAAAAATTATGAGTGCCAAGCTTTATAATTTTTTATCAAAAAAATAGAAAATTATTTAACACACGTTCGACACCTTGAATTTGAATTACAGTCTGGCCAAAATTTTTTCTTTTTAATTACAGTGAAGATTGAGGAAAGTTTCAAAAGATAATTAGATATTATTGTACTACTTGCTCGACAAAAATTTGTATTTCTTCTACGCGTTAAGCTTTTATTTACATAATGATACACGAAATATTATAGTATACTTTATGTTCTCCTACATTTATTTAATTTTATTATATTTAAAAAAATTTAAACATATAATAATATTTTGTATATCTTGATGTAAATACGATAGAGTCGGTGTATGCTTTGATTTAAACTGTCGAACTCAAAATTGAAGAATTTTTTGTCAATTGAGCTAACTTCTAGTTTGTATTGAATATTTTTGGTGATACACTTATGCTCTTGACTTCACTTGGCCTAGCTTGAATTTAAAACTTCCATTATTTTCTTGGAAAAGTTTTAGACATTAATATTGGGGTTGAATAATTGTTGAGAAAAATTGTGTAGAATAATCTCCACCATATACTCCATTCTTATTCATGTGAAAAATCTTAACAAATGTCAAGACTTTAAGCCTTGACCAGCATAAAATTTGTTATTTGATTTATACCAATTTAAGTTAACTTAAAAATTGGTATTATCACATAGGATTAATAAAATAATTTATTTTATAAACATTTTAATATATTTACAAATAATGCTTTTACTATAACTTGTTCTAAACTATAAACAAAGCCTAAAAGTTAATGCTAACTACAACTATTGAAAATTATGGTGGCTTGATCATGATAAGCTTGAAAGAAGCCACTCTTGCTATATTGGTGGAGGAGGAGCTTTTGTAGAAATATCTAAAAAGAAAGAAAACAACTAAAAGATGAGTTATAGACTCAATATGTAAATAATTTATTTAATCAACAAAATATAAGCATATGTTTTTCCTAAATTATACTTGTCCATATTCCAAACAAAATTCAATCTCACAATGTGTTAAAAGGTAAAGTGTGGTATCACAAATGAATATAATAAAAAAAATAATTGAACCACCTTATGCCTTCAGAATCATTTTTATCTCATTACAAATTTTATCATTGTCCCTCTGAGATCTACCTTATACCCTTACAAATTGTTTCCTAGATCCAACACTATTTTATATTATAAGTATATCATTTGCCCCTTCCACAATATTTATTCACAACACATTTTCATTAAGAAATTTATCATCAAGTTATAAACAATATTGCTCATATGTTTAACATACATATATAGAAGGTATATAAACTTATACTTCCTTAAATTATCATGAAAAAAATAAATCTAAGTGTACAAGGGACATACATTAGTATAGAGATAGATAAACAAATCCTGCCTTCATACTCGAGTATATATTCACTTATAGGTGACTTGGGACAACTCTAGACATCCATACTTGAGTATATACTTACTTATAGATATCCAAAAAGTAACTTTGGATGCTATACTCGAGTATATAAAATCATAATTTTCTCAAATAAATTCTTACCTTAAGTATATTGACAATAATTAATATAATTCTACATTTATATAAATACTAAAAAAATAAATAAAAATATATCCTAATTTTTGAAAGGTGTAATAATTTTTACCTATAAAGAATTCATCATCGAATTCTTAAGAATTAACTAACTAACTAACAAATTTTGCTAAGTTTAAAGGCTTACCAAAGAGGTAGGGATGATTTTCTTGCATCTCTATTTTAGATATCTAAGTTACTTTTTCTAGCCCATGTTTTTCTTAACGAACCTTCACCAAAGGTGGTTCCTTCGATCTCAATTTGTGAATTTGGCAATCTAGAATTTTTATTGGTCATTTTTTCATAAGATAACTTAGGATCTAACTAAAAGGATTTCATACTAAGTGCCATGAGAAGTACTGGGAATGTACTTTTGAAGCATAGATACATGAGATACTAAATGTATAGCATACAAGCCATTCGGTAAGTCCACTTGATACATAATTGCTCTAATTCACTTTAGAATAGGAAATGGGTCGAAAAAAATATGGTACTAACTTGCCTTGTTTGCCAAGGTGCAATATCCCCCTTTATTGATGACATTTTTTAAAAGACCTTGTCTCCCCCCAGGAATTCTAATTGTTTTCTCTTTTTATTAGCATATGATTTTTGATCATTTTAAGCCATTTTTAGTTATTCTCAAATAACTTTCACTTTTTAAATGCATCAACGACAAGATCAAAGCCAAGGAATTTAGCTTTTCTTAGCTTAGACCATCCTATAAGAGACCTACATCTTTTGCCATACAAAACCTTGTAAGATGCCATTTTGATGGAAGATTAATAGGTGTTGTTGTATGCAAATTCAATCAAAGATAGGTATTTCTTCTAACTATCTTCAAACTTTAAAGTGCAAGCTTGGAACATATCTTCTAGGATTTGGATAGTATGTTTGGATTAATTACTTGTTTGAGGATGGAAAGTTATGGTAAAATGTAATTATGTCCCTAAAGCTTGTTAAAAGGATTGCTAAAAGTGAGTTGTAAATTGTCCGCCTCAGTTAGAAATAATGATAAACGAAATTCTGTGTAGCGGAATTATTTTGTCTAAGTAAAGTTGTGTATATTGAGTTGCTGAAAAAGTGATTTTAACTGGAAAAAAAGAGTTATTTTGGTTAGCTCATCAACAATTACCTAAATGGAATCAAACCTCTTTGGGATTTGAGGAAGATCAATTAGAAAATTCATAGTTACACTTTCCCACTTCCATTTAAGGATAGGAAAAGGTTAGAGCAAACTGGTTAGCCTTTGGTGTCTAGATTTCACTCATTAGCAGGTGAGACATTTCAACACGAAATCAAGCATATCTCTTTTTATCCCTTTCCACTAGAAACTCTATTATAAGTCTTGGTATATCTTTGTTATACTAGGAGACATGGTATAAGATGAATTGTGAGCTTCGTGAAGCACTTATCTCTTTTATAAGTAGGAGCCCAAAGTTGACCCTAGAATCTAATTACCTTTTGTTCATTAGTAATCAAATTTTCAATCTAATGTAACATTTCTTCTTTTTTTAAGGCTATATATTGAATGTTTTGCTTCTAAAATTCTTTAATTCTTTCTATTAGCATTAATTTGACCATTACTTAAGTAATTATCACCATCTATTCTTTAGCTTGTATATTAGTTAGAGCCTATAATGATTTTTTATGTAATGCATCTGCTACAATATTGACTTTACCTTAATGATAATAAATTGTACAATTATAATCTTTTACAAGTTCTATCTACCTTAATTACCTTAAATTCAAGTCTTTTTAATTAAAGATGTATTTTAAGCTTTTGTAGTCAATGTAAATTTCATAAGTTTCATAATAAAGATGATGTCTTTATATCTTCATTGTGAAAATTATAGTGACCATTTCAAGCTTGTAGGTAAGATAATTAAGCTCATGCTTCTTCAATTGCCTTAACACATATGCAATGACCTTTCTGTTTTGCATTAACAAAGAACCTAAACCAACTTAAGACACATCTTTATATACTATGAATCCTTTTAAGCTGATGAAAGAATTAAAACTAGAGTCGAAGTCAAGTAAGTCTTGAATTGTTAGATGCCATTTTTCATATTTATCAAACCATTCAAATTTAACACATTTTTAAATAAGCTTAGTTAACGAGGAAGCTATTTTGGAAAAATTCTTTACAAATTAGTAGTAATAACCTATTATTCCAAGGAAACTTCAAATTTCTATCATAGTTATTAGCCTTGGCCAAGTCTAAATTGCCTCTATCTTCTAAGGATTAACTTGAACATTATTTTGGGATATCATATGACCAAGAAATTTTATAATAGATAACTAAAATTCACATTTAGAGAATTTAGTATAGAGCTAGTTTTTTTACAAGATCTATAATATGATTTTGAGATTATAAGCATGCTTTTCTTCATTTTTGGAATAAATCAAGATGTTATCAATAAACAAAACTACGAATTTATCTAGGAAATATTTGAAAATTCTATTCATAAAATTTATGAATGTTGCATAAGCATTGGTGAGTCTAAAGAACATAACAATGACTATAGCATGTTCTAAAGGTTATTTTGGGAATGTCTTCTTTATGAATATTTAGCTAATGATATCCTAATCTTAGATAAATTTTAGAAAAATATTTTACTTCTTACAATTGATCAAACAAATCATCGATGCAAGATAAAAGGTATTTATTTTTGTTATTGCCTTATTTAGCTATTAGTAATTAATGCACAAGTTCAAGGTCTTATCTTTCTTTTTAACAAATAGCATTGGTGCTCCTTATGGTGAAGAATTGGGATAGAAAAAGCTTTTTTCAATTAACTCCCATAACTACCTTTTAAGTTCTTTTAGTTCACTGTTGCCATTCTATAAGCTAAGATTGAGATTGAATTCATGTTAGGAATAACTTCAATATTGAACTTAATTTCATGATTTGGAGACAAATTTTGCAATTCTTTTAGAAATACATCTAGAAATTCTTATATGTTTAGAATTTAATTAATATGAAAAGAAGGTTGATTGAGGTCTCAGGTTACTTCAAAATATGTGGTGCATCCATTCTTAATGACCTATTGAGCTTAATATCAGAAATTGTTCTAACAATTTTAGAATTCTTTTCTCTCTAAAATACAATAGAAGGGACTTTTTTTACAATAAAAGTAACCATCTTGTTAAAACAATCTATTTATGCATGATATGTTGATAACCAATCTATCCTTGAGATATGTTATAATCTACCTTCTTCAAAGGGATCAAATTAATAGGCATTACTTATTTATACATTTATATGGGACAAACTTTAATAAACTAGGTGGCTACTAGAGTTTTATTTATAGGCATGGCTGCTAGCAAATGGTTTAGCAATTTACTAGAAAATTTACTTATTAGAGAAACTAATTTCATTAAAATAGAAGAATAAGTGGCTTCTAAATCAAATAAAGTATAAGTGGGCAAATTATTTTGTTGAGAGTGTACTTGCAACAATTACATTAGAAGCTTAGGCCTCTTATTTAGTCAAGATAAAGACTTATGCCTAGTTCTATGGTATATTTCTTCCCTTATTGCTTGCACTACTACTTGACCCTTAGTCATCTAAGATTTGGAGGTTACTGGTTATGTTATAGGTGTATTTTATTGTAGTGTCAAATAATTTACACTATAGTTAGGTGGGTTTCTTAGATAATCTCTCTTTTTATGGCTTAACTGACTACACTGATAACTTCCTTTAATGTGAGTGACATTAGGAAGTGAGTCCTTCTAATTTATAATGGTTCTTTTCTCCTAATTGTGCCTTTCGTTTTTCTTTATCATTAATCTTAAACTTTGCTTGTAGTGTTTAATCATCAATATCTTGAAAGGTGATGTTTTAGGTGATATGAGTAATATTAAAGAAAGGATCTCTATAGTTGTACTCAAATATCTACACTTTAGTCCTTTCATTAGGAATTAGATATTCTATATAGTGAAACAACTGGATGAACTATGCTATATACTTACTGATGGACATTGATCCTTACTTCAAATACTCAAATTCTTTGATTTTAACTTCTCGTATACTTAATGGCAAGAATTAATCTATGAACAACTTCTAGAATATGGTGTAGGTCAAAGGTGTAGGTCAAAGATGGCAAGGTGGCATCTTGGTTTTCCATAGTACTAGTGAAAGACAAATATACAATATCCTTTAGCTTGTTACTTATTAATTTGATAAGTATTTAATCTAAACTAGAAAGAATTCTCTCATATCTTTTAATTTGGATAAGGAATTGGTGAGGATCAACATCCAGATCCATACCAATAAAGCAAAAAGGTTTCAATTTATTGAACTTAAGTATGATTTATAATTTTGTTAGTTAAGTTTTCTCTAGGTTGGGATCAATCTCTTTCTCTTCTATGATTGAAGACTTGATCCTTATGTTACCTATGTTATTTTCACTTTTTTTTCTTGGTGAAGAACTTGTAATACATTAGTTAAAATTTATTATTTGAAAGTAGTGGACCATAAAAGGATATCTTGATCATTATCTATTCCATATTAACTACTTTAAGCTTAAGAACCCCTAGATGACTCTATATCACCAGGATCACTAACTCAATGACTACCGAACTTTGCAATCTTTCTTAATCCATATAATTTCCACATGTTTAATTCAAAAACATGGTAATATGAACTAATTTTAAGAAAAAAAAAACTTCACCACCATTTCTTTAAACAAATCAAAGTCTGCCGAAATGGTATTGATGATATGTGTTCTTGGATGCTCATGTACCACTAATAAAATTTGACAAATACCTAATTAAGTAGTTATAATTATCCTATAATCAACATATTTGAAGGCCTTCTTTTTTCGCTATAACATTAAATCATGCTCTGATACTAAAATTGTTATGATTTGCTAGGCTGTAATAATTGTGGGACCTATTACCTAATTTTTGCCTACTTAAACTAATCCTAAAATTGGTATCATTACATAGATTTAAGGAAAAAACTGATTTTATAAACATTTCAAAATATTTACGAATAATGCTTTTACTATAACTTATTCTAAATTATAAACAAGGCCTAAAAGTTAATACTAATTACAACTATTGAAAGTTATGGTTGCTTGATCATGATAAGTTTTGAAGAAATTACTTTACTACATAAGTGGAGAAGGAGCTTTTGCAAAATTATCTAAAAAGAAAGAAAAAAAATTAAAAGGTAAGTTATATATTCAATAAGTAAATAATCTACTTAATTAACAAATATAATCATATGTTTTTCTTAAATCATACTTTTCCATATTTTAAACAAAATTCAATCTCACAATGTGTCTAGAGGTGAAGAATAGTATCATAAATGAATACAATAAAGAGAAGCAACTAAACAACCTAATGCTTTATAGGTCATCCTTATCCTTTAAAAAATTCTATCTTTGTCCTTCTAGGGTCTGTTTTACCCTTTTACAAAATGTTTTTCAGATTTGTCACTATTTTATATTGCAAGCATATCATTTAATCCCTTTCATAATATCCATTCATAATACATTTCATTCATAACACATTTCCATTAAGAAATTTATCATCAAATTCACAAACAAAATTACTCATATGTTTAACATACATGTATAGAAGGTATATAGACTTATACTACCTTAACCTATCATGAAAGAACTAAATCTAAGAGTACAAAGGACATACTTAATTATATACTTGAGTATAAAGGTATGGAAGTGAATCTAGCTTTCATGCTTAACAATATGCTTACTTACAAAAGAATTGGGTAACTTCGAATGCCATACTCGGATATGTACTTGTTTTTGGTCATCCAAAAAGCATTTCAATTTGGATACTCAAGTATATACTTGAGTATAAGCATCTAGTAGTGAATTTTGGTATTGTACTCAAGTAACACTTGTAGATTTATAGAAAATCTGAAATAAAAAACATTGCTTGAATTGTAAATCTTCCCCTAATTCAACTTATACACTTTAATAGCTCAAAATCTAGCACAAATTTATCAACTATACACATTTTACAATCATTCACAATGACAAATTACACTATAACCTAACTTTTAAATATAAAAGTCCTTAAATTTCTATCATCTCATCATAAACACTTCAAATACATAAAATGAAAGTAAAATCAATCATTTTAAGTAGATTATCTACTTACTATTATTTGGAAGAGATAAGGAGAACTAGGAAAATGGCTATTTTACCTAAAGCATCATCCAATTAAGTAGAAATTAGAGAAATTATATTAAATTCTTAACTCTTCTTCAAAGACTAAAAAGAATTAATCATCAAAATCACAATTCTTCACCCTTTCTCTAACTTATTTGATGAGTAACATTTTATCTAATCTCGGCTTGATTTTCCATATTTTACTACAAATATGGGTAGAGTTTATATTTGTATGCTAGAAATGAATCATAAGTTAGGATATTGTCTATAAAGAAATTTATAGTAGATTTTTTGGAAGGGGTGGAGGTTAAAATTTTATTGTTTAGTAGTTCAGTGAATTGTTTTTAACATAATAATGGATTCATGGTGATTGAGTGATAAATATAAATTGAAAATTGTAAAAAAATTTATGAATGTTCATATCTAAATCAATTCATTGAGAATAATTTTCCTAGTAATAAATCAATTCACTTCATATAGAATTGAAATTGAAGTTCATTAAATTGATTACTAAAATGATTCATCAAGTTTGGAGAGCAGTCTCCTTTATAATGAATTAATTTACCACATACAAATCTTAAATTGAACTTCATTGAATCAATTCAATGAAGGTAGAAAACCATTAACCTGTATTGAATATATTCTTCAATTAATTCCAAGAGATTTTTATTTCAAAAGTAACTCACGTAAGGGTCCCAGCACAAGATATAATCCTTAGAAATGTTTGATATGCATTTGCTTAATTATATTATAAGTGTTTGAGATAATAAAAACTTAACATTACTTGTGAACTTAGTTGTGATATATATGTGTGTGTGTGTGTGTGTGTGTGTGTGTGTGTGTGTGTTGCATGCATGCTTGCTTGCTTTAACGAGTGAGTGTGTAAAGCTACATTGTGAATGTATTAAAAGGTGGATGTGGTACATGTTTTTCCTTGTGATCAGATTAGATTTAGTTTCGAATCATTATGAGTACATTATTGTGTTAAGAAATGATTAGATGCATTATGGATGGAAAGATTGATTTGTTACACTTGCCAAAATTAAAATGTTTTATTAGAAATTAGTTTGGTTAATTAATTAAAATTAGGAATGGATAAAAAAATTTATTTTTTAAAATGACTAAAAATTAAATGGAAATATTATAAAGTTAAATTTAATTAAGGATGAATATGTGAGTATGGAGGAAACTTTATAAGCATATTTTCCATTTTAGCCTTAGAGCTTTACCTTACATAATTTCCTAGCAGCCCTCTTTCTCTTATTTCTCTTAAACATCGTATCTCATCTTCTTCTTAAATTAATAGAAAGTTAAACCACTTCTCCCTTTCTTCATCCTTTTTAAGTCTAACCAATGTATTGATTCTATGTCTTAGCTTATATAAAATCATTTTCTATTTCTCTTCTTTAGATTTTAAAAAGGTTGGGAAGTTTCAATATGTTTAATGTTAGAGTTTTGGTTAAAGGAAGATGATGCCTAACTTGAATTTCTAGTTTATTGATGTTTATATGGTAGATAATTATCATTGCTAACACCTATTGCTTCCTCTACAAGTGGTGAATAACTATTCTATAATCATTATAAACAATTTTGTATGAATCAAAATGGTTTAGGCCAATTTAGGTTGGGTTCTTTTCTTATAATTGACTAATTTGAGAAAAAAATGTTATAGAATGATGTTTAGTGTAAATTCTTAGTTGAATCTAGTAAATGTAATGTCATTTTTATGTTCTTTGGTGGTTAAATAGCATGTGATTACATTAAAGATAAGATTTAAGAGAAATTCCTTATATATAAATAGTGAAATTTTCTGCAAAAATACAAAAATTTATATCTGAATCGACTGGTGAATCAATTCATTAGGTCAATACATAAAAGACCTTACTCTAAATTGATTCATCACTTATAGAACTAACATTGAAGTAATTGAACCAATTAGTAAATCAATGCAATAAAAGTCAGAAAGCAATCTCCTTTGCATTAAATTAGTTTAAGCCTTACAACAATATACAAAAAAAACCAAATCAATTCTTGAATCAATTTAAGCTTCATAAAAACTTATTGAAGGCTTTGAATTGAATCCCCAATTAATTCATAAGGTCCATGTATTTTTGCCATAGGATTATGCAAAATTGGTTGCTTATGATGGAGTTGGAAAAGTTATGAAAAAAATTATAACTTTATATCGAATGTGTAAATTATCCTTGTAGTGTAATTTAAAGAAATATGGATAATGTTAATATGAGTTGTATTGAGAAATATAAAGGGTGCGTAATAATAATGTACTAGATATATAATTAATGAGCATTAATAAGATATGAGGATATATAATAATGAATGTTATTGTAGCTAAGTTATAATTGTTAGGGAATATGTATGTTATGTGAAAATTAATTTACTTTCAAATTGATATGCCATGGAAATTAATTATTATGATATATTATATGCATTTTATTTATATTTGAATGCTTATGATATAGCTATGAAAATGAAGTGCTAGTTGAGACACTTGATGTTATTTTAATAATTGTGCTATTAATGATATTGATGACATTGGAGTAATGGCATTTGTATTTTGGCATGATGCATCAAATCTGCATGTTTGCTTGTGAGGGATTAGGATGACTTAAAGGGATAAGGATGAAAAGAAGTCACAAGAAGACTTATATTCTTATTTTTTTTAATTTACTTTGTTATATGGGCTCCTTAGTGAATCTCATTATCAATGAATTGATTTGAATATGTATGGTATGACGTAGATAGAACAATGATACTATGGATGATTGTTATCATCATTTCCACACTCAAAAGTATGTATCTTTTATGTTCTTATCCTCTCCGTAGTGAAGTTATGTAAGGATTTTCCTCTTGTTTAGAACTTAGTTAACCCTTAAGACCTCATTGCACATATCTATACATGTATGCTTATGAACTCCTTAAATTTCTTGTTGTTTATTAATTATTTAAGTTGTTTAATAATTTTTGAGGAAACTTAATTTACTCATATTCTCTTTTCTTTTTATAGGAAAATATCCTCTTAAGTGCTCAATTGTTGCTAGATGAATTGGAAGTAGGCTTGCTCGAAAACTTTGACATAGGGGTATGTCTTATGATGGTTAGGTTGAATAATTATGAGTGCAGATTACTGCATGGGAGGTTGCATCTCATTTATAAGTAATTTCTACATTTACACCTCCTTGAAGTGGCACAATGTCACTAGTTGAATACTACATTAATTATGTGTTAGTAAAGCCTGTAAGTAGTTACTTATAGTGACTTCCCATATTGATTTCTTGCTTAGGGATAGGTTATGACAAAGTTAGTATCAAAGTATGATTTAGAACATAATGACATATTTTGTTTGAAAGCATGATTTAGAGGTCACCAATTATCCTAGTAAATAGTTTGAGATACCAAGTCCTTGATAATGGGCTGACAACTATCAAAGAATGTAGTTAGGTTGTTCATTATCTTTATATATGCTATAGATAGTTGAAGATGATCAACATGAGTATCTTTTATGTTTGAGACTAATACAATCTTTTAACTTACTAATGAGCTTTAGTTTAAGTAATTGTTATGCTTGAATTGATATAAAAAAAGGCTTGATTGATAGTTTAATTAAATTAAAGAATGTGGTGATTGCTTTTACTTGCATGCTTATGTTTTGGGGTTAATCACATGTTGTTCCATGTATAAACTTGCTCAAATTTAAAACGAGCGACAAGGTGTCAAGGTGTTATGACTATTTAATTCCTAATACTAATTTGAGTCATAGTTTAGACAAAACATTAATGTGCTACGTTGATTTATTCTTAATATACTTGGGGAGAAAAGGGGTTCATGTGGTTGGGATGTTTCATAAGGGAATATGATTCGTTGTGTATTGATTAGACCTTTAGGTTGATGCATGGGTGTCACAATTTCAAAGCATGCAAGATTAGGCTGATTCCCATTCCGATTAAACTAAATCTTACGTGCTTTATTGTGATAAAAGCCTTTAGTTTAAATTTTGATTTCTAAAAAATGGTGATGTATAGGAATTTAGTTAATTCATGTATATATATACTAGATTATTTTATTTGGACTAGAGAGAAGAATCAATGTAAGTATTTGTACATGAAAATTTATAAGTTGTGTGTATAAGTAGGTGAGGTTGCATTGTAATCTCTCTAATCAAGAGATGTCTTTATCAATTTGTTTGAGGTGATATATAAAGAGATATAAATTTATGATCTTAAAAGTACGAGGAATGAATAGAAATTTAGAAATGTGAACATATGGGCTTTTAAACGAAAGTTAAGAGTTCATGAGTTATATTAAATATGTTAGTCATCTAATGTTTATTACAATTGAGTTAGAGGAATTTGTTATGTGTGAAGTGTTTGGGTATAGTTCTTCTTTTTAAGAATAACATATTAGTGAGTGGAAATTGTTGTTAATAGGCTATAAGTTGTCATATGTGAAGTAGGAAGCCTACTTGGATAAGATTGGCTCGATGGAGTTAGAATTCTGAAATATCATGAAATATAAGCCTCTAAATTAAGGAAGAAGGAGATCTTAGGGTGTTTGGAGCATACATAGGTACAATGGTTAGTGTGACTTGATAAGATGATAGCTATAAAAGAGCATCATTATCCTAATCCATGGAGGTAGACAGCTTTGCTTAAAGGTCTCATTAGTTAAGCGCTTATTTTATTGTAACTTGAACTAAACGTGTTATATATGATGGTTTAGTAATAAAATGATGTCAGGATGGTGATATGTGATTTGAGCCAAAAAAAAAAAAAGTCAAAATGCTCATAATTTGGGGTTTAGTGCAGGGAAAATGAAGAGTAGAATTGTTAACATGATTCATGTGCGAGGTTTTTGGCAATGAGATAACTTTCAAGTCTGATGAATGGGGTATTAGAGATTAACCAAACACATTGATTTTACACTTAACATGTTACGGTGAATAATAAATTTTCTTTCACTGTTGATGTTTAAATATTCTTTTGCTTAATTGATAATCCAACAGGATGAGCGAGGGATACGGCGTTTGAAACTAAGATGGGGGTCAAAGGACATGGGAAAACTGGCTGTTTAGAAGAAAGTCGTACTAGAGTCGGACGAAGAGGGGTGCTATCTTTTTTATGAGATTCCAAAGAACCCTTAAACCTATTTTACACGGTCTGTAACATTTTGCCCAGTTCAGCCTTTTTCTTTCTAAAATTAAAGACACGCATGAAACATTCATGCTCTCCATTTCCCCAAGTTTAAACTAATCTGATAGGCATGTGAATAACAAATGGAAGCTTTCACCATTACTCTAACAGTTAGATCAAATTAAAAAAAAACAATGAGTATGTATACTTCACGAGTCTTATATTTTTTTCCAAAGTGAATTAATTACGAAACAAGCGTTAGATTAGGCCAAAAAGAGTATGCCCATTTTACACGTCCTTCATTAAATTTTGTATAAAAACAATTTTAAGTGTGCAAAATATTAGTAGTTAAAAAATACATAAGGGAGAATTTCAATGGTAAAACTTTAGAGATAAATTAAATGAAAAGAAAAGTTGATCATCTAAACATTATACAGTTCTAAAAAAATCGTGTATCCATTGCAATTGTGTAATTTACCCTCAAAGAATGATTGAAATTCGATGTATTTCTTAAAAAAATACATATAGTGAATTTTAGAAAAAAAATAGATAGAAAATTTTACTTGTTTGAAATTATGAATTTCAGTGAAAAAAAGGTAGCAAATTCTAAAATAAAAATTGTACTTTTTTTTTATCTCTTCTAAAATAATGGGGGGGGGGGGGAAAAGAAGAGTCTATTATATTTTCAAAAATGTCAAAAAAATAATAAAAAGAAAAGAAGAGGATACCGATCGAATATAAATTTGTGTTTGATTGTCGGGGAGAAATAATGAGTGGTTTTACGCAGATTTGGAAGAATCAAAGCACGCGGAAAAGCGAGGGCGTACAATGACCGGTCAGAGTTTGGCCAAGAAGCATGTTTGAAAACACGAATGATGAACCTTTACTCTTGCTTGTCTATCCTTATCCGTCACTCTCACTTTGAATAACTTTCCAAACAGACAAGATACAGCACATAGACACCCATTGATGCTATTCAATATTCATATTTCTTGTGCGCAATATATATATATTCTTTTATAGTAGCAAAATTACCAAGTCATTGGCACAAACTGGATTCGCATCCAAGTCATGAACAGATAAAATGTTCAAGTGCGCCACCCAACCACCGAAGGAGTTAAAAAGAAAAAGAGAGAAAAAAAAAAACTTCCTATTATTCATGGAATCGTTTCATTTTGCACAGCAGTAAATGAACAACTCATTTCCTTGCAATCTCCTGTGTTTTGTAGATATTATTTATCAATAATGTCACTCTCACTCTTATTTCCACTTTGACATACACATACTTTCACAATAAAGTTAAACCTTACTCTAACCGCACACCCTATTAAAAGGTGTGGAAAACTCATATCCAAACATATCCAAATTGAAGTGGATTTAGTTTTTTTTTTCTTTTTTTTAATAGCATATTTAAAAGAAATGAAATGGATGTAATTGTGATTGTGAGACTGCATTGTGAGAGTAGCATTTCTCTAATAATCAATTCAATCTTCCTACGTTAGACACCAAGTTTTTAACTGCCCGAGTGTACATGACCTAAGGTTTGCAAGTGCAGTTCTGAAAATACCCTAATCACCTTTCAATATAACATTTTTGGTAAAACATTAAAACTTTATTAAGTTTCTAATTAGTTTCCAGCTGCAAGCTCCAATAGCTGCTCTTCAATACCCTGATTGCCTTCCTATGTGTTAACATTTTGATATTCAGATCCTCTTCATATATAATACTTTTCTTGTACAAAAAAATATAGAACAAGTTCTAAAATTGTTTATGATCTAAAAACTTAACCATTCAGCTCTTTAAGTCAATTTTAGTGCGATAAGAACTACATCTGTAACCAGAGACAAAGTCCAGCTGAGTAACCCTATTTACTCAACAATGTACAATTGTTGATGCAGCTGCATTTGAATTTGACATTAGACCCCCCCCCCCCAAAAAAAAAAAGAAAAAGAAAAAGGCATTTGAGGCACTCAAACTCGAAACAGCTACTTATGCAGTTGTAAATATTTTTATAGTAGGCAGTAACCAAGGGCGAATATTACCTGATGCCATTTCATCTAAGCGTTTTATCCCGGAGAAGAGTTGCCAATCCTTGTCTCAGAGAAACTCAGGGTGAACTGTGGGAAAAAGATCTTTCAAGGATTTCATGCATTCAGTCCATTTATTTCCTCTCTCCCCTATTATTTAGGCAGAACAATAGAAAAAACCCAAAGCTCTCCCACATAACCAAATCTAATTACCTCCGCTGTCTCTATAAATCAGATTCAAACGTCTCCTGCTTAAACCCATTTGTAGTATCTTTTCACTCTTATCTAGTATCCATTGATTCTGAATGCCCGAGAAACCAATGGAATGGTGAATAAGAGAAAATCAGAATGGACACCAATTAATGTAAGAAACTTTCTAAGAAATCAAAAGTTTCAAGGTCCAGGCTCAGAAAAGCAATAAGCGACCTCTAGTGGAATTTGCAAAACCTGATCCCCTGAATTTGAATGCCCAGGTTCATGTGATTATATGTGTGGTAAGAATTGCAATGCTTCAGAGAGGATTCTTCCCCTCCACCCCCAGCCAAAAAAAAGAGAGAGAGGAAAAAGAAGACTATTCTCAAACAACTGGAGCAAAAGTAAGAACTAAGAAGCATTCTCAAGTTCAAACGGTTTGACTCAGTTTCAATATCTCTCTCAGCAATCGGCTGATAGAATCCTTCATTTGTTTAGGCACAAGCAATTGAGGATGTACTTCCTCTAAAGCATATAAAGTAATAAGCTTCAAAGTTGGAGCCAAATCCAAATTTGAATCAACTTTCTTCCAACTTTGATTTACAGACTTGCACGATTGTTTCAACATGCATTTGGTGCATACCTAATAGTGAAGAAAATTGCAAATAATAAATGTGAATGAGTAGAACATGAAGTTAGGGAACAAATTGAAAATCTTGCAAGAAATTATGGCTTACAGTATCTTCTGGAATATCAAAAAAAGCCCGCAGCCTTTTAGCAGGGAAAACACCTCTCCTCTCAACTGAGGGGCAACCGAACATTGCCACTTGTTTCAAGTCACTTCCAGATAGCCATCTGTGAATCCAAATTTTCACAGTTATAATACCTAGAAATTAATAATTACAACCTGGGAAAGCTAATTCTAACGAAAAAGGGAAGGAAAAGACAGAGAGAATGAAATGAAATCGTATCACATTGCTCACAAATAGAGGGATTAAGAGGTTGCACCATATGAACATTTTGACTCATTTTCCAGTTTGTAAAGGCAACACTAAACAAGTATAACAGAAATTTGATTTTATATTTGTATAAATCATATTTCTTAGGTCCACAGATGGGTTTGGAATATCCTATGTCATTGCAATAAGCCTGTGTGCTCTCTACAGATAGGGGAATTCCCCTATTGGCATTAACTAAAAATTCAATATTTTCTATCAATAATTTTTGAAGGTGACACGAGATTTTCATTTCAGCACAAGTCAACGAATAGATGAATTACACAAAAATAGACAGAGAAGAGGGGAGAGGAAGCAGAAGCTAAAAGATTGAAATCAAGAGATGAAAGCAGTCAACATATACGAAAGGACAGCATCTTGTGTGCATCAACTCACAAAGTGCTCAAATAAAGTATAGTACAACCTACAAACGCAAATAAACCTGAGTTGTAGGGAGTGTGATTATTTGGAATGGGTAGGGAGTCAGTAACTAACATAACCAGAAATAAGGAAAGACGTGAACCATAAGTTTTATAACTTCACATTCATTTTTTTTGTATTCATCTTCTCTCATATCAAGCAGAGGAAAAGCCAAACACCTAACATTATTTAACTTAATATCCAACTTCACAGTCCTAAGTTAGTCATCTTACTTGGAAATGTTTTGATTGTCTCTGCCAAACCTCTGTGCAGCAAACAATATATAGCCCCGGGCATATAAATTCTTGAACAAGCCAAGATTAAACCTTCCACCTTTCACAAAATTGGCATCATTAAAATACCCTTCTTTGTGCAAATGCTTCAGAAATATTACCATATCAGGTGAAAATTCCTTGGATACCTCATGTGTATCTGGTAGAGAAATGCGTACGGAAATGCATACATTGCGGGTACGAGGACATTTTTGAAGTATTGATGCCTTATAGATTGGTTCCCTTCGTTCAGCTTCCTTCCTCTTAATGATGACATCAGCAGCAGGTTCATTACTAAACACAGCAGACAAACTCTTCTTCTGCTCAGCTATCTTCTTATCAACCACATCTACTTTCTCCCTCTCCTTACCTTGCTTGAAATTCTCCTTCTCTTCAGCCCCCTCTATTTTCCTCTTTTTCTTAGGCTTCTTCAAATTCTCCTTCTTTTCAATCTCGTCTATCTTGAATTTCTCTTTCAAGCCCCTAAATTCTCCCTCCAATTGCCTCAGTTTTCTCTTCAGCTCTTTGTGTTCGGCAAAGAAGCCCTTCTTCAGCTTGTCTTTCTTTAAAAACTCCTCGATTTCAACCTCTTTTACGTCCGATTTCGGTTTCGATTTCAAGCTCCTAACTTCTTCCTCCAATTGCCTCAAATTTCTCTGCAACTCCTTGTCTTCTGCTTCACATTCACTTTCATTTTCATTATTTCCTGTTTTCTTTGCTAGTCCCACGGCTTCTTTGAACAGAACATACACTGGCTTCTTATTTTGTTTCCTTTCGAGTCCTGGTTCAACCGGGTCGTCGATTTGAGGTGAAGATGAAATGGGTCTGTGAAGGAAAGGAAGAAGCTTGTGCAAATGGGGGATGTTCGAGTGAACAATGTGGTAATTACATAGATGAGCTTGGGCCCTGAGGAGTGGTTGGACGCGGTGAGAGAGATAGCTTCGTAAGAGAGCCATGGCTATGGCGAAATGAGTTTTCGCAGCAGAGGAATTAAAGATTTGAAGCAGTCGTACTAAACACTGGGGAGGATGAAGAAGGCGACATGTCAATACCACCCAGTGAGAGTTTGATCGCAAGAGGGAAGAAAGCCTCGCGCTGATCGTTTGAGGAACCAAATCGTAGCTGCCAAAACAACCATGGAAGCTAAAAAATATAAGAGAAAAATATATTGACTCTCATATTTACAAAAATTATACTTACTCCTTTGTAATTTAAAATTTTTAAAAAGTTACACCGAACTCTCTTAAAATTTAAAAAATTATATTGATATCTCTTCTAGTTTAAAAAGTTATATCAACTTTCCTTGAGATATACAGAAATTATATTGATCTCCTTTTAAATTATAAAATAAGTTACACATAAATTCGAATTTAAATTTTATATTAAGTGATCTTTAAAGATATCATTAATCTTTGGTTAATTAAGTTATTTGATTAATTAATGCCAAAGTGCCCTTTGTGTACCAAAAATAAATTTTAAACTTTTTTGTTTTAAAAAAATATTTACGAGCATTAATATTTTTTTTTATCTTGGTATTTTATTTTTTACCTTGTAATTATATGCATGATTATAATAAGAAGACTTTATATCCTTGTATTTTATAATTGGCTTGTAACTAATGAAATGTTATACTAGCTTTTTATTCATATAACAAAAAAATATGAAATATTTTTTTTTAATTTTACTATAAGATTACAGAAATTTTAAAAATTATGAAATAACTATTTTTAAATTTTTTACTATAATATTGCTACTCATGTGTTTAAAGTATTCAATTATAATTAATGTAACTTTTTTTTAATTAAAAAGAATTCAAGTCATTTATATAATTCACATATAGATAAGGACATGACATAAGTTATTTCATAATTTTTGTTATATGAATAAATAGGTTAGTAACATTTCATTAGTTACAAGCAAATTACAAAATACAAGGATATAAAGGCTTCTCATTGTAATTATACATATAATTACAAGGTAAAAGATAAAATACCAATATCAGAAAAGAATAATACTTTTAAATATTTTCTTTTAGAGGAAAAAATTTAAAACTTATTTTTAGTACACAAAAGACATTTTTTATATTAGTTAATTAAATAACTTAGTTGACCAAGGATTAGTAATATTTTTAAAGGTGACTTAATAGAAATTTTCAATTTGAATTTATGTATAACTTATTTTATAATTTGAAGAGAAGTTAGTGTAATTTTTATAAATTTTAGGAAAGATCGGTGTAACGTTTTAAACTAAAAATGAGGTTAGTGTAATTTTTTAAACTTTAAGGGAGGTTAGTGTAGTTTTTTTAAACTATAAGGGGATAAGTGTAATTTTTGTAAATATAAGGGGAGGTTAGTATATTTTTCTCAAAAAATAAATAAATAGGAAATGTGAAATTATTCTTCTATTTTTTAATAACTTTTTTCCATTTGAGTTATTTGATATAAAAACTAATAAGAAAAAAAGAAGCAATTAACCTTACAAGAAATTGGATATATAAAATCAAATCAAATTATAATATATAGTTAAGTCCTAAGTTTTAAAATCAAGATAAGTACTGTACCACATTATCTAAGTACCTAATAAAACATTATTTAATTAGAAGGAAATTTGTAATGTCATGTCCTTAATCAAATTAAATAGTCACTATATATAATATAATACGAATTATATCTAAGATATAAGTGACGTGAAATATAATGCTACTTATCTACTAATACTCCCTCTCAAGTTGGGCTATAGATAACAATCATACCTAACTTGTTACAAATTTTATCAACTCATTTTTCTGGAAGAACTTTAGTAAATAGATCAGCTAATTGTTCCTAGTTCTAATATATTTAAGATTGATAACCCCTTTTTTTAGCTCTTACCTAATAAAATGACAGTTAACCTCTACATACTTAGGTTGTTCATAAAAAATTGAGTTTAAAATAATATGAATAGCAACTCGATTGTCACACCACAATTACATAATTCTATGAGTTTTGATGCCAAGTTGCTGAAGAAGGTAAGTAACTCATACAAGTTCAAACGTAACATGAGCCATAACTCAATATTTAGACTTTGCACTAGAGTGAAATACAACTATTTGTTTCTTACTTTTCTATGACATAAGATTTCTTCCAACAAATACATAATACCTAGAAGTCGATCTTCAATCTATAGGACATCCTGCCCAATTTGCATAAAAAAGCCTACATTTTGTAATGATCATGATTTTCATATAAAATTCTTTGACCAGGTGCCTTCTTCAAATATTTCAAAATGTATGTGAGAGCATTCCAATGAGAGGTCCTTGGGGAGTTCATAAACTAACTAACCACATTTATTGAAAAGATAATGTTAGGCTTAGTTATAGTAAGGTAGTTTAATTGTCTTACTAATCTCTTGTACCGCTCAGGATTTTTAAGTAACTCTCTATTTTCCAGATTAAGCTTAATATTTGTAATCATAAGAGTTTCACATAGTTTAGCACCAATCATCCCTATTTCATTCAAGAGGTTAAGCATATATTTTCTTTGAAACAAGAAAATCTCTTTCCTTCCTTGAGCAATCTTAATGCTTAAGAAATATTGAAGTTCTTTTAGATCTTTAGTCTAGAAGTTAGCCTGAAGAAAAGTTTTCAATTGTGAAATGCCTAGTTTGTCACTCCCTATAATCACAATATCGTCAATATACATAACTAGAAGAATACATCCTGAATTAGACTGCCTGTAAAACATAGAGTGATCATGATCACTTTTCTTTATTTCGAAATTTGTTACCACTTCATTAAATCTTCCAAACCAAGCCTAAGGATGTTGTTTCAATCCATATAATGATTTCTTCAAATGTAGTACCTTCCTACATTCCTTTTAAGTAATAAACTTAGGTGGTTGCTCCATATACAATTCATGCAAATCTCTATGTAAAAATGCATTTTTAATATCTAACTGATAAAAAGACTAGTTATTAGTAGCAGCAAGAGAGATAAGCAATTGAATGGAAGTAATTTTGGCCAAGGGAAAAGGTCTCTCAGTAATCAACACCATGGGTATTCACTTTTATAGTAAGTACCTATTTGCAACTAATGGATTGTTTACTATCAGGTAAAGGCATAATATCTCATGTCTAATTTGTTTCAAAAGCTATCATTTCTTCATCCATAGTAGCATGTCACCAATCATGATAAAGAGTTTTGGAATATGACTTAGGAATAGTAATAATGTTTAAGGAAATAAATAATTGAGAAGAAATAAGTAAAGAAGAATAAGATACATAGTTGGAAATGGAATAAGGGTAGTTAGAATTACCTTTTCTAAGTGCAAGTATGGGTACCTTTTTAGTAAGCAATAGGTAAATCCAAATTAGAAGATATAAGAGGAGGATTTGATAAGGAGGGAGTTGATAGAGGATATGACGTTGACAAATCATTTAGAATGGATTCTGAATCAGATGTTTATGGCTTATCTGGTGTGGAAGTTGTTAGTCGTACTTGCACTCTACGAGAATAAACATATTTAATGGAGGTCAAACTTAATTTTGTTGTGGAGGAACTTGTGAATCCTATGAAAGAGAAGGTAGAAGGAAGTATTCATTAACATGTTCTGAATCTAGCAAGGTGGAGGAAGATGGAGAAGGCCTAAAGAATTAGGTAAATTTAAAAAATGTAACATTAGAAGATATAATGTAACGATTTAAGTTACTATTATCATGAATAAAATGTATGCACCCAAAAATATATAGGGGAATAAGAAATAAGAACTTAAAGGAAAACAAAGTAGAAAAGGGTACTTGACCATCAAAAACTGAAGAAGGCATGTGATTTATCAGAAGACAAGCTGTAGAAATTACATTTGCCCAGAAAACTTTAAAAACCTTCATTTAAAATAAAATGGTACAAGAAACTTTCATTAAATGTTAATTATTTCATTTAGCTACTCCATTTTATTCTGGAGTAACACCATAGGAAGATTAATGAATTATATCATATTGTGATAAATAAGTTAAAAACTATGTAGAGAAATACTCTTTAATATTATCACTCCAAAAATTATGAATAGTTATGTGAAACCGATTTGTAACTTCAGTATGAAAAGTATGAAAAATATTAAATAACTTTGAATGATTTTTCATTAAATAGAGCTAAGTCATTTTTGAATAATTATCCACAAAAGACACAAAATAATAAAAATCATATTTTGAAACAATTGGATAAGGCTCTCAAATATTTGAATGTACTAACTCAAATTGAGATGAAACCTGCTTATTAATTCTAGGAACATAGGATTGATGATGCTATTTAGCAAATTAACAGGACTTATAATCTAAATGAGAAATAAATTCTAAGTTAGGGCATAACTTTCATAAAGATATCAATAAAGGGTGACTAAAATGATAGTGCAACTGATGTGGAATGAGGGTAATAGCAGCAATAATTGATTGAGTAATTTGTCTTCCAGTATATATAATCCTCCAGATTCATATCCCTTATTAGAAGTCTTCTTCGTCAATAGATTTTGAAACATATAATAACTAGGAAAGAAGAAAGCACCATAATTATTAGTATCTGTAATCTGGCTAATTGAAAGTAAATTAAATGGGACGTTTGGGAGATGCAAAACATTAGATAGAAAAATATCAAGAGTGACATTAATGATACCACTTTCAATAATAGAAGCAGCAAAACTATTAACTAAAGTTACATGAGAAGGATGAGAGATATTAAAGGAAGACATGAGATTTGTTTGACCTGTTATATGATGAGTGACTCTAGAATCAATAACCCATCTAGAATTGAAATTAGAGAGACATGCAATGGGATTACTTGTTTAAATTATTATGACAATGGGTTAAGCAAGTGGTAACTGTAAAGAGGCCTTCAATTGTAAATAATCAGCATATTTACTAATAGATAGTAATTTACCATTATTTTCTAATTTTTCTAGACAATTAGGACTACCAAACTTGCTCATCAAACTAGAACCAGCATCCATGATGAATAAATTTATCCAACTAGCAATTTAAACACTAGAAAATTATCTAAAAAATAGAAAACACTGCTTGAAGTCACATAATCACAAAACTAACCTCACAGGATGATTTAGAATCCTTTGAAATAGTACCTCACTAGAGCTCACCACTAGCCGGGCCTCCAAGCGCCTCCATGCACCTTCAAATTTCTCTGCACATGGGCCTCATGCGTTGCCTCTCCTAGATTATGTCGCTATGATTTGTCATTTAGTGTGCCTAGGTAATCCTTTCATTGGCCGAAACTAATTTAACAACACCAAACAGCCCTCTATTACTCCTTCACCGTTGTATACTGCCACTAAACAATACTTCCGACATCTAGGTCTCCACTATTGTGTGGCTTAGATTGCCACTAGCTCCATTGTGACTTTAGTCACACATAAAAAATAACAAAGAAAGAGAGAAGAAGAGAGAGAGAGAGAGAGCGAGAGAACTGAGCTTTTTTTTTAATCAATATTGAGAAAGAATATCTAGAAGGCTTTAGATATTATGTTAATTAGAATTAAATTTATAATGTCATATCTTCAATCGAGTTAGACAGTCATTATATATAATATAATATAGAATACATATTATAAGATATAAATGATGTAAGATATAATATTACATATCTAATAACAAAGACCAATTTATCTTTGGCTGAATTAAGTAGCCAAAATGTTATTATTTCAATTTTTCCTTTTCAAATATCGATATTCCAAAGTCCGATAAACAAGACCATGAAGTTGGATACTGTTTTTATTTAAATATGTCTCTGAATCTTCACATAAAAGAATATAACTTGGTGACATTTATTTAGTACAAAAAGGGATAACGATTATATCATGAAAACTTGTTACAACTTAAAACGCAACATGTAACTTCTAGACCATGGTTTCAAATTAATTCAGAGTAAATCCAGTTGATCATGACACAAGTTTAATTTTTGCAAGAATCTGAAATCTAAGTAAAAACCAAACGAACAATTCTTCAACAGCGATATTTTTGTTAAATCCTCCAGCCTTTCTTGGTTTCTGTCTTCCGCGAATTTGCAGCAGATGATTCTAATAAGTGCTCAACAGACTCTTCAAATTTGAAGCTATATCTATCATATACCCATAAAATTAAAGAATTACATTCTTTCATAGCATTCTGCACATCTTCTACGAGTGTGGAAGCCCTCACCTTCCTGACTTCCGAAGGTCGCCTCTCCCAAGCAAAGTAGCCAGCCAAAATATCTAAAACAAGAGAAACTTGTCGCACATGAAAATTGCTTCCATTTCTCCCATTTGATTTAATCAAGACAGAGATTGCCAGTCCTTGTCCATCACGTTGATTTTACAAATGTAAAAGTTACTTCTTCCAACTTGAGCATCATTTGCAGAACAATGCTTGTGCTTGCGTGAGCATAACATGCTTTGTCTGTATCAAGAGGAGAGACAAAGAAAAGTGTCAACCGTTATAAGTAATCTTCATAATGGTTTGCAGGACCTAATTATGCTCGAAAACGATCAGTTGTTGTCTTGTTGAATCCTCAGAAGTGTTAACATGGAGTTCTGTCTTTACATGTGCGCTAAGTATCTCAGAGCTTGAATGAGGACTAACAAGAAGCAAATGCAACTGGAATTGTTCTCAATTACCTGAAACGGATGCATTGATGGAGAAGCATTTTAGAGGGTTCAAGTCCGTTTCATGATCTCCTTCAGCAGTCGACTGACAGCCTCTTTTACTTCTCGAGGAACAACCAACTGAGGATGCACTGACTCTAATGCATAATAGGTAATAAGCTTCAATGTTTTAGCCATATTTAAGTTAACATCAAATTTGCCCGCACTTTCATCTACGAACTTGCACTTTTTCCTCAATGTGCATTTATCGCAAACCTGATGGTGAGTGGAATGGTAAGAAACTGAGCCAAATAGTAATCAGTAATGGGTATAAACATCAAGTTACCAAATATGGGTTTAGTGTTCTAGCAAACTATGCCTTACAGTGTGTTCTGGAATTCCAAAAAACCATCGTAGTCCTTTTGCAGGTGAAACACATCTTCGCGAAACATTGGGGCATCCCAACATCAACACCAGTTTCAAGTCACTTCCTAATAGAATTCTGCAGATCCAAATCTCTGTTATTATAACACACAAAAATAAATAGTTTAAACCAACAAGCTAATTTCATAAGAAAAAATGAAGTACAGAAAGAGAAAAGACAGAAAGACAAATGGATTGAATCAAGTTATTGATTAAATTATTTTAGAGGCAATGACTGCCAATTTATAATTTGTCAAAGGAATACATAATAAAATTTTGAGTCACTAGCAGTTTGTAAAAATCATTGACATATAAGAAGAACAAAGTCCTGCTTTAAGGACAGAAAATAAACGTTGACTCTATTTGTTTCATCAAAAAGTATTTTTCATAAAAAAATATCATTTATATATGTATTAATGAAGGAATGACATGTTATTTATATTGATAACTAAAAGAAAATGATATCTAAAAATCTAAAAATGGAAGATAGCAAATTTCATTTTAAAATGAGAAAAGTTACTTTCTTTAAATTCTTCATATTTAATATTAAACAAATAAAATATTTTTCCTCATTTTAACATTTATAATAATATTTTGCTAAAAATGGTTTCCGATAAAACAAACGAGGCTGTTATAAGAACTCCTTTTTCTAATGTTCTTTGGCCAATAGCAAAGGAAAAGGTGTTATGTATCTAACAATATCTTAATCCTATCTGCTTTGTTGTGGCCAATCCAAAAGCATGCAACTTTATATTTGACAATAATTCTCCTTCCGCCTCAATGAGTTAGGTCTTAGGCAGAGAGTATCAGATCAGATCAAGATGAAAATAGAGTGTCAAACCGATTGTTGTATCACCACTATTGTAGTCTGAATCTCAAACAAAGGTATTGAATGTTGTTTATATAACCAAAAAAAATTAAAAAAATAATGGAACATAAATTTATTACATTTTCCTTCAGTGTGATGTCAAATGCCTCGCAGTCAAAGTAACAATTCATTTCTAGTTCCAGAGAGCCCAAAATAAGTCCATCATAGAATTATTCAACATGTGTAACTTGTTAATCTGTTCCCATAAAATTGGCTTATCTTCTTATTCATTGTCCCACATTATATCTAAAACTTCTTTGCAAATAAAAGCAAGTCTCGGGGTTTCTTTGGCTGACATGCAGTAGAATTGGGGAGCTCTCTTCTGTACTAATGTTTATGTATAATTTTCACTTTCTTATTCTGCTTGAAATAAGGAGAATATATTATTCTCCTTTTCTTTGCAATCCTTCTTCATGTTGATATAACTAATTCTTTTATCATAGAAAATGTATACAAAATGGTTGAAGTGTTGTTATCTTACAAGGTACAAATATTGGATCAGGTTTAGATATGAAGAATGATTAATTATAGACCCCCATTCATGAAGCATACTGCAACTTGAATACCCTTCTCATGCATCCACCCAACACAAACCCATAGAGTTTCTCCTTGCAACCTCACTTCGACAAGTCATTAAGGTACCATAGGTCGAAAAACTAGCAAAAGGATAAGAAACAGAGTTCATCCCCTTAGTTGAGAATGGCTTATACTTGACTGTCAACTTGAAGAACAGGGAGATGAAAATCTTTTAAAAATCTTCAGTTCATGGAATAAACTTTAGCGAGCTTTAGCACAAAAATGAATACATCTAACTGAATTATGGACATAAAAGAACCATGATGTTTATAACCTCACGTTCCTTATCTGCACACATCTCCTAAATCTAGCATGGGAAAAGCTAGCCATCTAATATTATATGAGTAGAACGTATACAAGCAAAATTACCAGTGTAAATTGGCATTTCAAGTTTTTAAGTCATCTTACTTGGTTAATCCATGATTGTCTCTGCCGAATCTTTCTACTGCATACTTTATATATTCTCGTCGACCAGCATGCTCAAACAAACTAAGATCAAACCTACCCTTCACAAAGTTGGCATCGTCAAAATGCCCTTGTCGGTATAAATGATACAAAAATGTTTTCATATCTGGTGAAAGCACCTTCGAAATTACCACTTGTTCCCTGTTTTCCACCTCCTTCGACTTTGTAAAAACTGAACTTAAGCTCTTGTGCTGCTTAGCTTTCTCCAAATTCTCCTTGTTTTCTCCATCTTTTACCTTCGCTTTCGCTTTCAAGCCCCTAATTTCTTCCACCGATTGGTCCAATTCCAACTGCTGATCCTCGTTTCTGGTTTCACTTTCACTATTTCCTGGTTTCACCACCTCAGACTTAGTGACTTCTACAACAGGTTGATCGCGAAAAACAGAACTTAAGCTTTTGTACTGCTTAGCTTTCTTCAAATTCTCCTCATTTTCTCGGTCTTTTACATTCGGTTGCGCTTTCAAGCCTATAATTTCTTCCACCAATTGCTTCAATTTCAACTGCCGATCCTTGTTTGTGGTTTCACTTTCAATATTTCCTGATTTCAACACCTTAGACTTCGTGACTTTTACAACAGGTTGATCGGCAAAAACAGAATTTAAGCTCTTGTACTGCTTAGCTTTCTCCAAATTCTCCTCGTTTTTTCCGTCTTCTACTTTCGGCTAATTTCTTCCACCAATAGCTTCAATTCCAACTCCAGATCCTTCTTTCTGGTTTCACCCTCACTATTTCCTGTTTTCTGCAATATACCCGCAAACTTCTTGAAGTTCGGAAATTGGCTCTCGGGTTGCGTTGTTTCTGATTGTGGTTCAACTGAATTTCCAATTCGAGGTGAAGATGAAATGTTTCTATGAGAAAAACGAGGGGTTTTATGGAAATGGGGAGTGTATGAACGAACAAAGGGGTAAATGCAGAGACGGATTTGGAGCTGAGGAAGTGAGCGGAAACAGTGAAAAAGAGAATTTATGAACAGATACATGTCCATTGTCAATATAATCGCCGATGACAAGGTCTCTAGGGTTTCGAAGCTAAGGTTGATAAGAGAGATGTTGAAGATGGAGCCATGGCGATGCGTCAATGAGAACCTGGTCAGTGCAGTGTAGCGTTCGGGTCGAGAGAGAGAGAGAGGATTTTTTTTTTTTGTAAGTAATGGAGGCTTTGGATTGTTGCTTTGTTTTCGTGGGCTTCGTATCTGGACATTTTACAAATTTAAATATTTGGGCCGTTTTAAAATATCTTTGGGCCTCCATTGGTTTTAACAGCGGTCCATTTCACCCAAAAAAAGGTGAGAATGTTAAGTCTCTTTGGATTAATTTTTTTTTAAATTATTTTCAAATTTAAAAAAGTAAAGAATAGATAGCATTCAGAAGAGTAAATAAAAAGATATATCATTTAATTGAAAAACTAGCATAAAAAACAAAAGAAAAAAAATCAAGAAAATATATAACAATTATTTCTATTTTTCTGTTTTTAAACTATACATTTAAAGGCATAATTTTTAAAAATAAATTATAGAGATAATTTTTCAAACTAAAACTTTTATTTTTTAAAAATATAAAAATAAAAATTATTTTTAAAATAGTATAAATTGACTCTTAATCTCTACCAAACATTAAAAAAATTGTAGGAGGAATGGAACAAAGGAAACTTTATTCAAGTATGTGGAAATGGAATGGAACAAATATGTATGATGATTTTATACAAATAGATATGAATTAACACGGGTGAGATTCTTTTCTTAAGTGATATTTGATATACTTTAAAAATATTGCATCTTTTTTTATATATAAGATTTGATCATTGATTTATATATATTTATCTAATAATTTAACTACTATTACTATTTAAAAAATAAATTAATAATGAATTACTTTTATTTGTTCAATCCAATTACTATTATGATTTAATTACATCTAAATTTTATACACCCAGGCATGAAAGTTGATTCGAATGGAATAATAAGTGCCATACAAATTCTATTATATATTCCACATTTGGTAGGAGTTGTGAGAAATATACACTTGTTTATTTTGTGGTTCCTTCCCTTTTATTTTTATTAATAGTAAAACTTACAAGTTACTTAAAGTACGTATTAAAGTACGTATGAACGTAGTCCTAGATTCATATGGAGGACATTACCTCTTAAAGCAATGTCAACTTTCACTCTATTACTAAAATATTAGTTTCTTTCCCTCTTTTATTATTATATTTTTGTCATACTGAAAGAAAACATTCAATTTTTTGGTCCTATTACATGTTAAAAAGAATTTGAGCGGTATGTTATGTGCTTATCTTTCCAAAATAACAAAAAAAAAAAAATAATAATAAATCTGAATTCTTTTTATTCTTTCTTGTGATGCTATTTGTATGCATTAGTAAATAAAAGAATAAAGCAAATAATTTATTTTATTTCTGAAGAAGAACACTTGTTTCCACGAATATATATATATATATATATTAAAAGTAAGAAATTTCTCTTGCTTTAAAATTTAAGATATAAAATGTCTATAAAAAAATCCTCATGATATATGTAATTTCCCATGTTTTCTGGGAGCTAGTATATACACAGTGAGCCAAATATTTTCAGAGAACATAAGTTGTCTTTTAAATCAAAGAGACGAGAATTAGACGCAGTTTTGATATATGTAATTTCCATGTGAATACATTTCCCAGTTTTGAATACATGTACATTATAGACATTGAGAACCTATTTGGTATCACTTTTTTCAATTAACACTAAACTAGATTTCCACTTATTGCGACTTCTCTTTCGGAAGAAAATTTAAAGTCAGAATTAATTAGAAAAAAATAATACCAAACAAGATATAAATCTGTCAACTTATACAGGAGCATGAGGATGCAGGTAATAAGAAAACTGCATCATACAAACATGTAATTGAAGAAAAACGATGGTATCTTTTATAAAATATTAAAAATATAAAAAAATAATTTATATATTTAATGTTAAATGAAGAATCTTTAGTGAAATTTTCAATTACTATAACTTGAGACATATATCAATTTTTAATGTTAAATGAAGATATTTTCACTTTTCACCCAAAAAAAATTTAGTTTGGTTTTATATGAATAAACGATTGACATGTGATCTTATATTTTGTGGAAAAAAAAGATACTAAAAGTAGTAAAGAAAAATAATTTCATCTTCATAAAAAAAATAATTTCATCTTCATAAAAAGAAGAAATTATCTTTCACATATTTTCTATCTTTAACATTAAATATAAAAAACAACTTTTACTATCCTAATATTTTATATATACACTTCTATGGAATATAATTTTCATCTTAACAAACTGAAGTTCAATGCATAGCCACATGACTAAATCCGAAGGATTATTCTTCCTTTGGGGATCCGTTATTATCCTTCTGGATGCTTTGTTGCTTCGTATCTCCATCAACAGTGGTGACAGAAATGTGATCCTTGACCTGCAGAAATGTGGCTTTGACTGGCGACCGATCATTAATCTGCGGCGGTTTCCCTTTGTTCAGATTTGGTTTCTCAGGTTCCTTACCACATTTTTTCTGTCAACGAAATTAATTTCGGCATACAGGTGCCGACCTTACCCTTTCTCTTTAGACTTTTTCAAATACTATAATTTTTTTTAAAAGAAGATTCATATCGTCGCTCTGAACATTAATGCATTTCGTCTTCAACCATTTGTATTTTAATTTTTCTAGAAATTATTTTAGAAGTTTCTTCTCTGTCCGTCAATTATTTACCCTAATTAAGTAGTTTTTTACAAATTATTGTCACACCATGATGTTTGAAATTAAATAATATAACGCAGACAAAAGACGAACTACGTTATGAATTGTGAATTTCCAAGGTTTTCAACATCATTTTCAGTCTTATGATTACTAGGTTTCCAGAGAACAACAACATGAAAACCATGAGAAATAACATCTCGAGGAATCAAGGACAACTTACATGGTGATGGGCTTAGGTTGGGAATGGGAATTAGGCTTGTAGTTAGTGGTGGTCATCGCATGCATGATGAAGGCAGCTAGCAGAGCCATGATGACCAAACTCTACTAATTTGCTGGGTAACTCATAGAGTCACTTGTAATAGGCAGCTACTACTGAGATTTGTTATATATAAACAAAGAAGAAAGGTTCATATTGTCACCAACGGACTATTCAACGAAGTCAACAAAGAAGAAAACGACAGCCTAAGAATTGGACAAATCTGGAACGCGCTTATCTTACCAATAATATTATAAGATTTAAAAATATAAATTAAAAATTATCTATTATATGTATAACAATAAAATAAATTTATAAAATTTAATATAATAAATATAGAATATTCGAAGTTCAAATTCAAGTCCTATCGCAGTCCACAAGACAATTTTGATTCGTTGGATTGTGATGAGCCGATCGGGGGTTATGGTCAATTCATGTTGGCGCTCCCCGCGCTATTAATTTAAACCCTAGTCCGCTTTCCATTTATTTATAATTTATTTCCCAACATCTCATTTGATAATAATTTTAAATAAATAATAATTATGGCTGTTTTTTTATTAATAATAAGGATAATGAATCATTTAATACATACATGTGTTAAATCCTGAATTTAAATTTAAATTTAAATTTAAATGTAGGACATGAGAGGAGAGAAATCCTAAAAATAACATCAGATATTACAATACTATTAGAAAAAAAATGACAACAAATGTTACAACACCATTCAGAATATCAATAATGTTTATGATTGATTATATATATTGTAATTGGTAAAATTATGAATAAAGAAAAAATATGATTATTTTATAATACTGTGAAAAATTAAATACTGTAATTTAAAATTATGCTCATGGCTATATAAATAAATATTATAAGTAAAGTTATTCTTATTTTTTTCAACTTATGAATAGATGAAGTGAATTCGACTATAAACAATGTCATTATCATCATGTATTATATATGATATGATTATATACCAGTCAAAGGGATGTGCCTTAAATGAATATAGTGTAAAATATTTTACAAGGTTAATACTTGCATATAGTAAAGAATTAAGATATTCTCTTTTTCTCAGAAAAGAAGAGATGGTGATTGTAGGAAAAATATAAAAATAATTTTTTATATTAAAATAATCGATTTCAATAGAAAAGCAGTAATTCTTAAAATAAAAATTGTATTTTTTTATCTTCTTAAAAATGATAAAACGAAAGAAAAAAAAATTGATTCAGATCTCCTGTTGTAAAATTTATATGTAAGAGCCTGGCCATAAAGATACCTTTGTGAATATTCTGACCAATCAGGAATGACTCGTTTAACTTATTAAAAAAAAATATGTGTCGATTCATTTATACAGAAAGTAAATTTTTAGAGGAAGTGTAACTCTTTAAAAAATAATTTTTTTAGTCTTTTAGGAAGGTTTTTAATGTTATTATGCGAATTAAAAATTTTTACAAGAAATTCTTTTCAGTTAAGAGACGTAGATAAACAAATTTCTTCATTTTATAAAAAGTATAATTTTTCAGAAAATTTATCTCCAAATTTTTTTAGGAAAATTAGACTTTCCATGTAATTCGCGCGACCGACTACTTTTCCACCAGAGAAATACGCACGCAATCAGTTAATAAAATAATTAACATAAATGAAGTGGCATGGAGATTGGGAATGAATTATTCGCATGGATTTGTTTGTCTCCTTTGTGACAAGCATGGATTATTATTTTATTTTATTTTATTGTAATTATATAGAAGACTGTATAATAAAAAAAACAGACATAATTTGTTTTTTCCTTCTAATCTCATCCACGTGGTCCTAAGTGACTTTGTTGAACGCATATTTTAATTTCTTATTTGATATATTTTATACTCAATCATTGATGTTGAAGTTTCTTCGAAAACGCACGTGCCTTATTTTGAAGTTGATCATTACACACCTCGGGTTGTTTTAGACTTTTATTATTCCATTTACGTAAAATGAAAATTATCTGTCTAATATGTAATCTTTAAATTTGTTACTCTCTCTCTCTCTCTATTTTTTTCAACGGCAACAGTAGCAAAACATTGTACTTACACACTATAATGCCCCCAAGTGGCCAAATTCGGAAATTTTAAATTTTTTATATTTATTAAATTGAATTTAATAAATTTATTTTATTTTATATTCAATAGCATTAATTTTTATTCAAAATTTAATTTTAAATTTTATTTTTTATATATAATATTACTATAGAATAAAATTGGGCCAAATTACGCCCAATTGGGCAAGTCAAATTAGCCATTGAACTGATTGGATTAGAGCTCTGCATAACGCAGGTTATACGAAATTCAACCAACCAGTCAATTGATCGATGATTAACAGATCAAGCCCCAGAACTAACATGAACGGTTTATATTGTAGTGTAAATCACAACTCTATTTTCACATCTAAGATTTTCTTAAAAAAAAAAAAAAGGAAATTTATAGAGAATGAGTTATGATTGGCATTATGTTAGAGTAAAAATTTAAGATAAGGATTTTGGTAAAAAAAACTAATTCTTACCTGTCATTGTCCCCCACCTCCAAAAAAAAAAAAAAAGAAGGAAAAATTAACATTTTCTTTTAGCTTGTTGGAAGATCTTTGTACAAATATTTATTATCCAAAACTTGAATTAATTAATATTAAGATTATTATTATGCTTGGCTCGCGCAGATCTGGAAAATTGTGTTATTTTAGATAAATATAGGACATTGGATATGATTTATGGAAGGAATCAAGGAGTAAATGAAACAAGAATAGAAAAGGATAAGCAATCTCTACGAGTGAAGGTAGAAGCATCGACAAACAATTAAGGTCCGTGTATTCATATGCTAAATTATAGATAGAAATTGAATTATATCATTTAAATTTAATTTATTTTTTAAACGAATTTATACGAACCGATTCATATAAATTGAAGTTGTACAAATTGGACTAATCCTCTCTCCACACCTGCCCAGCTCCCTTGTGTGCATAATAAGAGAAACGCAATTGGTTCTTTTTCCTTGAATCCCGTCCTCTTGGTCCTAGGTTACTTTCTCGAAAGCATATTTTAATTTCTAAATTGATATATTTTATACTCAAGTTTCTTTATAGACGCACATGATTTATTTTGAAATTGAATATTATGTACCACGGATTGTTTGACTTTTACTAATCCTTGGTAATACGTAAATTATCTTCTTCTTTTTTTTTTATAGAATCCTCTAGTATTCCATATTTTTATTAGATTACTAATTAATTCAGAGTCAGGTCAAGTCAAATTTAATATGATTTATAATACTTATTTTTTTCATTCATAAAGATTCGAATAAAAAAATTTATTTATGAGGTACTAAACTCTTTATTATTTAGCCCGACATTAATCATTATATAATATCTAGTTTAAATTTATTATTTTGTATAATAATATGTATAGTAAAATCACTAAACCTACACCAAAAAGAAAAAAAAGATTGAATCTAGAGTATTAAATAGTAAGAGAGAGAGAGAGAGAGAGAGAGAGAAAGAACCACTTGAACCCAAAAAAAAAAAAAAAAAGAAGCTAAATTTGTTACTTTCTCGTGTTGAAATTGTTGTTGATTGTTTCTAAAATTTAACCAATCTCCTCTGAAAAAGCTGGTCTGTAGCTCTAAATAAGCTAATATGTGCAAAATTGCGCACATGCATTTGTAATACATATATAAGGGATTCTTTCGGATGCGCCAATCAATGATAAGTTGTCTTCCATATTTAATTTATTTTCGTGCATTAAAATTTGACCTAAATTTTAATTACCGTTAATTTATAATTATTTTTTTATAATAATTTTTTATTTAAATTAAAATTTTTATCAATTACTTATTGTGTCCTATTTTAAGTTAGGATTCTCTTATCAAGCAACTTTTTAAAATTTATAAGTACGTTATATTTGAGTAAAAACAATTTGTTGAATAGATCAAGATGAGAGAGTTTGTATTTGTAGTTCCATAGGAGATTACTTAATTGTTGAATAGATCAAGATGAGAGAGTTTGTATTTGTAGTCCCATAGGAGATTACTTAATATCTCACAATTAGCTCTTATTCCTTTGGTGAAATAATTTGTATTAAGTGATGACTATATACACCATTTGTGAGAATATACACTATTAGCTAAAGAAAGACTATAAGGTATTTTGAGTGTATTTGAAATGTATATTTGAGAATGATCAAATACTTTGTAATCTTCCTCTTTGATTTATTTTAGTGAATTTTATTTATTATATTTGCCCGTGAAGTAAGCTAAAAGTTGAACTACATTAAATTATCTATGTTTTTTGATTTATTATTTCTTTGATCTTCAATTATGACAACTCATTTCCATATCATCATAGTCATCCGTGACAATTTCCCAATATCACATTAGATATATGCAAGTACAAATTATATTTTGGTACATTATTACAAAATAGTTGATATATGTCAAGTATTTAGTAGGTCATACATCAATTTTTGGCTAATATCTTATCAAGCATCATTATAAATATATTATGATGTTAATTATATAATCGATCTAAAAGAAATAAAATAATGCTAATTCCTCTACCGACTAAACCATTATTGTTTTTTAGGGGACATATAACTCAGTCAAGTAGAATGTTAGTTATTAAGTTAAAAATATTAATTGTTACTGAGTAACCATCATTAAAAAGCAACATTCAACGTTAGTTTCTTTAGAACTTGATGTAGAATTTTTTATACTCCATATCGGTTATATTAAATAATCAATGTTGTATGATTCCCTTAGAAAAAAGTTGTTTGCCTTTATACACTTGCCCATCCTATTCCTCTTTGTACACCATCTACATTTTATACTACTTCTTATCATGCCCTAAGAATTTATTTGCTCATTTAACTATTTACTTAGCTACCTATTTGTTTATTTATTTATTTTTGTTCTAACTAGTGTATCTCGCATTCTTGGAATTTTTGGAAGAAGACAATAGTAAATTGTTAAAATGATTAATATGAGAAATAATTGTAATAGTGAAAGAGTTAGAAAGTTTTAATAAAAGAAAGATTTATTGAACCATTTGGATTTAATAATGAAGTGAGGTAGATAAAATTTGCGAGACATTTATCATGGTTTGACTTTGGCAATTAAGGAAAAATTTGTAAGTCAAATATTTTTAATTTAAAGAAAATTTGTGGTTAAAAGGAATAAATGATAAAGTGAGAATTCAAATTTATTTTTTGAAAATTATCCTTTTCCCTCAATTTCTTGTAAAAACACCATCAATCGCCTATTTCCTCCTTTCCTTTCACCTTTTCCTCCATCTTTCAAGGCTTAGTTCCCCTTTCAAGAAGAAGAGCACAATACCTTTCCAATTCTCATTTCAATTTTTAACAAGTTTTATAACTAGATCTCTTATATTTTTTCTTTTATAAAGATTTAATTTGCTTTAGGGAGAAGGAAGTTTGGTGGAAATGGAACCTGAACTCAAAATCTTCTTGTTTTGATGATTAAAGGCTTATCCATTTCAAATTCTTCAATTCAAGTCCCTTCCTTAAGAGTAATGAGTAGCATTCTATCTAAACCTCCACTTAAATCCACCCTTTTGTTTATATTTAGTGTTTATAAGGTTTTTTATGAATATGTGTGAAATGTTTATTTATTGTCATATCTTAAGTAAAAATTTCAAGTTTTATAAATTTTGACGCTTGAGGATAATTATTTATTTCGTTAATAGTTGATTTTAAATTGTTTTCCATACTAATGGTTTTGGAATATTGAAAATGATACTTATGATAATAATTAAAATTTATTTATTTTTAAATATGGTCAATCATTAATTTAAGGTTAATTTAAAATAATTTTTTATAAGGAATTTTTTACAACTTGAAAATATTTTAGTGATTATGGTTGCAAGTATTTATAAAATAAATCATTGTATTTAATAAATTATTTTGAGAATTATTGGAGTTTGAAATAGATTTATTTTTATATGGCCATTATTAATTTGAGATTTATTTCAATAATTTCTATAAATATTTTCTTATGAGTTAAAAATAATTTAGTAAACATGGATACAAAGATTTATAATTTTTTTTTGTAATTGATAAATTATTTTTGAAATTTGTGAAAAATTTGAATAATTAAGAATTTTCAAATATATATATTTTCATACATATTAGGGTAGGATTGAAAATAATTAAGTTCAGATTATAAATAAAATGAGTTTTATGAAAATTGAGTTGTTAAAACAAATTAGTGGTTGACGAGAAACATTGTATCAGAACCCACAACATATTTTCTTACATTTTTCTCTCATTTATTTAAAGCATGTAGGCTCCCTCTCTTTATTTTATAAAAAAATTGATTCTTTCTCTCTCTTCCCTTTTTTATTGCAATTTTTGAAAAACCCTTTTCTTTCTTGATTTTTGTGCTTTGTCCATTCTATTTTTGTATCTTCTAGTTGCTATCCCCACATTTAATTGACTTCTTTCTCTTTCTTCCTCCACTAGCTCTTTTTCTCTCTCTACTCTCTTTTCCTTCTCCCTCCAACAAACACACTCTTTCTCCTTCTCTTCTTTCCTTTCCTTTCCTTCTGGGTAGTTGTTCTCTCTTTCTTTCTATCTCTCTTCTTCTCAGTTATAGGGTTCTCTGCTTGCCACCCTAACATTATCACAATTCTGATGGCCACCATGAATCACTACTATCACCTTGGGTTTCTTCTAGCTAGTGCTAATGTCTTAGTGTGAAGATAAACAACTTCCTCCAATAGCAGGCCATAGATTGGGATCAACAGTAGTGAACTTCCAATGGCTTTAGCAAGCATCTCTCTTTTCCATCCAATGGCGGCCAATCTCCATTATGTGAAGGAGTTACAAAATGTAGTATTTTTTAGCCATGAATAGTACTTTTTCTCTCTTTTCATTTTCTAGTAATTTCCCATATCTTTTGATGTTAGTGAGTTGTTGACGATCTTTCTCAACAACAGAGTGAGCTTGTTTACATCATAAAATCCTAATATTTATGATATTTTATTGATTGATCAAAGAAAACGCATTTGGCTATTTTTAATATATGTGATAATGTATATAAAAGACATGATTTTTATGTTACAAAATGATAAAATAGAACAATTAAAATATATATAGAGTATTATATACTATCATTCTAAAAAAATCATATATGATGTAGGAAAAAGGTCATTTATGGGTGTTTTTAGTATATGATCATACTTATGAAAATATATTTGTATATAAATATATATTTTATGCCATAAAAATGTTTAAATAACATGAGCAACATCATTTTAGAGCATGATATAATACTATTTTTAGTAATGGTTATGTATTTTAGAGAATCCAATTTTATGCATATTGGGAAACTAATAATTTAGAATGATTAAGCAAAATAAAATGAATCATTTAAAGTTTTAAGCTATAATAGTTTTATTTGTATGGCTTTAATTTGGAAGTTTCCAAATTATAGCATACTTGACTTTAAAGCTAGTAATCTAAATTGTTAATATATCATAATATGAAATTGGAACTTGAAATAATTGGAAAGAAATAAGTAATGTTCATATATTTATAAATTATTAAATGTAATAGTTGGAAGGAATTGTGGAAAAGCAGAAAATGGATGCTTCAGAACTTCCAAGGGTGGATTAGTATTACCTAATTAATATATATCTTAACATGACTTTATATTTTAATAAAAGATAGTTTAATTGCAATGAATCGTATTCTCCTTATTGATAGCATAGATTTCATATTCATGTGTAAACCTAGTTCTGTGGCATATATGTATTTAATTGTTAAATGAATGTAAATTAATTAGAGTGTGCAGCGGAAGCATGATGATGTTATTAATAGTTGCTAAATGTTTATGATTGAGTCCTCTTTGTCACTTGCATACTAAGGATTATAGGGTGAATTATGTTAAGATGTGAAAAAGTTTTATGGCCATGCATAAAGGCATAGCAATGTTGTTATATAGATATTATCATACATTGATGTTTGCCTCGTGTTTATGAACAAATGTTTATAATGAAATTGGCATTTAAACTGAGATTGTGAAATTGAATTCTATTGAATTTATTGTATTGTGTGTTATGCTATAAGTGGCAATGGAAATATAATGGGGTCAATAATGCAAAAGCTAGAAGAGAAATCTTCGACAAACAGTGAGAAGGATATAAGATTGATCTAAGAGTCAGATGAGAAATTCCTAGTAAGAAGTTAAGAAAAATAGATTTGGAAATATAAAATGGCTACACGTATGTTTTCTATAATTGGAGGTGTGATATGAAGTAATATTGGAAATTATTTGTAATTAGATATTACGACTAGTGTGATTGAGATGATTTGTCTATGATTAGTCTTAATGGCAGTTTATGATTATGATGCCTACTTTGAATGGATAGTTTATGATATGATAATGATGCTATATATTAATAGATAGTTGATATCTCTATGAATTATGATATAAGATACAAAGTTATGTGTAGGAGAACTCCCATTATGAGCATGGTTTTACATGTTTTAGAGATCTAGGAAAATGGTTTGTTAATATCTTAATATTAGTACATATCTAACATGTAAATATTAATTATAACATTGTTCTCATGCAAACTAGTAGTAGATATATGCTCACTGAATTCTTATAGCTTACTCCATTGTATCTTCAATGTTTTCAAATTATGGTAAGTGTATCTGAACTTGATGCATCTATAGAGATTCAAGACCGCTTTATTAAAAAAATTTAACAGTTAGGATTAGAATCAACAATAAAGATAGAAATTTGCTGATTTATATGGTGTTAATTTGTTGAAAATGTATAAATTTGAAACTGTATTATATTATGTGAATATTGTTTACTGTCATATCTGAAAAATAATATAGGTTTTATATTTTAAGGTGTGTAGCTCTAAAAAAATATTCAAAAATAGGGGATATTTTTTCTATTTTTCTATAAAAAATTTAAAATGAATTTTTAAGTTTCCTTGAAAATTTAGAAACTCCTGTTGGATAAAAAGAACAAATAATGTTAAGGTTTGTAAAAATCGAGTATCAGAATCCACATCGATTACGATCAGAATTAGGTTGTGACATTTATATGTTAAGCTTGAAGTTTAAATTGATAAGTTTTATTGTTTAGAAGTAATAGTTAGGTGTTTTGAAGGTTTAGTAATGACATTATATGATAAATACAAGATTTGGAGGTTGAAATTATTTGATGAGCAATAATTTTGCAATAAAAAAAACTACAAATCATGATGTGATAATTAACTATATATAGTAGACTTATTTTCTACAATGAAATAGTTGACTACCTTGTTAGATTTGCCTTTTGGGTAGACATAGTTAACTATATTTTGGCAAAGTTGTTCTCTAGACCCTTTATAGCTGATTATAGTTGCCAAAATTTGTCTTTAGGATCTTATAATCATTTATATAGTTGATTATTACTCTAATTTTCTACAAATTTGTATTGTTATTAAATTTTAATAGTATCTTGCCTTCATATGAGTATAAAATAAGGATGAATAGTCTTGATATGAATTTGTAAGTATAAAATGAGTGTATGAATATACTTATGGATATATAGGAAAAAAGATTAGATATAATTTGATCCTATTATACTAAGTAAAACTTATAAAAATATTGAGTTTCAGTTTAATGTTAAGTTACAGTGCCGCTTACAATTCTTGTACACATATTTATATATGCAAGTATCTTATGTGAATATTAGTGTTACCGAGTTAGAATGGAAGTGTTAAAATAGATACTATTATCACTATAATTTACTTTTTCATTTTATAGTCATTATATGACATCTAAACATACCAAATGTCCTATGATATTAAAAGAAATTGTTATATATATGGAATGATGATGAATACAAGGTGTAAGGACATGCAAGAAGGTATAGCGATATTGTGATATGTATGTATGTATTGTGAGCCTAAATTGCAAATGTTATGCTTGATTTATATTGATATTATTAGTTGTTTGTGGTTTTGCTCATCTATAGATATTTTATTAAGGCTATGAAATAGTAGTGCTAGTAAAGAACTTATTGTTAATAAAATCATTATGTAATTATTAGGTTAATAATGATCGGACAATTACATGCTTGCTATAGCTTATGCACTAGATTTATTTGCTCGTTTATGAGGGAATAAGGCTAAGGATAAGGCTGAAGGGAATCATAATGAGGTTTACTTAAGTATTATATTTAAGAAATATATTGATTGCTTGAATAGTTTTGTATGAATGGTATATGAAACTATGAATATAATTTAATTGCATATGAAATTGAGTTCTTACTTTTGATATTGTCATTTTGTTATTGATTCAAGAGATTCTACAATGAATACATAAACATATACTTTTGGTGTATCTTGTGAGGTTGATAGGTAATGTTGACTCTACTCTATGAAATGTACTTTTGTTCCTCTGTTGAGGTATAAAAAAACCTTTTCTTCACTTGTGGAAGAATAATAGTCCAGTATATTTTACAATTCTAATAATTGAATATTTTTATATAATTTAATTTGAATTTGGTTTCTCTATTTTACTTAGAATGTTTACTTATTTAGTTTCAAAGAAACTCACTCTTCTTCTTTCTTTTTCTTTTCTTTGAAGATCTTCTCCCTTTTAGGTGCTAATTGTTTTTGAATAGATTGGAAATAGACCCTCTTAAGAAATTTGTTGTTTAAGTAAATGTTAAGATAGTTGGAATAATTTTGCATGGTAGTTTATAAATATGTTTCATAAATAATTTTTGAAAACCATATACTTTTCAAAGCAAGGCATAATTACATATGAAATACTCTATTATATGAGTTGTAAGAAAGGCTAGTAAGTTGTTACCTATAGCAACTCCCTACATTAATCATGAGCCTTAGGGATGGCTTATGACAAAATTGGTATCGAAGCATAATTTAAGACATAAGAAAGTATTCTATTTGAGAATATGATTTAGATGTCTCCAAAGTAATTTGAGAAAGTAAGTCCCTAATCATAGGCTAACAACTATTAAAGGACATAGAAGGGGTAGCCATTACCTATATATGCTATAACTTTCTTTAGGCCACTTTTACTTGCAGGAAATATTTTAAAAATCGAACCAGTCATTGAATTGGAAATGAAAGTGATTCAAGGTTTTAAGGTTCAACCAAGGTCGCATCAGAATTGTAATATAAAATGTAAACTAAAAATTTTAATATATATATATATATATATATATATATATATATATATATAGTTAAAAATAATTAAGTTATCATAAAGTTAAAGTTAAATTTATGTATATAAAATATGAAAACATTTTAAAAAAATTTTAAAAATTTTAAATTTTCATAAGTTCATAATTCAAATTATCATAAAAAAATTAATATGGAATCGAATTTTTTGGTTATATGTCTTTCATTTATACATACAAGGTAATTTTTTACTATTTGAAACTTTAAACTTTAACTATGTACCTAATATCAAGAAAAATAATATTATTTTATAAATAATAATAATAATTTTTTTAAAAAAATTAGTTAAATCATGAAAATCATGATTGGTTAACATGATTTAATTAGTTTGTCACTGGTTCACTGAGTTTCTAGCTAGTATTATTAAGAGTAATTTTAAAGGTTAACTGGACTGGTCAGATGTCCAGTTCATAATTTTTTTGATCCAACTAGCTAGTCTAGTCTAGTTTTCATTCTTTGCTTGTAGGCAACGGACGATCATTATAATGAGTATTTTTCTATACCTAGGATTTGTATTATTCTTCAATTATTGGTGATCTTTACTATGAATATTTATTATAGCTAAATCAATATGGAAAGATATTGGATTGATATTTAACTTAGTAAAGGAATTGAGTAATTACTCTCATTTTGCACATTTATACTTTAAGAAGAACTATTGAGTATATTTTGTTTGGATATGAATTTTCTTAAGTAATCTTTTTTTTAATTAATAGTAAGATGTTTAGGCTTTGTAATTTATCTAATCCTTGGTAATGACATGAGTTGTCATTTAGATAAAACACTAGTGTGTTAAGTTAATTTACTACTGATGTATTTAGGAAAAAGAATTTCAAGTGGTTAGAATACCTTGTAGGGGATATGATTTGTAAGGTGAAGATTGAACTTCAAACTAGCCTATAGGTGTTAAAATTTTGAGATGTGTAGGTTTAGATCAAATTACATATTAACTAAATAAATTTTCCCATATTTCATGCATAGGAGCCATTAGTCTGACTTGCTAATAAAAATTATGAGGGAAGATGATAACAATATTGCTAACTCTAAATAAATCACATATATATTGGATTGTTTAACTAAATAGGTGAAAACTTGGTATAGGTATGAGTATAGAGAAATTTAAAAGGTACGTGCATGAGTAAGAGGAGACAAATGTTGTAACCCTATATGTCATAAATTGTCTTGATTAATTGATTGGGGTTGATAAGTAGTGAATTATGAATTTATAACCTAGGAGGTAAAGAGTATAAAGTTAAAAAAAGCATGAATATGGATCTTAGCATGTAAGTAGAGAATTTGTAAGTTGTATTGAAAGTGTTAGCTACCTAACAATTATTATGATTAAGTTAGGAAAAATTAGTTATTAAGTGTAAGATGTTAGGTATGATTTTTCCTTTAGCAGTAGTTATGAGTTAGTGAGTAATAATTGTCATCACTAGGCTTGGTATATCTTGTAACATGTGAGAAAGTAAGCCTACCTAGCTAAGATCGATTAAACAAAGTTAGAATTTTAAACGGTGGTGGAATATGGTAATAAGTGCTAGTATGATTTATTAGGGTAACAGTTATATAAGTATATTATTGCCTTAAATTCATGGAATTTAGATGATTATACTTAAAGGTCTATCTAGTTAGATATTTACTTTATTGTAATTAGAACAAAACTTGTGACTTATGATATTAGTAATAGGATGATGCCATAATTGCAATGTATAATTTGAGAAATGAGTAGTTAGTATGCTTATGGTTGGGACTTGGGAGTAGAGTGTGGAATAAAGTGCTAGAAGAATAAAAAGAGTTACTTACATGACTTATAAGTAAGGTTTTATGTATATTACTTGATCTTAAAGCCTGATGAGTGGAGTATTAAAAATTAGCCAAATGCTTTAACCTTATGCTTAATGTATAATCAAGAATGATGACTCTTCTTTTAAGGTATAAGGTTTAGATACACTCTTGTTTAAGTGTTAAGTTGACAAGACTGGTAAGGAATACTGAATACAAAACCAAGATAATTGTTAAAGGATATAGGAAAGTAGTTATTTTAAATAAGAGCCATATGAAGAATGGGGTAAATAAGGGTCATTATTCCCTTTGTAAAATTCCAAAGAGGCTGTTGGTCAATTTTACATGGCCTGTAGAAGATTCCATATAATCATAATAACTTTTATGTTTCAACAATTATAAAGAGGAAGGAAGAAAGGCATTGAGGCATTGATCCATTAAGTAGTATACGAGCTAAAGAGTTTTATGTAACAAGAAATATGCTAAAAAGAGTATAATATGGTTGAATAGAAATTTACTATTATAGAAAACTTAGGGCAATCAAGTAGAGCTAGCACAATTATCACGTTTGGAATGTACAACAGGTTGTTATAATTATATCAACAATAAGTTTAGTTATATTATAAATTAGTTAGATATCCATGTATGAATTTGGTAAGATATGGAATGTGATAATAAACATAAGACTACATTTAAAACTAATTAAAATAAATGAAGTTATACCATAAATGAGGTAAAAATGTAAAGTTAAAGGATTGGATTTCTCATTTCTCAATTGAAAGGATAATATTAGATTAAATTATGTGAACCCCTAGGTTCTAAAGTGAATAGTTAAGTGATGAACTTTATAGAAACCCTTTAAGTTTGGAGTTTTAGTAAAGTAGGAGGCTTAAGATTAGGTAGAGTTAATTCACTTCAATTATTGTAAAGTAGTAGAAACTACTAGATGTGTGTTAAGGACATGAATGGTATGGGTTGTACTAGGACCTAAGACCTTATTAGGTAAGACTATAGATTCTTATATTTTAAAATGGCTTAGAAGACTACAAGTCCTTAGCAAGGATAGGCAAGAGCAATAAGAGTGTAAATGGATAACCTACCATAACTTGCAATTATTGCAAGTGATATATGTCAATTAATTAACATGTTTGCTCCATAAATCATTTGAAAATGAATTTATCAAGACTGGAATCATTATGATTGCACCATAGTCTTATGGTGAGATTTTGTATGATTAATGTGATTAAAAGTGTTTTTTTAACAATGACACTAGAGATTTTTAGGATTGGAATCTAGTTAGGTTTTGAAAGATCAACTTATGTAAAATAAGTGGTAGTAAGAATTCAATTTTGCATGAATCATAGTCTAAACTTAATTAAGAATGTAAAACTCTTAATTTTATGCAAAGTTTGACTTTAAAGGGAAAAAGTTTAGATAAGTTAAAAGGTTGGAAATGTTTATGTTTATAACTACTGCTTATAATAATGTGTGGATGTATTAATGCTTAACGACAATGGTTGAACTTAATGAATACATTTGATAGGGTATGTATATGTTAAATGGAACATAAAACTAGGCCATGACTAATACAAACCATTCGACCTAATATGTGAGTTACAAGGAGACTACAATCTAATGGCTTTGTGCAATACAAAGCATAATTATGCTAAGGTTGTATGAATATAACTCATTATAATGTACTTATGGTGTTAAGTAACCATTTGAGAAAGGTGGAGTAATTATGTAAAAATAAAAAAATAAGATTCTTAAGAGTTCCTCTTTAACTTTGAATATGTTATAATTGTATTGTGTAACTGAATCACTAAGTGAATAAATTAATAAAGGGGCTTAACTACTTTTTTGCCATAACTATATTACATGAATGTTTCTTTATATTGTGTTTGCACATTTTTATTTAAAAACCATGCCTTAATAACAAGTTATTATAAAATTCTTACCTTCTATGTGATGTTTAGAATCCATAAGTCTATTACTGGGAGGAGTAGGTCATAGCTCTCATAGCTAGTACTTATGTGATAAGCATATACCTTAATCTAGGAGTGGTTCCATTTCAAAACAAATAATGGAATGAGTTGGCATTTTTTATAGGAACTATATTTTAGGAAACTAAACCTTAATAAAGTATAATTCAAACTGTTATTATCATGTGAATCTTGAGGTTTATGTAGTGAATATATTAGTAGAACAAAAGTAAGAACATAATAGAACATGTTATCCAAATTCCTCTTATACACTAGGGTTTTTAATTTAATAATTTACTAGTGAATGTTGAAATAACTACTTAGTACATGAGATTTACACCAATGTACAAAATAACTTGAAAGCAATAGAAGAAGTGGTGGATACATTAACTAAGGAGAAATCTTAAAACCTAAGATAAGTGGATTAAAGGAAAATGATTTAATCATTGGAAGTGAACAAATTTTATATGAGTTTTGAGATTTAGTGTAGGCATGAGTCTTTCATACAAACTTACTAAGTTAATGGGATGTTTCAAAGTGATGCTACATAAGGTACTTGCAAAATTTAATGGTGAATTCTTTCAAATGGGGGGTATTGTCACACCTCTAAAATTTATTTACTTGTTTAACTATTTATTTACCTATCTATTTTTTTATTTTTGTATTATCTTCTAGGAATTTTTTGAAGAAGAAAGTAGCAAACTATTGAAATGACTAAAATGAGAAATAATTATAATAATGAAATGGGTGGAAAATTTTAATAAAAGAACTATTTATTAAACCATTTAGATTTAATGATGAAGTAAGGCAGAAAAAATTTATAAGATATTTATCATGGTTTAAGTTTAGTAATTAAAGGGAAATTTGAAAGTAAATTATTTTTCAATTTAAAGAAAAATTTATGGTTAAAAAATAAATGATAAAGGGAAAATTCAATTTTTTTTTAAAATTACCTTTTTACCTTTTCCCCCAATTCATCATAAAAACACCATCAACCCTTTTTTCTTGATTTCCTTTTATCTTTCCCTCCATTTCTTTCTCAAAGCCTAGTTCCCTTTTCATGAAGAAGAACGCCATTCATTTCTAATTTCCATTTTATTAAAGAAAGAGATTTTAATACCTTTAATTTTCAAAAAGTTTTATAACTTAATCTCTCAGTTTTTTTCTTCTATAAATATTTATTTTGATTTAGGAAGAAAAAAGTTTAGTGGAAATGGAACCATAACTTAGAATTTTCTTATTTTGATGGTTTGATGCTTATTCATGTCGAATTCTTCAATCCAAATCTCTTTCTTAATAGAATGAGTAGCATTCTCTTTAAACTTTCACTAAAATTTACTTTTTTGTTTCGATTTGGTATTTATAATTTTTTTAATGAACATATGTGAAATGTTAATTTATTTTTTTAGTTTAAAGTTTAAATAGGTAGGTTTTGTTTTATAGGAGTTGTAGTTAGTTGTTTTGAAGGTTTGGTAATGATATTGTATGATAAACACAAGATTTAGAAGTTGAAAGTATTGGATGAATAGTGATTTTATAGAAAAATCTACAAATCATGATGTGATGATTGATTACATAGTTAGCTATGTGTAGTAAAATTGCTTTCTAGATTAATATAGTCAACTACTCTATTAAAATTGCCTTTTGGGTAGGCATAGATGACTATTTTTGGTAGAGTCGCTATTTAAATCCTTGTAGTCAATTATATAGTCAATTACAATTGTTGGAATTCATCTTTAGGCATATATATTCAATTATATAATTAATTATTGCCTTATTTTTCTATAAACTTATATTTTTATTGAAATTTAATGGTGTTTCGCCTTTATATGTGTATGAAATAAGAACTGATAGTCTTAATATTTAAGTATAATATGAATATGCTTATGGATATATAGGAAAGAAGATTAGATATAATTTGATCTTATTATGCAAAGCATAACCCAAAAATATTAAGTTTTTGTATCATTTGAGTTAGAATGTTATTTGCAATGTCACGACCCACCAGCGTGGATCTTAATAGTTGATTTTTATAAGCCTTAACACTTTTGACTTTTCTTACTCAACAGGAGTTTCTAAATTTCTTAGGGGGCTTAAAATTCACTTTAAATTTTTGTAAAAAAATGGATAAAGTCTCTTTTATTTTTAAATACTTCTGAAGGGCCACATGCTTTAGAATACAACACTTGTATTATTTTCAGATACAACAATATCAAACATACACACATAGTACAATACTATTTCAAACTTATACATATACAATCAATTCAATGAATCTCTATTTGACTGTTAAATCTAATTCCAAATGAAACCTAATTGTTAAATCCTTTATTAAACGATCTTTGATTCTTTATACATGAGATAGAGCTCAAATAGCTTACTTAACCTTTAAATAGTAGAAATAATCAGAGTAAGTTATGAAAACTTAGTAAGCATATATTTACCACTAGTTTGTAGTAGATTAGTTTTACAATTAACATTTGCAAGTTAAACATGTATTAATATTATCATATTAACAAACCCCTTTTTCTTATATTTCAAAAATATATGAAACCATGCTTTGAAATGGAAGTTCTCCTGCATGTAGCTTTACTCTGTATCTTATATCACAAATCATGGGAGACTCAACTATTCATTATTATATAATATCATTATTATATCATGTACTACTCATCCCAGGTAAACATTACATTCACAAATAGCCATTAGGGCTTAAATATAAACAAATTATCATAGTCACATTAAGTCTTTGTAATCATATCAAATAATGATATCCTACCACAAACAATTTTCAGCATCACATCATGTCACACATCTAGTTATAGTAAACAAATATATAGTCATTTTTTAATTTCCAAGGCAATACTATAATTTTTCTTAACTGCTTATTAGGAATTTCCTATTTAGCTCCTAGATTAATCTTATATCTTTCACAATTATTTATCAGGACTTTCTCATTAGCTTTCACATTATTGGGCATGTTAGATTTCTAATCTCCATGCCATTGATGGCATAATTTACACTATAATCCTTAGTGTATAAGTAATAAGAGAGCTCAGTAATAAGCATTTAGCTTTCAAAGCATTACTTTATAATTGCTTACAATTTCCAATATCATATATGGCAAAATTTATAAATAATATATAGATATAATTGAAACTCAATCATAATTATAGTTAGAAATATTATTATTATGCTTCCGCTGCATACTTTGATTAATTAACATTTACTTAAATAGTTAACTATTTTTATTCCATGATATTGAATTTATACATGAATATATCATGAATAGGAAATTTGTACTATCAAATAAAAGAATACAATTCACAATATTAAAATTATCTTTTATTAAGATATTAAAATATGGTGAGATATATACTCATTGATGGGGTGTGTCCACTGTAGTAACTTGGAGTAATTCATTTCCACCTTTTTTCTCTTTTTCTTAATTAGAAATTACAATAAATTATAAATGTAAGACATCACTAAAATATTTCCTAAATAACATAGCAGTTTATCCGAATCATAATATTTTAATATTATAATTCATTAAATTTTTTCTATTCTTTATAGTTACTTATGAAATTAAAGCATGCCATTATATGCATTAAGGACATTCTAATCATGTTATTTCCTAAGATAGAACACCCACTTATTAATATTTCTATCTTTATACCATGGTAGTGCTCTAATCAAATTATTTAGTATTTCTACATGCTTATTTCCTTACATTCTTACTCTTATTTAAATTATATTTTAGAATCTTTTAATTCAATATATATAAAGAATATATAAATGGATAACATAAAGAAGGTTCATGTATTCCATTTTAGCATTTCATATTCAAAAATCATATATATATTTTACAAACTTCATTTAATATTTCCCAATAAAGCCTTTAGATCATGCTTTGTGTATTTGGGATTTCCTTGAATTAAGTTCAAGATGCCTAATTATGAAAACATGGCATTCTAGAATAGCCTTGGTCATATAGTTCTATCACTTTGTAACACAAAAGTGTTATTTTTCAAAAGCTTTACTAAAAATTTATAATATAGATAAAAATGAATTTTACTTAGTTCAAGTTAGAATCTTGTAAAATATAAAAGTATAACATTTCAAAAATATTCTAATCTTGTCAAAGTTAATCCAACTATACAAAATATCCAATATATATGATAAGGTGATAAAACAAGGATTTTTTTTGAATTCAATTCAAATTTCCATAATATTAAAATAAAAGACTTTAGAAAGATTTCAAATCATATTGTCCTATCATCATATAGCATAAAAATATAATTTTTTAGAAATATTACTAAGAATACATAATATGCATAAAAGAGGCTTTCTTAACTTAAGTTGAAATCTTCCAACATATTACAACCCAAAGTTCTAAATTTACTTTACCTATTTAAGAAACATCACAATATATTCAAAATACTTATAAATGGGTTTTCTTTCTAAATCATATATGATTCTTTTAAAATATTAACATCTAATGTTTTGTATATATTTTAATCAACTTATTTTATTACTTTTTAATATAAATGTTATATTTATGTATATATATCACCATATGAATCACATACACTAATTTTCCTTAGAATATACGAAAATGAATTTCTTGGGTTAACTATTAAATCATCATAAAAATTGAGATTTTATGATATAATTGTCATCTAAAGTTCCTTACCTTAGTTCACTGGTAGCAAAAGCTCACCGGATTGCCAGTGGATGAAGAAAAACCTAGCTCCTTTACTATTGCCTAGCCACTGACCCAAACTACCCTATTTGCCTAGTCTTCATATCCCTCAGTTATGGCCACTAGATATGGTTCATGGCAAAAAGAATGTGATGGCGACAGTTGGGGATGGTGGCTTTTGTGCTAGAGATAAGAGAAATAGTAACTTTGATTTGTCGCCCATGCTAATCACGTTTCTTTGCTTTTCATTGTTAAGAACTAACATTGGACAATAATCATTCATGGTGTTAGCTGTAATGGAGACATTTTGAAATGGCAATTTTATGGTCGAACAAATAGGCAACAATAATGAAAGAAAGAAAAAGGGAGGAGAGAGGGAGAAGGTGACAGGAGAAGGAGAGGGAAAACCCTTCACAGTTGAGAGATAGTTAGCAAAACAAAAATGGGGTTGTACTAGTGTGGGAAACTAAAAATAAAATATAAAAGAAGCATGTGGACAAGAGGGAGAGTTAATGGAAATTATGAAAGAGTGCCGACATTAAAAAAAGGAAAGTTAGTGAAAAGTGTAGAGAATGAGAGAGCTAAAAAAAAAACCAAGAGAAAGAATGTGATATGAATTCATAAAAAAGAAGCCAAGAAAACTAAAAAGGAGGATACCAATTTTAAAAGTTAAAAGTGAAGCTATAAGTTTTTGTCCAATGCTTCTCAATACACCATACATCATCTCCTTTTTAAATTTCAATCTTCCAAACTCATTTAATATAATCTCAACCGTTAGTTTATTTTAAAACTTATTTCCATATAATTAATTTTTATTTGAAAATCCCAATTAAATTAGTTTCAGTCTTCCCTTAACACATATAAATACATATATAATTTTAATAACTTGATAAATTTGGAAGTTCTAAAATAAATATTTTAATTTCCCTCACTTCCAAAAATATTTTATATATATAAAAAAATTCTTATAAAAATATTTAAACAAGCTACGAATTAATAACCATATAAATAAAAATATTTTTTGAATATTTTCATCAATATTATTTTTAATATTCTAGAACTTTTAATACAAAAAATAAATTTAAAATTAAATATTAATCAAATAAATAATTTATCTATAAATTTCAAAATTTATACAATTTTTATATTTAAACCGAGGATATTACATACAATTTTTGTGCACACACACACACACACACACACACATATATATATCTCTAAGTATGTTATGTGAATATTAGTATTACAGAGTTAAAATGGAAGTGTTAAAAGAGATATTATTATCATTTTATGATTTACTTTTTCATTTCATAATTGTTATATAACATCTAAAGGCATTAAATGTCCAATAATATTAAAAAAAATTATTACGTATATGGAATGATGATGAATTCAAAGTATGAGGTTATGCAAGAAAGCATGGTGATGTTATGATACATGTGTATATATTGTGAACCTATTACAAAGACTGTGCTTGATTTATATTAACACCATTAGTTGTTTATGGTTTTGTTCATATATATGTTTATGACTATAAAATCATAGTGCTAGTAAAACATTTATTATTGATTAAATCATTGTGTAACTATAAGGTTGATAATAATGGGAGCGATACACTTGTTGTGGTTTATGCACCAAATCTATGTGCCCATTTGATAAGGGATAGGTTGACTTAGGAGAAATAAGGTTAGGTTGATAGGAATAAGGGTGAAAGGAGTTAAAAGGAGGTTGGCTAAACTGCTATGTTTAAAAAATATATTAATTGCTTGAATAGTTTTGTATGAATGATATATAGGATTATGAATGTAATTTGATTACATATGAAATTAACCTCCCATTTTTATTATTATCATTTTGCTATTGATCGGAAAGTTTCCTTTGATGAACACATAAGCATATACTTCTAGTGTATCCAAAGAGGTTAACAAGTAAAGTTGAATCCATTCCATGAAATCTACATTCATTCCCTCGTTGAGGTATGAAATAGCTCTCTCCTTGCTCATGGAAGAATAATAGTCTAATATAGTCTAAATTATTAATAATTGATTCTTTTTATATAGTTTGATTTGATTTTAATTTCTTTATTTTTACTTAGAATGTTTACTCTTTGAATTTAATAAAAACTCACTTTTTTTCTCTTTTTTTTTTGGGATCTTCTCCCTTTAAGTGCCTAGCTGCTATATGATAAGTTAGAAGTGAGTTTGCTTAAGAAATTTTGTGGCAAAGTAAAATTTGAGATAGTTCGAATAGTTTTGCATGATAGTTTATAAATACATTTCATAAATGATTTTTGAAAATCATTTACTTTCTAAAGCAAGGCATGATTGCATGTGAAATACTACCTTAGATATGTTATTAGAAAGGCTTATAGGTTATCACCTATAGTGACTCTCTACTCCAATTTTAAAATACATACACACCTTAAATGAAATAAAAAGCAATGTACAGTTTCATATTATAATGCACAATCCTATATTTAGCAAATGCAATACATAAAAGCTCAAATAACATAAAAGCCACATTTCCTATTACATTAATTTTATAAAATTTGAATGTGGGATAAGATAGTGTCTTAAGATTTGCATACTTGAATGTTGGCATATGGCTAGATCTTTACAAATTGCAAGGAAAATAATAAGTACATGATAATTTGATAGTTGTAACAATCATAAAATGGTTTATTTGTAAAAGCAAAATTACCTTCTATTTATCATAGATTTTTTTCTGTTTAAGTATACCTAAGTCATTATTGATGTATATCTCTCACATATGACTTACATTAATCAAATATTTTCTAAAGTAATATAAACTAACAGGCAAGCAATTATGTATGTAAGCATAACTTTAAAAATGAGGACATTGGTACTTTGAACTTGTGATAAGAAATTTATTTGGAAGGATCATAAACCTATATCCTTTCACCATGATCTTTTTGCATATAAAACTTTTTCAAATTGCCTTATAATTAACAAAAGGTAATGCTAGTGAAAGAAGAACTATGTCTTCTTTATTCTCATAACCAATAATTTGTCTTTTCCCTAGAATAATAATAGACTACCTATTATCAATTGAGTTTAACATAAAAGAAATTACTTTGTTTGGGATGCCATTATGATCGAATCCACTAATGTGAATCCTAATTCATCTATTTTGATACTATTGATATTCTTTATTCACTTACATTGAAAGAAAAGCTCCTTGAATTAGATGAAGTCAATCTCCTATATATTTTTGATAACCTTGTAATATGGCATCATCATATAGACAAGGCTTTTATCTTTGGCACTAGAGACATATATTGTCTAAGTTACTAGAGTGACAACACTATTTTACATGATGTTTCTCTCATCTTGTCCTTTTGTAAAAAAGCAATATTTATTGATAATATATCCTTGATAAAATATAACCTCCATGTTAGACCTATTAACTAATCATCTTATAGTATTGAAAATAGCATCTAGTGTTTGCTTTATCATGCTCCCACTTGATTGCAAAACTATATGATGAATAAGTGATTATGTGTAGCTTGTACATATTGCTTATTGCTGTGATGATAAAGCTCTTTTTTGAGAGAAATATACTTATCCAAGTAAGGCTTAACCTTTTTACTATTTTGCAAGATGTAGAAGTGTACTTGTATCCACATTTCATGGTTTGTGCTTTCCACTCAAGTCCTTCATATGCCATTCCTTTAAATTCTACCCTTATGGTAAGGCTTAGGAAGTCCAATAGTATTTGTATTTAACAAGTATTTAGTGGAAAAATCTATAATCTTATCAATAATTTACTTTTCAATAATACATTTTTAAGTTTATTTTAGTTGTGCACATAACTTTTTTGGATCTTTATATATTGCTCAAATAGGTATGTTTACCTTAAACAAACAGTCCACAAAGTCTTATCTTTTTTACCAGATGTATAACAAAATGAACTCTAATGTCAAAGAATGAGAACAAAAAATATATCTCAAGTTAAATCAATGTGATGACAATATGCCTCTACAACTCATCCAAATCTTTTAAGTCAACCACTTTAGCACATATTGCTTTGAGGAACAAACAAAGTCTTATAATAGCTTATCTTACATATTTAGGCAATATTTCTTGAATGACAACCAGTAGAATTTATTACATTAAAGCATGACAATCGTGAGAATTTAAGCTCATTAATTTCAAGTCTTTTATAGAAATAAAGCTTTTAATATTAGAAAAATAGCTTTGGAACATTTTAATCTCATATGGAAACTTGATTTATATTTTTTTAGATAAGGTATAACAAGTTAAAGGCAAACATATATGTTGATGCTTTTTTTTAGTACTAGTTCCTCTTGTATGACCATTTCTTGTAAGTTTAGTCTGGCCTTGACTCTACTTTTTGTTCTTTATATGCATGATATTAATGTTATGTCTAATAGATAAGTCCTTTCAATATGGAAGATCAAAGAATATGAACCTTTTCTTTTATGGAGTGTTATCACTTGTAGTTGTATTCAATTTTCCAAAATTGATGTCAATATTTTTTACCCTTTCATAAATTTCTTCCCTAATTAAGTGCTTTGGAGCCATTATTTCCTTCAATAAATCATTAAAAGCTTTTCTTAGTGTGCAATAATTATAGGAACAAGGTAGAAATTTCTTGTAATTGAGATATAATATTTTCTTCCAATGTTTAAGTTGATAATAATGCATGCTATTTACAAATAAGGTATGCTTTACACCATTTAACATTATATCTCAACAAGCTTCCATAAGTTAGGAAGTTATTTTTGAAAAACTTTTAACGATATGCATCAAACATTGATAAGTTTTCATTTTATTTAAGTTTCAAGTCTTCAATGAATGGTATTAAGAAGACATGTATGTTATTTCCTAGTTTCATAGGCCTTAATATCAATAATGTTAACATTACATACTTTTGCTTCATGTATAATAAAGGAGGGAGATTGTAAATCACCAACATTACAAGCTATGTTCTATTTTTACTGCTTAAGTTATCGTGGAGATTCATTCCATTAGCATATGATGCAAGCCTGAGGCTTCTTACTTCTTTATTGAATTCAAAAAATAAAAAGCCAATCATTCTTCAATGAAAAAAATTTGTTAGATGATGAAACTTGCCATTAGAAATTATTTATTTTACATGTCACACTATGTTCTTAGCATCTCTTGCATTAGTAAACATGTGTTTAAAGCTTGGTATTATAGGAAGATACCATAACACCTTAGATGGAGCCTTTTCTTTGATGTTGCCATTATGCTTCTTCAATTTATAATAGGATGCCCTACATTGTGGACACTCATGCAATGTTTTATACTCCTTTTATTATAATATGCATTTATTAGAATAGGCTTTAATCTTCTTATTTTTCATACCCATCGAGCATATGATTTTCTTAATGTTATAAGCTTGAGTTGGTAATACATTACTTTTAGGAAGCATGTCTTTTAACAATTGCAGTAATACCATAAAACTCTTGTCATTCTACCCATTTCTTATTTTCAAGTTAAATAATCTTAAAATGTTAGATTAGTACAACTTAGATGCATTAACTTCTCTACATAACTTAACAAACTATTAAGAACTTGTAAATGCTCAATAAAATTATCTATAACATTATAAACCATATCTTCTAAGAGAGTATTCAGACCCTTATCTTCATAATCATTAGATGTGCTACACAATTTACATTCATCATGTCATATCTATCATGTATACCTAGTGTCAATACCATAAATAAATAGATGATCTTATAGTTATAAGATTGTCACCTTATCACTTTTTGACATAACAACATTTAATGTTGAGGTACCTTATAAGATCATTACTAAATTCTTCCCCTTTAACTAATTATAAATTTGATGAATTTATCAACCATAATTTCATATTTAGCACTATATCGATTAGCATGCATCCATCTTTGATCTATGAGTAGTTAATTTAGTGAGAATCATATATATAAGATTATTAAGCAAACCTTATATTATCATAAACCATAAATATTCTTAATCATGTACCTAAAACCTAAATACCTTTATACATTCATACACATCAAAATTATAACCAAAATTATCCAAAATTAAACATTTTCCAAACACATATCCAAAACTAAAATAATTCTATACATTCATAGAGGCATTTTTCTATGTGTAATATCTTTTATGCTTAAGGTTATAGTATATCTTCATGAGGTAATAAAGAATTAGATATATTTTAGTATGACATTATAATCAAGCTTAATCATCTTAAATTGAAAATATTAAGATAAAGCCTAAATTGATAAAAACACATATCTATATAAAAAATATTAAGACACACACAAAATGAAAACCTTATGATATTTGTTGAGTGTACCTTATTTGCACAAAAAGTTAAAAGATCAACTTCCACTTTGTGATTATGTTGAAGTTCTAGTATTTCATAAGATAAAGCTTTGTGTTGTAAGAATCCTAATTTTACAAATAGCACTATAAGTTTTTAGTTTTTTTTATTTCATTCTTCTGTAATGTTTTATATTTATTTAGAGTGACTTTGTTTTACTTTTCACTTTAGTTACAAAGCAACGCTAATGTGTAAAATGAGATTAGGTAAGCTATATTAGTTTTATTATAATAACTATTGTCTATATCAATGCAATTTCATTCTAATAAATATAATTTAACATCAATTATATATTAGAAATCAATGTGATAATACTTTTAAATGTTAGTTATTTATAAATAATTGACATCCTTTAATTGGTGAATATTTTTTCACAAATTATTTTACTATTACTTAAAACTACATCTATTGTTAGAAAATATGCTAGCAATTTTACAAATTCATGTCAAATTTGGTAGTCATTGATACCTTTCTTCTAACTTATAAAATTTGATACCATTTTTTGAATTGATAAATTTTTTTACAAGTTCAAATTAATTTACTTTCAATCACGATGTTAGTTATTTATAATAATCTTGACATCTAATTATGAAATTATATTCTACAACTTTATTCATTTTTATATATCATTACATCAATAGTTACAATGAGCAACCCTATATATTAATATTACATAAATAAAAAAGAAAGGAGATCATATACTATTCCATCCTCATTGCTATCCTTGTAGTTAATTATTATTACTATCATAAAAAAAAGGTCTTCTTGTATATGGGTAAATCATAGATTTAGGTAATATATTTGCAATCATTACCAACACTAGAGTTTGTGTAGAGGAAGAAGATAACTTCCCCACTTTTTCATCTTACATATTTAGGGACTTGCCAATGTATGAAAACAGAATAAATAAGAGTAAGAAAGTCTTTCAATAAGATTCTCTAACATCTCTAAAGGCGTTAGATAAAATGGTAGGGGATTATCTATGCCCTCCACCAAAATACTAGAGTTGAATAATAAAGGTTGAGGCATCATTAAGATGTTTGAAATAGAGAGTGACAAGAAAATTTATAGGTAGTATTAAAAAAAAAACTTAGATGTCAATTATTAATAAACTACTGATGTTTTAGGTATACTCTTTTTTCAAATAAATGATGGCTTTCATACCTTTAAATATCAGTTAAGTCCAAAATCAATATGAAAAAGTTTTACATTTCCTTGAGATGCCTCTTAAATGATAATTTTGTAAAGAACCAATGTATTAAGTTTTCATGTATATTCTCCATAACCTTATAATGGCATCATTTTATATGTCAGTCAAGTCCTAGACTGAATTGTTAAAGGTTAACATTTACTCAACAAAGACTCTTGAAATACCTTTAAATGTTAATTTTATTAATAATTGACATCTTATTTTGCAATCATATTGCAAATTCATATATAAATTTATTTGTGTTTTGATTGCTTCTATTTGGTATACTTTATAAATCAAATGCCAAATGTGCAAATTTATGGTAAAATTTAATTGTTATTGAATAATTTATTATAAATGTACAATCAAACGAAAATAGAGATAAATAATTCTATAAATTGATTTTAATATTTTATTTCTTTCTAAATCATTTAATCTATATATATTTCATAAAACAATTTATATTGAACTATACTAGATCATCAATATACTTTTATAACAAAATCACTATGTATCCTAATTTTACACCTAAAATTAACATTATTTTTGCAAATTATTGTGTGTTAAATAAAGTTAGTCTATTTTCCTTATATTGAAGTGCTCCACATGATTCTAAAGGCATTAGCCATCTATTCCTTACTCTAGAGTACTAGATAAAATATAAGGATAGCTCAATCATCCTTGTTCCAAATTTAAAAATTCTTTAAAGTATATGGAAGCATCCTATTTAGCACTTTAATGCCTTATGTTGTTTGAAAGCAAAAGATATTAGAGTCCTAGATAGGATGCTTCTGTAAAATTCAAAGCATATCTAAAAATGGGTAAATTGTGTTCAAATTTCACCTAAAAAAAGAGCAAAATCTATAGGTAGAATGAAAAGTAATGGATGTTAGTTATTAACACAAGACTAGTGTCCTATGTATCACCTTTTTTAAAGTAAGCGGTGCTTATCATATCTAAAAATGGGTAATGCATTTTTAGGTGCCTCTAGAAAGAGAAAAAGGCAAGGGGAAGTGGGAAGAGGATAAGGACAAGAATGACAAGTCTAATAAATTAAAGACTTTGGCAGCTCATTGTTAGTAGAAAATAAATGTGGAAACATCTTAGGAGAAGCTCTAATCCATTACATGGAAGATGTCAAATGAGCAAATCATTTCATGATCTCTAAGTAAGGATGTCATGATGATATTTTCTTATTTAATGATCTTATCTTGCAACCTTTGAGAAGGAAGGAGCTAGACGTTTCCATTATTATGACTTGGAATAGGTATGTTCATTTTTTCCTTTAAGTTAGTTTTATGTATATATTAGACAATATAAATTTTAGTGCTCATTCATTTTGAAAATTATAGTATTTGCATTGTAATGCCAAGAAAAGAGAACTTAAGTTCTTACTTTGGTTTCTTAAATCCAAACAGGGTGCATGAATTAGGGACAACCTCATTGTTTTGAAATGAGTACATAAACGAGACTATGACAATGAATAAGAAGTGATAATACTATATGGTACCATACTACCAAAGGTATATAGGTGCAAGGATAGGCCATAATTCAGCTTTGGTTATATTTTTTCCTCCATTATCTTACTTTAAAATTAATAATGTTGTAACTATTATTACTAGATGTTGAAAGTAATCTATTTGAAGTTAAAAATAATCTATTAGCCTAACCTATTAGGGCACAAGTTGCACCAGGATTTAAATAAGTTATTGATAGAAGCAATGAACATATAGTATAAAATTCAAACTTTACCAAGGTTAATGTTAAATGGGTGGTAGTGAAAGTAACATTCTTATGCATGTTTAGGTACTTAATATAGTAATTGATCATCATTAAAAGTCATTGAATATGTTTTGTACTTGTTTGTTGCATGACTCATACAAAAAAGCAATGTGGAGTATAGATACTGTGTGTAAATATATGGCTAGCATGATTAAGCACATGAAGAGCAATGAAAAGCTTGAGAGAGTAACTTGTTTGAATTTTAATTAGATAAGCACTTATGAAATAGTTTTATCTTTATATTGAGTTTTGTGTCTAAAAATGCATTTTTTCAAAGGAAACATAAGACCTTACAATACAAAAGATCTAGTAGCCTTTCAAAAGGAATAAGTTGCATATGTATTGAAAAAGATACAAGAATTGACATGAGAGGCACTACCAAATATTAATTTTTAAGGTTCAATTGTAAATAAAAATGTATATATGATTGTGCTTGTGTTTAATACTTGTAAATTATATATTATTTTGTATGCATTATAAAAGTTATTTATATGTATTGTTATATGATTAATATTTTTAAAAGATAGTGCTCTTTTACATCAATAAGTGTGTCTATCCTATTATTTATATAATAAGTTTAGTTTCCATCTTTGGAGTAGTAACAGAGGTACCTTTTTTTTACAAAAAAAAACTAATATAACATATTAGTTGTTTATTAATAACTAATGTGGATAATAAATAACATTGATTTTATAATAATAAATAATGTAAAATAGTAAAATTATATTTTGGTAGTTAAGGTAATAAATGAATAAAGTAAAATTCCATGATAGTTTTATTATACAATTGGTATAAAAAAGTAAAGCTATTATTAGGCTTATGACATCAATTTTAGTTTATAATCAATGTGGAATACTTAAATGATGTCATTTTGCTCTCCCCCAAACTTATGGAAAATAAAAGTAGGAGTTGAAATTGGAAGGTTGTCTTAGTGTTAGATTGTATATATATTATAGAGTAAGAATGCCTTCCTCTTGAAAGAGAATGTGCCTTACAAAGTGATCAAATAGTTGATTTCTTTTGTAAGTAGAAAGTTCACTACAATTTCTTCATACAAAAGATTACCTTAACTTAAGTTCAACAATTTATTTGCTCTTACTATCATCTTAGTGTTAAGGTTTGTTTGAATGCCCTAGTTCTCTTGTAAACATAACTAAAAACATCCATTTGTTGTGTATTATGTTGATTTGTTTAGTTTCTTTGTCTTTGATTTCATTATTTAGAGTTTTGGGTGATATGAGTTTTTTAAAGAAAAAATAACATATTTCTTTTTTATAGAAGTAAATTAATGAGTATTTCTATATAAAGGACCAAGATGACATGAGCAATTTGAATAACATACAATACTATTAAAATTTAATGGCATAAGTCAAGTAATAATTTTCTCTTTAATAAAAAGATATTATATTAATGATTCACCTACAATATCAATTCAAAATGTCCTTATGCTTTTGTTTTGCCACAATGGAATTTACAAATATTTCTATCAAATAGTTATGTTATTAGAAGATAATGTAAGTTCTTTTTTAACATTTAGATGTATTGTTTTCAATTTTTGCAACATTTACATATTATATGTCTTTTACTATTTAGAACTAAATAAATATATTATTTTTTAATGTTGAGATAGGGCTTGAAATACTATTGTTATTGCTTTTGTAGTAATATAAGTTGCTAGATTTTGTAATTAGGTTATATAGTAATATGAGTTGTATTATATAATTAGGTTTAGATATTGCTTTAAGGTAGTGGGATTCAAGAGAATTTTTGACTATTAAAAGAAAAGAGAGTAAACAGCGTTGGTTATTTAATAAACTCATCCTCTTATTGCGCATTAAACATTGGTTATTTAAAAAAAATGATGTTTTAATCAGAATTTAAGTTATGAAAAATTAATTATCAATGTTGGTTACAACATTAAAAAATTGACGTTATATTTAATTATTCAACAATATACTAGAACAAAACATATCAATTTTCTTGTAAAAAATCGATGTTATTATAGGTATTTAATGACAATTCAAAAATCAATGCCAAATATATTGTATATACAACAATCTTGCATATACATCAGGTAGTAACCAACATAAAATACATTAAATAAATGACGTTAAATGACATTTTCTTATAGTAGTGATAATAAAACAATATTGTTCTACTATAATTTTACATGTTAGTTAATAAATAAAAGTTGAAGTCATGACATTTGTTTTCATTAACAAACTAAAATCTTTTATTTGGCCAAATTTTTTCATAATTTTTCAAGCATTAATTTTATAATTTTAACATAAATTTTGTAAGAATACTAACATCATTTTATAAATTAATAAATTTTATTTTTAATTCAATTTACTCTAAGTGAAGTTAATAGCATTAAAATTACTTTTTGTATTACGATGTCTTTCTTATACAATTAAATAAATATAGATAACAATAGATTAAATGTACTAAATAAAACAAATTAAAATCAAAAGATTTATTATGAAAATGATATTTTATAGACAAAATAAAAAATAATACACGTCAGTTATTAAAACAAACCAAAATTTTCACTTTGAATGTCAATCTTTTGGTTTAACCAATGTTGTAAGTTTTGACAGTTTCTTGATACTTTTTAATGTCATTCTTGATAAATACTTGTGCTATCGTTGATAAATGCTTATCATTCATTACAAGTTAGGTGATTGATGTCATACCTTTATACATCAGTTAAGTTAAAAAATTGATGTGGTAACGTCATCACAAATTTTCTAATTCAACTATTTGTCTTTCCTTTTAATTTTTTTTCAAACCACATCAATTTTTTAATAAATAATTGACATGGTTTATTCTTTTTTTTAATACAATTATTGCATCTTGACATTTTTCTATTAATAGATACCAATTTCTCAAATAATATTATTAACTTTTTGCATTCTTACATTTTTTTAACAATTGATATCAATTACAAATTCTTTTTCTAACAACATTATCAATAATAATTAATAAATATTGTACAATAACATTACAATTAATTATTTGATAAAATTACAAATCATTATACATTGATTTATAAGTTTCCTAAAAAATAATGATCTACACAAGAATTACAGTATATCATTGACATAGTTTACATTATAGCCACTCATTTCTCATATTGGAGAGATTAAAATCCTTGTTGCAAATTTTTATTTGTTAAAGAAATTGGATTTGTTTTCATCATGTTGAAGTGCTTCACCATATTCTACAAATATTAGTTATCTATTCCTTGGCAATACTAGATAGAATATAATTATAATACTATATGATCGATGTTGTATAATTAAAAAAGTTTTAAATTTTATGATCATAATATTTTTATCGAACTGTGGTTGTCTTCTACTAGGATGGAATGGTTATAACCATAAGATATTCATGTTTTGATGAAATTCATGAATATAATATTCAAAACATTTCTAAATTTGTGCAATAAAGATGGTATGTTGTTCTCTTATTCCATCTAAATAAAAAATGAAGTTGAAGAGAAATTTATAGATAGTATAAAAAATAAGTAAACATTAGTTATTAAAAAAATTCGTCGTTTAAATATTTTATATCTTTGAGTAAGATAATTTAAATATCTTTCGGATGATGGTTATAGCAAATTGACATCCTAATTAATTGATGTTTGACTTTCGACCTTAGTCTCTTATTTTAACAAATGTGGCAACTACTCTTATTTACAAAAATATCACTGCTGCCAACTTATCATGTTGGTTTTTTATTAGAGCTGACATTAGAAATTGCATGTAATGACAAAAATCTTATCATGCCAGTTATATATGTCACTTTTCACTTTGATTGATGTTAATGTAATAACATTGTAAGGTAAATTTGTGGTAGTATATGTGCGAACTAGTATTAAAAAATGAAATTAACAATTTTATATAATTTAATAATCATTTTACTAATGCCTTATAATTTTAAAGGACAAAATTATTAATTTTATTATTTCTTATATTTGAAATAAAAAATGAAATGAGGTTTTTCGATGCAATAGAAATTTATTCTAAAGTTTCTGTTATGTTCAATCGAACTTAACGCTGTCTCAGTTAGTCCTTGAGTAGCGAAAGATCTAAAAAGAAACAAATTTTTTATGAAGCCAGACCACTAACTCGAAGAAAGATTTGAGCACATGAAAAAGAACCAAAAAAAAAAAAAAAAATTCACCTTATCCATCTTTCCACAACAAGCTGAACCGACCTTATGCAGGTTGAGATATAAATCTTCTAGTGTATATCTGAACTTGCTATCTGTACTCATCAAGAAATGGCATGGAACAAGTACCTAGTACACTAAAAATGCTATCTGGTAGCACTTTCTAACACCTACATAGGTTTTGCTGTTGAGCTAGCTTGAGAAAGCCTCAACAGGGTGTTGTCATCGAGTGGCCAAGATTCCCTCGAGGGATATTTGTTAATCATGCCTCGGACAACATCTTCTGTTAATGTTTGTTGTTTTGGCTTTTCTCGTTTGCTGATTACTTGACACTTGCAACGTAGGTAGTTAAAGGTTATCAATGCAATTTTTTTTTTCTTGAAATAGTAATATATCAGATTATTACTTCTGAGTTCAATTTCAGGAAGTCATGACAAGTAAGGAATATTTGAGACTGTTGGCACTTTAATTGGATTGTGATGAGCTTACACTTTAAAGCAGATATGTGACTTAGCCGAATAAGTGTTACAATAACTTATAATAATATTCAAGAAGACAGCGAACCCTGGTCACATCTATTTTTTTAATATTTAATAAAATATTACTAGGATAGCAAAAGTACGGAATATTAGTATATTACGAGCTTGAGGGAAGTCTTGCTTTCCTCGTTTCAAATGAGTACTGTCCAACTTAATTCGCTACTAGCTGCCACCATGATAAGTTTTTAATCAGAATCAGGGGTCTTTTATTCTTATAAATAGGGATATAAAAAAGTTATGTCTGACTACCTTTTATCTAAATAAATTACACCATTTTTCTAAATTATTAGCATAAGTTTAATTTATATATGATCAACATTTAAATTCAATCAACTTGATTTAACTTATTTAAAAATATATTTATATAAATAAATTTTTAAATTTATTTTTTGAATAAAACATTCTTAAGATCCAAAATTATTTAATGATCTAATTTGATATATAAACATAAATATATATTAAAATATTTACATTATATTTTATTATATTATTTATAATTTATAAATATATTAATAATTAAAAAAATAGTTTGAGAAGCTCACGAGTCAAACTTGAAAAAATAAACTTGACGTTTTTATATAAATAAATTTATTTATTAATCTTAATTTAATTTATTTAAATAAATATATGAAGTTAAATTGTACCATAAATAGAGTAGATTCTAAGCTCTTAATAGATTATATGATCTTATTTGTATCTATTCACGGATAATAATTTTTTTTTAATGTATAGGTAAGAAAGAGACATTGAAGAGATAATATACCCCTTTTATATATGCGTGTGCTCATCCCTTCTTGAAGTGAAATTTAAGATCCTCATTCAATGTATTCCTGGAAGACTTTTGAAAGAAAAAGTGGCAGGAAACGGAAAGGCTCCCTCTAACTATAGGGGTGCCACTTACATGTAAAGATCCGATCTCAGACTAGTATAAGTCCAATTCAACTAGCTTTGAATGTCAGGAGAACTTTCTGGGAAAAGCTGTTTACCCACATTAATTCACTGAAAGCATTTCATCTTATTCTTAAAGTAAGAATTTTCTTGATTCCACGAAGAGTTATACACAAACACACACACAAACACTAATATTTAGAGTTTTCTTTATTCGTTTAATAATAAATATAAGGAGTTTTATAAAAAATAATATTATTTATTTTAAAATGAAAATTATTTATTATTATTATTATTATTATTATTATTATTATTATGTATCATTTATCATAATATATATAAATAACATATCACTTATTTATTTATAAACAAGTAAATATAATTTTTTAAAATAATATATATCCGTCAAAATAAATGGAATCTTAAGCTTCATTTGTTTTGTTGAAATTTTTTATAAAAAAATTATTTGGATAAATATTAATAAAGAAATAATATACTACTTATATATTTTATAATTAAAAAAAATGAGACTTAGATCTATAATAATAGAGGAAAGTAAATTCTCTTTAAAATATGAAATTATTTTTTTTTAAATTTTCATATTTAATATTTAATAAATTAAATATTTTTTAATTTAATATTCTATAACTATATTTTTACAAAATTTTGTGTGGAAAAAAACGGAACTCGAATATTATTTCTCTGGAATCTATGTAATTTTTCAAGTCTTGTGTTTATGATCTCTTTTTCCCTTAGAAAGAACAACTTTTGTTTGAAAACTAAGGTAAAATTTGTCGACCTGTTCCATGGGTAATTTGCTCCATTCAAAACCAAATTAATAAAATAGTATTGTGTTTGCCATCATTCCCAACTGAAATGGGATGACCATTGATATTATTTTCTACTCAATGAATTAATGATTATGCCCTCGGAAAATTGGTATTAATTTTATCATCAAAATAATGAGATGATAGTCGCTAAAAACCATTCTTAAACATCGGAATTTATTTAGATTGGAATGGATCGATCACCTTTAAAAGGGGAAAATCCTTAATCCTAAGACTGTAGCATTAAAGTTTTAATTTTATTTTTTTACATTTTAACAAATTAATAATTATAATATCATGATTAAATGATTCTTAAAATTAAGAAAGTAATTTTTTAATTTAATAAAAATAAAATTGAAAAATTTTAATACTAAAATAAAATTAGAAATTTTTTTCATTCAAATATAGATAACTAGGACTGCGAAAATAGAATAATTTTATTAATATCTGGCTCATGCAAAAACAAGCCAAGTGGGGATCAACCCATATATATTTATTCTAATTTATAATATAATTACCTGGTGGAGGTAGAGATATCAAACCTGCACTTGTCGTTTGCGTGATTTCCAATTGCCCTCACTATTCCACATATTTGAGTTTTGACTGGGCAAAGCCGCCTGCTCTACATGTAATTATGAAGGGTGTAATCGTCTTTCAGCATCGCCTGACTTCACAACGTGAAGTGACCTATGACTTCGCTCTGCAATAAATGCATGCATGCGTGGAAGCTTCCTCCTATGTCCCAAGGCAGAAAGAAAAAGGGGGATAATAAAACATTAAAAGAAGAAGCAAAAGAGAATTGATGATTTATCGTTATCTCATTGTTTAAAAAATCAAATAGAAAAAAAATAAAGGAGAAATTATTTTTTTTAATTTTTTTAGTTATAAGAGAAAATAGAAGAAAAAATATTATGTTTAATTATGTGATAAAAAAAATTTGTAAAATACAAAAGGAATTAATTATTTTTACCTCCTTTAAATATAAATTTGGAAAATGAACATAAAATAATATCAACCTTATTTTATAAGTAAACTTTAGATTAATATTTTTTAATATAAATTGATGTGTTCAATTTTTTTTATATTATTAAAATGTAAAATTAAGTAAATAATATAAATTTATTATAAATCTACTTTTTAAGAACATGTAGACTTTCTTTTAACATTATTAATACTTCAAACTTGCATAAAATTAATATCAACCCACGTATTAAGTAAATAATATAACATAATATAATTTTTATTTTACACAAAATTAATTCTATATTATGCAACCTTCATTTTCTTATTTAATAGGCATCTTAATTTACAAAAACAGAACAAAATAATAGAAGCAAACTAACAATAAATTTAACAAAATACGTTAAAGAATCCATATTAAGAAGACAATTAGATATAATTGAGGTTTACACATTCCTTCATTTTTTATCACATAATTGAAGGAACATGAATTGATGTATTTCGATATTGTTACCTAAGTTGCCCAAAATTAAATGGGATAAAAATAGACTAAATTCAATTATATAACTATATCAGTATCTTAATTTTAGGAACTTAATTATAAAAATATGAGGTGAAAATGTGTAGAAATCAAAGAGGACTCCTAATAGGAATAATAATGATAACAATATCCAAGATTACTCGGTGAAAGTGCTAACATAGATAGGGGTTTGGTGAATATAGAGAACTCACACTCCAAAACCTATCACCCCATGCCACAATAACACAACCTATTTAGTCAACATGTTTAGAACTATAGTCACGATTTAGATACATCAAAGAAGGGTTAACAATAATATACAATTTTCTAGCACATAATACAATATGGTAAAGTAACATAGTGCTCAAGTGGTAATATAGATAGATGACTACGATTACAGTTATCCAATTTACAGGTGCCTTCATACTTTATGCTACACATTGTGAAATATGAGGTTTATAGTTAATCCACATCCTTTACAGCGAACTTGGCCTTCATAACTTTTTTGTGCAACCTGTTGTTAGCATTTACCTATCAATCAAAAGAACAACACAATCATGCAGACATAATAAAGGTTATGATTGCAAATATGGTAATAGTTGTGTCCATATTGAAGATGCCTGGTTCTATATAATTTTCACTATACAAATACCTAACTAATCACTACTCCTTAACTTCAAATATTATAACAAGGAGGAGACATAAGTTTTTTCATTTACATTTGCCCTATGAGCTACGACAAGCACAACCTATAATAAGAAATAGAAGAGAAATACATACCTCCAAAGTTGGATATCAAATGCGCAAGTACTTCAAAATAAACCTACCTCCTTCATATTTTTGTATAGGATATTCCAACGCATCTTTTCTAGCATGCTAAAAAATTGTTGCTTCGCATCCTCATTTGAGCATAAGAAACGATAGCATCGAGTTCGAAGTTCTAGCATCACTCTTATGTTCTCCAACTCACTCCAAACATCCGCAAGGGTATAATATTGAGGTTTGCTCTTTTGCATAATGGTAAGACCTTCCTTAGTTATTTGAACCTATTCTTTAGCCAATTCAACTCCTTCTCGCATCACCTTAGTTAAGTTATTTATGCCTAATTGTATTTTCTCGTATCCGCTCTTAATCATATCAACCATTGCAGCTTTCCTTTTGGCATCTTTAGAAGGTGCTGTTCTTTATGAATGATTTCCTTGCGATCGAGTTGAACCTCCACCTATAGGATTATAGGTGTCCATGTTACTAGTAAAGCTTGGACCCTCAGTTCCCCAACGGAGGTCGGATTCTGACATGCCATCAAAAGAATCATTTAAATCAAAATTTTTCCTTTCCTATCACTGCACTTTATCCCTTACACTTTCAGCTTGTGCACTAGTCACTCTATCTCTACTAAATAGATCCAGCAGTTTGTCCTAGTAGTGTATTGGGGTTCTTCGCCATTTTTGTGCTTCAGGTTTCTCCTGTATATTGCAACCATAATTAGTCAAGCATCTGATAATATACAAGGAATAATTTAAAACTATTTGCCTATTATGAATAAACATAATAAATGCAATATTTCATTATCATCTTGTTTTATTTTACTCGCATAATCACCATTATGATCTCTTCCCACACCTCGGGTTCTGCTTCAAATAATCGAGAAGTGGGATTCCACCCGACTCCATTCCATGTGTGAAATAAATCATAGCATTCATTGAAAGATGCTTTCAATATTTTCATTCTATTTTTAATATGTTGTCTTTGCAAGAATGGTCCTATCATGGCCTTTAATGTGTTCAACACAGTAACATAGGCATAAGAGGTGAATGTCCCATCTGGCTTATTTCCTTTGTGAACTTCTTCAATCAATGCATCTAACAATATAGTATCCATGTCTGGTGTCCATTGTAAGTTATCTTTGGAAGAACTCCTTCCTTTCTCTGTTCTCCTATTCTTAGACATGATTTAGCCTACAAGTTGCCACACATCAAAATATCAGTACATTGTTTAGAAGTGAGAAAGTGATAAGCAAGTAAAATGGCAAGTTATCCACATATATAGTCCATGACAAAGTAAACAACAAGTAATCAACAAATAACATTAACACAAGCTTTAAGTATAATCACATCCATACATCAAGACTTAGGATGCCTGAATTTTATGTAACTCACAAATGATTGTAACATACTACCAAACGCATAAAAGGAGAATAAAATGATAACACAACAATAGACACATGCTTAAACAACTCCAAGATCATCATACATACAATAGATTACATAATATTCAGTTGTTTACAAAATAACAATCATGACAAATTATCTTCATAATTATTCCACATTTGATTTGCTATGCTTTCTCTTAAAGGGAGTCCTTGTCTATAATCTTCCTTCGAACTCCATGTATCGTGGTCTCCATTATCATCCGTAATGCCATGGAGTATCTCATGGTTGACTTCATCAAGTAGATGTTCATCAAGATCTACATCCATGAGAAAGTTGTGTAATATGCAATAGGCAATAGTAATGTTAGACATGGTCTCCAATGAGTAATGTGGCTCAGTGCCGCTGGCTATAATCGGGAACCTTTTCTTCAGAACTTCAAATGTTTTTTCAATGACATTTCTTAATGAAGTATGTCGTAGATTAAATAGTTCTTTTGCATTTTTGGGACCACACATGAAATACTCTTTCAAGTGGTAACGTATGCCTCTATACGGTGTGAGCGCACTACTTTTTAGTAGATATCTTGCATCTCCTAAGTAATATTTTCCTAGTCAAAATTGAATTTTATGATAAGATGTAATATACCATAAATTACTCTATATATTTGTTAGATACAATTTAGGGTTTATACTTCTAACCTAGATCAGATCATGAAATGGACTTACTTAAAGGAATCTTAAGTCTATCTCCTCTCTTACTTAAGGCATGCTTCAAAATTCTAGAATCAGATGCAATACCTTCCTAACTGGCCAGTATATAACTGAATCTCATATCAAACATACAAGATGTCAAGATATTTTGAGTTAGGAAGTATTTCCTTCCTTAAAAGCAAAGGGTATCTCTATTTGGCACTTTTACCCGTACATGCATCCCATTTATAGCTCCAACACAATCCTGGATCTTTTAGGATACAATACAATTCATGATGTGAGATCCAAAGACACTCTAAAAGCTCTACTGTTAATCAAAATTTTAATCTAGCTTGCAATGTCATCTTACCCTGAAATATGGATAGAACCTTCTACTATTAAGGATTTGTTGAGGAGTTTCTGATCCTGAAGGTTGCATAAGGTACTTACCCTCCAATGATATAATGACTCGTAGAACATTATGAAAATGACGATTAGTTATTTCCCTCGAACAATAGAAAAAAAAGACATAATTCTATGCTTGACATTATGCTCTAAAATATGCAAAAACTTAACAACTTGCTCCTTGATTGTAGCATGTATAGAATCCCTAACTTGGCCGGTTCTTCCTAATTTCTCACACAATTGAAGGAATGCACGAGGACTTATACAAATCACATCATGGCATTGATCAGTAGCTAGTAGATTTTGCATTAGTTGTTATCGCATTTCATCTTTTTCACTTCCCATTTTAGCATTAGGTGCATGAATAAGAGTAATTTGTAAGGTTAGTAGATGCATAATATGCATAATGATGCACATTAGATGGACAATACACATTTTCCATTGCTCTAGTGCATCTATATTAAGCAACTGCTATATTTCACATTGCTTATGAAATATATCATCATTTTCCTTTTCCATTACTAATCCTGTAGGCAGAGGAGACGAGCTAAGTTTTCACTTAAATTCCATCAGGTAATTGAGGAAATTAAGAAAAATAGCTAATTACCATTTATAACTAATTACCAGAAATGGAAATAACATCATACATTCCCTATGCTTCAATCATGCAACAGATAGGACAACATCCAAGAAAAATTTAATGCAGTGTATCAATAAGGTAAAGTGAAATAGCTTACAAAAAACCAGAGAAGTATCCACAACTGCTAACCTAGCTAGCAGAATGGAAAGCTATTCCTGCTTCCAATAAGTCAAGCTGTAAAAACAGAATACCATGGTTAAGGGTAAGCCAAATAACATCTAATAAACTGTAATAATTAATAGCATGCATCACTCAAGCATTGGGGATAAACCCTATGATATTAAGGTTAAGTAATGTGTATATAAGAGATATATAAAATTGTATATTATTATTATTAAACAATATTTATCTCACTCGTCATATTAGATGTCAATTTAATACAACTTAATGATTCCTCCTTATGTGTGAAAATTTAACATTATGTTCAATATGCAATTTTACATATTACCTTTATTATCTAATGCTCAATATCATTATTTATAACTAGTTTAGAAAATTTTGTTTGTAGTTGTTCAACATTTGCTTGGTTAGTGGAGATACGATGACTCCATTTTTCAAATCTCGTTAAAGCTCATAGTTCCATTTTTTGGTTAATAGATTTGTGATAGGCAAAAACTGATGTTCCTTTTTCATTAAAATAATTTTGCTCATGAAAAAGATCGATATTAATTTAATTACAAAATTATTTATTTTTAAATAATATTTTAATCTTCTACAAAGAATTAATTGACATAAATTTTGAATTCTCACCAGAATTACAATGTATTTTAAAATTTAAACTTCAAATAATAAATTCACTGTAACTAATTAGCATTCAAGAATCAATTGTTTAACTATAACAAAAAATTACAATACAACATTAGGACATGTCAATAAAAAAAAAGGCTTAACACATTAAATTTTCATGTATTTCTTATTATCTATTTTTTACAACCTTAAATAAATTAAAATTAATTTTTATTAGTTACTTATTGGTTATAACATAAAATATTTACAACCATCAATTATCCTAATACATGTTGATTTCTTATAAATTTTCTATATATATAATTTTTAAAATTAAGAGAGAATTTTTTTCCTATTATTTGTCCAAAAAAAAAAAGATCGGATTGGGTCTAACTGCAAACCAGGTCAGGTATGGATCCGACTGACTAGGCTTGCAGAATGGAAGACCCACAGAAAGCCTGGCCTGCAGATCAACCTTCTTCCCAATTGAAGACACACCGGCATGCCGCTTCAACTAGAGGATTGGCTGTGATAGTGGCCTCCAATGGCAGATCTGCGGCGGGGAAGCTTAAACCATTCAACCTAGCTTTATTAACCCACAGAAAAGGAAACTCCATCAACCTAGAAGATATATTACCTACTTCAATCGAAAAATCCAGCTGGAGACTTCGTCGGATGAAAAAAGAGCAATGCTGGCAAGATGGAGCTGCTGCAACAGCAATTAGACCGGAGCGGAGGGCAGGGTAGGGCACTGCGAAGACATCCCAGTGGTTGGCGAGCTCACTAGATGGAATGGTGGTGGAGCTAGCCATCAGGAGGACATGAAGTAGCAACTGTAGCTGAGAATGCACTTGCGGAGGGGAGGACAGGGCAAGAACACCTCCAACACCTTGGTAAAGTTTGCACTGTGCAATCTTTCACCCATTTTTCACCACAAAACTGAGGTGAAAATTTTCCTGCGGGACCCACCGTATGTTTTCATACCCTTTATCACCTCTCCTCCTTTTTCTCCTCTAATCCAAGCAGTAGAAATTTGGCCATTTCCTATACTTTTCACGGCAAGTTTTCACTTCTCTCGTGTTCTGAAACAAGCAAAGGGTAAGCAAGATGTGGAGGTAGATCAACCTACCCAGTTTTCATCAAAATAGGTCCACGCAACAAAAAAACATTTGTTATTTATTGGTTACTAGGAACATCACCAAAACAAGCAAATCGAAATATAGCCCTCAAATTAAGTTCTAAATCAGGGAATGTTGTGATATCCTAGTAGTCCTATTAGTAAACGATGGATACTAGGTGATGTATAATGGATACTAAATGGTGTATAGTGATATAACTAACATGCTTTTTTTTTTATTCACAAAATTTGAGAATTATTAAAATGTTTTTTATATTGAAAGAAGATAGAAAAAAAAGTATCGTAGGGTGTTAGAAAAATTTTCAAGATTAATCATAAATTCACATCTTCTTTTTCTCCATAACTAATTTTTCCAAACAAAAAAAATTATATATTACATAACCCTATTTCTTTTTTCTTTGTTCTCTCTCTCTAAATATAAAATAAATCTTGAACTCAAGTTTCCAACGGTGAAGTCAGAATTTTTAACATGAGGGGGTCATGTATTAAAAATTTGATAAAATATATACGAATTTTAAAATTTTGTGGGGACCAACCAATTTATATATATATTATATATAAAAAAATGAAAATATCAAAAAAAGTTTTCATGTTGAAACCCTTGTTCGTTTTCCCTCCCTCCCTCTGCTCCTCCGAGTATCCAATATTTATCCCTCTTTCTTCACTTGGCTTTTTTTTTCTTTCTTTTTTTTTTTGAGGAGAAAAACGCCTTACTATTTTGACTTGAATGGTATGAAAGATAACTTTCTTATTATCTTATAATGTTGGATTTATTTATAGACCATAATTATTGTCCAGAGGAACCATCATGCCAGCTTCCAATATCACTTATTACATTGACAAAAAAAATTAAAAAAGAAAAAGGTTTTTGCGTTGAATTTATGACTTCTAAAATAGTGACTTAATACTACTATATAAACCACTTGTTTTGCTTGTGCTTTATACAAGTCACAATTCTTTCTATGGAGATAATTTTTTTCTTTTCTTCCTTGACAAGGATTCTTTTGTCTCTAAAGAATTTGAAAATGGCAAGTGGGGCTTGCCTTCCAAAATAAAAAGCCTGTGCCATTGCCTCTCCTCTCTTCTCCCTATCTCCAAGCATTAAACTCCAATAGAGGCAAAGGCGGCTCGGGCTAGCAATAAAATGAATAAAAACAAAGGGCCTTCAGATAGCAAAATGGCCGCGGAAGAGCTAGTTCAAGGGCGTAATTCTGCCTATCAGCTGCTTGAACTAGTTAACAATCAAAATGGAGATCAAGGGATAACAAAAGTTAGAAGACCATTAGCTGAAGATCTTGTGAGAAACATACTCCGATCATTTACAATCTCCCTTTTCCTTCTGAATGAATCTGACGAGGTCTCTCTCAGAGAGCCATCAAACTTGAAGGGACCAAAATCTGAGGGTCTCAAACAAAATTGCAATACTTCGAACACTAAAAGAGGGTGCTACAAGAGAAAGTAAGAACTTTACACCCATGAATATTATTTTGTTTCTCAATTTGTAGCCTTGTTTAGCTTCTAGGCCATTAAGGTCTTTTTCTTTTTCCCTTTTTTCCCCTCTTCCTCTTTTATGGTGATAGAAGTAACTCGCTCCCATACACGTAATATTTTGAATTTGAATTTCCAACATTAAATGAAAATTTTCAAAAAATAATATCAGTCTCTACTGCATGACTAAATCTAGAGATTTTGTTCCCATCAGAAGTATAGCTTTTGCTTCTTTTCATCATTCTTAGGGGTTTTTTTAAGGTGAAAATTTGTCTCATTAAGTTTTAATTTATTGGAGGGGGGTTTAGTTTTCATAAGTGCAATTTGACATTGTATGGTATTTTTTTTTTTAAATACATCTTTAAAGTTAAGCATTATTCATACTATTGTGTGAGTGTTATCTGACGACAAGACAACATATGCATGATGTGCTTGACAATTCTAAATAGTTTTGTCTTGTTTAACACAACAAAATAAACATTACAGACTTTATTGAAAGGATTAAGAATAATGAAATAATTAACTTCTAACCACTAACTAGAGCGATGTATTATTTAAGATCATATTATAATCTCTTCTATTACCATGGTTTAATTTTTTACTGAAACGAAGCTGTTGAAAAAGTGCTTGCTTCCAAACTGCAATTTTGGTTTGCAGAAGAAATATCCCATCATGGACAAAGGACACCCCAGGTGAGATGGACGATGGCCATGCATGGAGAAAATATGGACAAAAAAAGATATTGAATTTTAAATGCCTTAGGTATAAATTCTTCTCTTTCTAATATAATTTTTCCCATGGACCTACTTCAATTCATGACATATATAGAAAATGAGTCGAATTTGCCTTTGATATTAAAAAAAAAAATTATTCATTCTCACTTTTGTTTCATTCACAACTGCTTATGTGAGTCCTTCTCACTAAAACGAAATATTCCTCTATCAATGCATTTTTACATCCCAGAATTTTAATAGATCATGTTTCTTTTATATTTATCTTATATATTTAAAAGATATATATTCTTTAATTTTTATCTTATATATTTAAAAGCGATATAATAGTTATAAATGATAATACATAACTGCAATATTGCCAATACACTGAATTTTATGAAAGTCATATTTCTTAACAATTTTATTATCACAAACGTACATGCTCGCAACCAGGACTGTAATCATAATTTAATTAGAACTCTCAACCCTAAATTACAATCCATGCAACTAACAAAAGGAAATTTCCCCTCACTCTAATCAGTTGATAACATTGATTAATATGCACACATGTGCAGGAGCTACTACAGGTGCACTCACAAGGATGAGCAAGGTTGCCAAGCAACCAAACAAGTGCAGAAAATTCAAGAGGATCCTCCTTTGTTCCACACCATATATTTTGGCCATCACACTTGCAAGAACTCCGATATTATATTGGATTATCCGGCTTCTCCTCCTGACTTTTCAACATGGATTAATTTCAATAACAGCCTTCCAATCCCAAGCAGACAAGAAGACCACCCATTTTATTCATCATCTTTTCCATCAACAAAAAGGGAGTTTAATAAGGAAAAGATTAATCAACATGATCATATGACTGACAACCAATTGTCTTTGCTGTCATCGACCTCGGAATCCAATCATGGGAATTTGATTTCTGTGATTGAGTCTGCTGAACTCGACGAGGTTTTCAAGCCGTTCTGTTTTCAAACAATTTGCTTCGATTCTTTTTAGGTGGCGATTGATGCTATAAGTTTATCAGATCTTAAATAAATTGAGGTTTAACTTCATGTCACTTTTAAACTGAGGTTTAATTTCATGTCACTTTTAAACTAAGTGTGTTACGTATCTGTTATTTGTTAAATCTATTACAGATAAGGCAAAGCTTAGCTCTATCAAATGGTGTGGTAGCTAACTAGCATGAAAGTTGTATGCTAAAGCCCCAATTCTACTTCACTTTGATTTCCACTGCATATTTCTGTTAGGAAAGTTTTGAGAATAAATTTGTGGATCTTATACATATCATAATTTATAAATACTATTAAACATTATAATTACTATGCAGAAGCAAAAGTAAATACCTTTATATCTATTCATCTCTATAAATTATAAAGTGATTATATAAGTTAAGAAGATATACCTTGAGTCATAGAAGTTGCCTTGCACAAAATTTGGAGGCACACAAAGAAGAATAGGGTTAGAACAAAATTAGCACCTTAATCTTCTCTCTTTTTGTTCTTCTTATTACTCTAAGATAATATTAGGCAATGAGAATCTTTCAAATCTAGCTTATTCAATAGCTTGTGATGCTAATGGGATTTTAGGATGGAGAGTGAAGAGAGGGACCAGCCACCTTTTCTATAGAGTTTCAAATAACTTAACTTATTAAAAAGTCATAACTCTTCAATTTTCTCTATTAAATTAAGAAATTTCATTCTATTATTTCAAGTGATCCTTCAAATGGTAAAATTATTCATTTCTCTTATGAGAGAAATATAGAAATACAACAAGAAATCATCACTAGTGTCACGATCAAAATCATGACATGAGATTAAAATTCTTGTGGCAATGCTATTTAGTCATGAGAATATTAGTTGAATGGTCTCGTAGTATCAATGAATATGGCAAGAAAATTTTTATAAGGAAAAAGTCTTATAGTATGAAAGATTCTTTTTGCTATAGATTTACTTGTAACTAATAGATTCTTTTAATTATGAGTACAAATTTGATAAGAAAGGTACATTTATGGGTAGTAACTCATATTACCATAAATAGAATTGTTATAGAAAATAAAATAAAATTATTCCAAAAACTAATATAGTCAATTTGATTAGGTGCTATCTTGTTAATTTTTTTTGTGCACATTTGCTGAAATTTGTTAATATTTTTTGAATTTTCAAGCTAATAAATGTCAAGTTTTGCCATTACACTAATTGCTTTTTTAGTGCTATAATATAATATATTTTATATAAAATTTTAATTAATCAATTGACTTCAAAAATAAAACTACACTCATGTGATACTAATTATACAATAATAAAATATTAGATAAATACATATGATAAAAATACACTAATGCTTAAAAGCTTTATGATTTTATTTTAAAAATTATTTTGTATAGACTAAATTCTCAATTTTTTTGGCACTAATTTTACTTATATCAATTTTATCTCTTATAAATAACTAATTAGTTAATTTTATCCTTTTATTAATAATTTTTAATTAATTATTATTAATTGAATTATTACAAGATAAAAGTAAAATTTTTATATCTTTTGATTAACTTTTTATTTTTTTAAAAAAATTTGTTTAGCAAAAGTTAAATTATATGAAACAAATATCAATATAAATCATAACTTTGAACTATCATGCATATTTAAATTTTAATTATAAATTAAAATTAAAATTATTATAAATTAGTCACTTTTATTTTTTATTGATAATATGTATTCTTGTCATTCATAAATATAACTTAAATCATTCAACCTTTCACAAATTTTTAGTATTAATTTCATCTCTTATATATTATTTATGTTTAATTTTTATCCTTTCATTTATTAAGTCATTAACTTATCAATAAAATTATAAATGAATGGACCAAATTAATTAAATTATTATTTAGAAAGAAAGAAACTAATACAAAACATTTGTAAACAATGAATTTAATACAATTGAAATTAATAAGAGATGAAAATGAAATTTTAGATTATTTTATATATATCACTCTATTGAATACAATTTACTTAAAATTTTTTAATATAACAATTTAATTATTATTAAATTATATATTATTTTACATAATTATTATTTTCAATTTTTAATAAAAATTTCATTAATATTATAGTGATGAATGTAAAATTTTTTATTACATATTTTTAATAAAACCCATTATCACTTATACCATGAAACATACTATTTATATATAATATAATAATTTTTAGTATTTTCATAATATATATATACATATCTTCTTCATCAATACATTTTTTAGGAATAATATGATATGATAAAAAATAAATATTTTTATAATATTTTGTATCTTAAATGACCTATTTTTATTTAAGTGATATTTTAAAAATTAGACCAAACAATGAATTGAAAAAATTGCCATATATAAATGTATTATATACATGTACAGGTTAATTTTATTAATTTTTAATTTTAATATGTAGAGAATTTAAATTTATTAAATAATTACATAACACAATATTTAATATATTATAATAGTTATTTTGTTAATGTATATTAATGGATGGAAAGTTAAATGATTATTTATTATTTATGAAAAATTGTTACATTCTAATAGATATTAAATTTGGTGCATATGTAAATAAAAATTCTTAGAAACTTAATAATTGAGCTCTTTCTTGCATATCTTAAAGTTTGGGGTTCAACTCTTATCTTTATTATTTTAAGAAAAATAATAAATACATATAACTATACAATTTATAGATAGTTCTATTTTTTACATACATTTTATGAATTGACTAATTAAAAATGTTGGGTTCAACATCTTTTATATTTTGATTGATTGAAGGCTAATCAATTGATCAAATAAGTTATTTACAAAATTCATAAGATAATTTTTTGACTTAATCAATTAGTTAAAAATTCTTGATTTAAATGATGAATTAACTATTTGCCAAATACTCGCAATATATAAATATATATATTTTTATTATCTACTATATTATAGCATATTACACTTATTATAAATAGATTTTTTTATATGTATAGTTACTATAGAAATAGTATATTTGGTTATGATCTTATCTATATAATTAATTCATGGTATAAATAATATTTTGCTACGAATAAATTTTCCCCACTCATATCATAGAATAATTGATATTTTATCATAAAGCATGTGTTCCTATATCTTAATTTATGGTACAAGTAATACTTTGCTGCAGAAAATATATTCTTATAACTCGGTTTATGACAAAAATGATATTTTGTTAAAAATAAAATTTTTTTCATAGCATAAGTGATACTTTACCACAAGGAATGTGTTCCCATAACTTAGTTTGTAGTACAAATGATATTTTATCACGGATAAAATTTTTTCGTAGTACAAGCAATATTTTATCATGAAGAATGTGTTCCTATAACTTAGTTTATAGTACAAGTGATATTTTTTCAAAGTTAAAGTTTTCCTATAGTATAAATTTTTTAGGTTTTTATACATTTATTTGAATTTTTTTGTTTTCGTGGCAAGAGACAAAATTGCCACCATTTTTGAATTTTTATGGCATAATTTATGGCACAAGTGTTAATTTATTATAGTAAGAATACTCACTAGCTTTAGTTAATGAACATCAATCCACCTTAATATGGGAGCTAGATAATGATGATTATGATTATTTAATAAATAAAAAGATTAATTTAATATATTTAACAAGTAATGATTAATATGATTTAATTGCAGAATTAATAGGATTTAATCACATACTTAATAGGATTCAACTCCATATTCATGGCATTTTTTTTATGTAGCCATTAGGGGTGTCTAAAAAATTACAATTTGTATATACCTAATTGAACTGACGATCAAGTATGTGATTTAATATAGTTTGATAAATTTAGTATTTTAAAATGAGTTAAGAATCTTTTAAAAAATGATTTATTTCAATTTAAATGGTTTTAAAATTTATTAATCAAATAAACTCAAAACCGACTAAAATAATAATGCAAACAAACTAGTCACGAGTGTTACAGTCAAATGCTTTTTGTTTACTTGTTGTTAGCAACGCTGGTCTTTACCTAGCTCTTACCTATCATTTTAAATTAAATATTTATAGATTTTTTTATCTTCTCATGAACCTTACTCATTGTTTTTTGCCACACTTTTCTCTCTTCTTTTACTCTTTTAAAAAAGTTCTTTCTTCTTGTCTTTTGTATCCTACTCTCAATTTTTTTTAAAGTGAGTTGTAGCATTTTATTTGATTTTACTTTGTTATTTTTGCATCTCTCCTATAGATTTAAAATTATAATAACCTAATTAAACTCACCCGAGCTAGCACACAATCAAGTTTGACGATTTAAGGTAGTTTAGATTTTTTAAATGGATGAAATCGAATGATAAAATTTCCAATCCAATGCATCAGTTCGGTAAAAAATTCTAATATAACTTGGTAAAAATTGACTTGTGGTCACCCAAAGTAGCCATGAAGGTCACTAATTTTAACATTCTCCTACTTGACTAAATGGTCACATAAAAACTTCTAGGGATTTTAAAATAATGGCCACATTATTAATTTTAATAATTAACTATAGTTTTCTAAGTTTATTATAGAGCATGGCAATTTTACATCTATCAACAATATAATTCCTTTAGGCATTACAATATAGTCTTCTATTTAGAAAAATCATAACGAGGAAAGATATGAACCTATCTTTATATTATGTTCAAATGAACCATCTTCTTTTTTGTTCAATTTGAACTTTTTAATAATGTTAATATCATAGTATAACTTTTATATCAAAATGCCAGGTAGCTTTTAATCCATTTGGATATAATGGAATAAAACCAAAATAAATTCTTTACAAAATTATATATTATTGGTCAATCTCATGGACAGTTTGTATTGATATCCTCAACATACACTTTCTTCTTTTTAACCTTGTATGAATAGCAAGATATTTTAACTATATATGTTTGATTTACTTAAGCACTTATTGTTCTTAGAGAAGAAAAAAATATCATAAAACACTTTAATGTATTACTTCTTTTTTCTAAATAAATCATTTACCAATAAATCTAACAATATATTGATCAATATTTCCTTTTACAACATCTTTTCATTTTGAATACCCATATGTGTACATTGAATTGGGATGACTCTATCAAGTAAAATGACTAATTTGAAACTTCATTAATGTTCATAAAAATCATTTCATCTTTTATAACTTCCATTGGATAATTTTCAATTTCATGTTCCTCTAAGTGCACAATATAATTATTCAAAATTGCTAATTTCCTTTATCTTTCAGATTGCCTTAATGATTTTGTGTGTTCCACATTTTACGGATTATATGTACTTTCTTTTATGGAATGCATAATAGTGTCAAAGTTTTTCTTATAGTACGATATCTCAATATGTCTATACTAGTTTGATTTTTCTACTATTTTATTCTAAACAACACTAGCCAATCCCTTATTTGTCGGTAGTATGACCTTTTTAGACTTATGACTTCCACTATTAACTCCATTGAAGGAATTTTGTCATACTAATCTCTATAATTTTGCTTTAATGATTAGAACAACATAATTTATAAATTTTGAACCATTTTAGATAACTAATAAATGTGGTACCTATTTGAAGACATAAGCCTAAGTTTAAACATCCTAATATAATTTCCAGTTATTCTTTCTAATCATTAAAATTGGAATTACCCAATTTGAAAATGTTAGACATGTGTTCATAAAGAGAACCCAAAGTTATAGCACAAAACTTGTCATATATATAAAAAAACCTTTATGTGACAATTTCAAAAATAATTTAACACATTAATCATCATACCTATCCTTTGGATTAGATATGACATGTAATAAATTTAATTTAAAAGTGGTAGCTATTATTCACTTTAAACATTACAAGTGAAAAATACTTTTATTCACTTTTCAAACTTTTTTTAATGTTATAGATCATTAGATATACAACAACTTAAATTTTTAGAACATGACTATGAAAATAATTAATCCTTTAGGTATGAAATTATATTAATAATGTTATACCTTGTAATAGCATTTAAAAATACTTAAAAAATTCTACATAGAAAGTAGTCATTTAAACTTATGCTAGCAAAATAAAAGTGAAGTGTTGCTTAGAGAGTGATAGGGGATTTTAATATGATGAAAGATAAGTTATTTAAAGATTAAAATGTGATTAAAATTTAATAAGTGTGTATAGAGGAGAATTTGGACAAATTTTCACATTTGCCTTTAGCTCAGTTTCTCTATATCTTCTAACTCTTTTTATCATTTCTCATTTTCAAAACATCTTTACTCTTGCTTAGCTTCTTGACCATTTTCTTCTTTTCATCTCCTTCCTTCAATTCAAGTATTAACCCCCAATAAATTGTTATTCAATTCTTCATTTGCTTAAGGTAAGCTTCCTTAATCATTAAATCTTAAGTGATTATCCACTTTTTCTATTTGAAAGAGAAGAGTTAAAGGTTTTGCTCCTAAAAAGGATTTTAAGCCCTAACTTACAATTTTGATGAATTTCTTTGATTACGAGTGAGCTAACCTTGATCTCACCTCTAATAAACCTCATCCATGCTAGGTAAGTAAGCATTCTAGATGGATTTGATTTTTTTTATATGAATTGAATGTTAGAAGTCAATTTTTTATGTTTCAATCAAAATCTTAAGATTTTTGTATGATATGGAAGTTTTGATTTGATTTCTTTGATGAAATGGATAAGTAATATGCTAGCTATGTAGTATGTGATTATTTGATAGCAAGTAGTAACATATAATAAGAAATTAAAGTATTTAAGTCTTTGATGAGTGGTGTAATTCATAAATTTTATAAAATCTTAAGTGTTAATTAGTTATATAGTTGATTATGTGCCTAAAAATTAGTCTTTGGGCAATTGTATCTAACTACATAATTGGCTATAGGGAATTGCTTTTTAATCCCAAGTAATCGATTACATAATCAACTATAAGCTTACAAAATTGCTCTTAGGAAGCTTATAGTTAACTATAAGCCAATAAGTTACTTTTTAGACTTTTATAGCGAACTATGGCCCTTACTTAAAAGGAGTCTATAGTTGACTACATAGTTAACTTTAGGGTAATCCACTTGATTTCTAGATACTTGTAATCAATTAAATAGTTGGCTATGCCCTTACTTTCAAGAAAAGAATAACCAATTATATAATTGGCTATATATGAAGAGATAGTTACTATTATTTATGTTTACATAAAATAAAGATGTTAAGCTAACATTATATTGTCATACAAGAGAGCATGAAGGTTTATGATATAACTTAAAAATGAAATTGCGATGTGAGATAAGAAAGCTTTAGCATGAATTGAGAAAATGTGATAAGGGAAAAATGATATCAAATGTGTGAATGAAAATTAGATTTGGTAATTGTTTATAAAAAAATAAGGTAAACTCAAGAGATATAAAATTAGATTTATGAAAGAATAAGGCAAGTAAGAAGGCACAAGGTGATTTATTTATGCTTTTACTTTATTGCATATAAACTTTATTTTTGAATTGTTTTACTATTTGATGTAATTTCCTTATGATGGTGTCTTCCTTGAAACACCATATCTACTAATGTTTTGTTGTGAGATTGTATAGCTTAGGTCACATACATATGCAAGAAGGTAGTTCAATCGATAAGATTATTAGTTAATCATTATGTTTGATTTATATAGAATGTTTAATACTAAGCATTGAACTTATCCTTCTATGTTTATTGTAGATTCCCTTCCTAAGGCACCACCAGCACCTTAAGAGTAGGACTTGTAGCTCTTTGAGGGTTTAGGTAGCAGATAGTATACTATGATGTATATAAGAATATTTCCTAGGCCTTAAGTTATAGAGAAAGAGTGCGGGGTAAGGATTTTTTTTATAACCAAGGTCAATTAAGCTAGCTTATCTTTATTATGCTAGGATTCATAAGTTAGCTTAACATTCCATCTTTTGATGAAATTAATTAGATATTCTTTAAAGTTTCCTTTGTTTCATAAAGAATACCTATGGATCCTATTAATGCTCACATATACTAGTATATAATAGATAGGTTATGTTAGTGAAAATCGAATAATAAATTTGATGTCAATCATGGTTAAGGAAAGGTTATGACGAATAATCATAACTTTTTTTCATGTAATCAAATAACTCTACGATATCATAAAATTTAGTCTATTATGGTGAAAATCAAGCATAAGATATAACAAGCAATAAATTTTATCTAAAAGTCATAATATTTATCCAATTTTAGCACTATTCATAATGTCTTATACCTTTAGATTTTGGGTAAGAAATTATTTCAATAGTCATAGTTTTTATTATTTGTGTAATCAAACAATTCTATAATGTCATATGATTTGATTTAATGGAAATCCAAAATATTTATTACTATAGAATTGCCTTTAAATATCAATTGTTTTCCATGTTTGATGTTGGTTATGAATTAATGTATATACAAGCATATACATTAGATCATTCCACATCAATTATAACTATTGTGAAATTAATTACAATAACATCAATTTCCACATAATTGAAAATCATTGCCGTTTCTTTATTAGAAATATAATTACTTTACTAGCAAATTACTCTCTTTTCTTTTGAGGTTAAGGTTAATTACACTCTATCCCCTTTATTTTAGGAAATATTGTAAACATCCCTTTAAAGATTTAAAATTTTTAGACTCTGCTCCACTGGACCCAACATGCTATTACTTAGGCAAGCAGAAGTAAGAGTTAACCATTATTTTTAAGTTCCACTAAATATGTATGACAATTTTACCTTTTGAAGTTATTTTTTTTATAAATTCTTTTTAGTCTTCATTTCATTGTGTTTGCTTCAAAAGTCAGAAAGTTAGTTGGCATTTCTCAAAGGAGGTTTTAAGTTTTCAAGCACTACAAAAAGGGAGCAACTACTATGAGAAAGAAGTAGCTAATGGTAGGCATTTAAAGTAGTAATCAATGAAAGGGTGAGCTCTTTCTAACTTGGTATGTTACAAATAAGCACTAAATATGAAATTTTAAAACTCAAACATAACTCCTCTACTTGTTATGTTAGAAATTGCTTTGCTTAAGCTATAATAGCTGGCCTTAGAAGAAGAGAAAAAAAAACCCAAAGAGGTAGAAAATCCTAAGCTTGATGAGAAAACACCATAGTTTTTTATTTTTTTAAACCAACATGAACCTACCTACTTTTATCAATTAGGATTTATTTTTTTAGGTATTTAATTTTATTCACTTTTTAACCTTACAACCTAAAGTTATAACAATGGTTCTAAAAGTCCATGAGCATTGTAATGCTTATACATAAGAAATTAAAAGACGTATTCTAAAAATGAAAGGTATGTGGGTGATAAAGTTTTCTTTTTGTTCTTTGTTAGTTTGGTGGTTCATGCAATCTAACCTTCACTTGCCTAGAATGCATTTGTTTTACTTTGTGATATAATAAATATGCTTTTATGATTTTTATCTCTTGTAAACAAGATATTATTCTCTATTCTTATTCCATTTCTTCAAACCCAATAAATAAAATAATTAAAATCATTAGATTCTAATTGTAATGGTCTAGTTTAGGTCAAATTTTGTAACCTTAATCTTATAAAGTATTGCACTGAATACCAAATCTCATCATTCTCTACTTTAATTGCATTCATATGGTGTCTACAACACTAACATCAAAATTAAATGAAAAAATAAATTGTTTACAAGAGTTGGATCTATGAAATCTAATTTGAAGAACTTATAGAAGTGTGAGGGGTGTTTTTTAATCGATTAAGTTAGTGGAGTTTGTGCATAAGTAGATTGGGAAGCACATAGCCATTGTGAAACAAGAACTAGAGAAGAAGGAGAAAGCAAAAGTAGCCAAAGACAAGAAGAAAGTTGAAGAAGGTGACAAAGAGAAGAAAAGCAATGGTTAGGGAGAAAAAAACAAGGAGAAGCAAAACTAGAGGCAGAGGCAGCCAAGGAAGAGAATTATAATGTAAGAATTGTAATATTATTTTGTTAATTTACTTAATTTATTATAAAATTTTTAAATAATAATTATAATATTATATAAGTTTATTTCATCATTTTTGCACCTAATTTATGTGTTATATACTTAGTAAAGATTAAATTAGATGTATATTTTAATTAAATACTTAAAAATAACTTATAATATTATATGCAAAAAAATATGATAAATCATCATACAATAATATTATAATTTTTATTTTAAAAATTAATAAAAAATATATAATTTAGTAAAATAATCAATTAAGTAAAATATAGATGCTATTTCCAAATTTTTTTGTAAAGAGTTTGATTGTAGGTTTTTAAAATTAAAAAATAATAAAAATTTAGTTATCACACAATCAAGGGGGTTTTTTTGTTTTTTATTTTTCATAAAATTAAATGGTGAGATAATCTCATTTTATCATTTGAAACCATTTGGACACTTACGTGTTAGCATATATAGTAGAATTCTTTACTTTTCTAATGCAACAAGAGAGAATGACTTATTTTTGCTTTCTAAATGAGCCTTTTGGGTTAAGGATTGATAAGGACATTTTAGGAACAAAATCCTACACATTAAACAATGTCAACTTTTATTAGTCAAAGATAGGTTATGACATTTCCCAAAATAAAAAGGTGGGAGTGCAATTAACCTCAATCTTGAGGGAGGAGAGAGAAATTTTACTCTACTTATAATAACAATATTAAACAGTGGTTATAAATAAATAACTAATGTGAGATATAAATATTTAACTACAATATTTTAATACCCTAACTTGGTATGTCTTTCTTACTATTCCTTATTGTAGTTTCTCCTTGCCTAACTCCTTCTTGTAGTTCCTCACTTCTAACTCCTAACTTCTCTAATGACACTTTAGAATCTCAATTTCAATGGTTTTAAAAAGTATAAGAAAAAAAAAGGGGTGAAAGCTTATATCTAATACCTATTAGTTAATATGTAAAGTTGACACTCCCTAGAAAAGCTATCTTGAATTCAATATCTATAAATGCAATTAATATTCATTAAAATTTGATGTATAATATTACATATTTCATATAATTAAATAGTAGATAATACTACTGAACACCAAAAGAAAAAAAAATGAAATCAAGTTTCTTACTTGTATAATATATAAAACTTGTATCAAAATAAAAGATAACAAAGCGTGGTCAATTTTGAAACTAGAAATTAAGTTACAAGAATAAATATAAAAGTTAAAAAATTCCTTACTTTATATTCTAAATTTTTTTAGTGAGTGCTCAACCCTACAGATTTATTAATAGGCTAACAGATTTCCAGTATTATAAAATAATTAGTGAGCACAAATATAAAAATTGAAGAGAATTATCTTAAGGTTGGAATATGAGCATACCTTGGTATAGATGTAATCATTTTAGGATTAGAAGAATTTCATAATAAAATTTGTAAATTGTATCATAGCTTCATTCTATTTATATTCATCTTGTGCCCTTGTTTTTAAACTATTTTAAATTTACATATTGGTTTCTAAGAAAAAAAATAACATGTATAATAAAAATGACATCATTTAAATTTAAAGATTTAAACATTAGTTATTAAATAAAAATCAGTATTGTAAACTAAATTATTTTTTTTCTTATTATGTTTCAAGCAAAAATTTTATAATTTTACAAGTTAGTAACATTAAATTTTTTTTTTATATTATGACATTTTTCTTATAATTAAATAGAGACAAACAATAATAGATTAAACTATTTAAAAAATGAGAAATCATAAGAATAATAGATTTTAAATAAAAAGAAAAAGTGAGATACTTTTTCTTGTAATTTTTTTATTTTATTTAAGAAGTTTTGAGTTAGAGCTTGTAGATATGAAAAATTATGTTGAGAAGAACCAATATGACCAATTTTTTCAATGAACTCAAGTTGTCTAGTGTGAAAATATTTATCTTATTTCTTCTCAATATAGTTTTTTTATGAGTTTTCTTATCTTTATTTTTTCTCAATATTTCTAAATGTGTTTCTTCATATTTAGTGTGTAGATCGATAATTTTTGAAATTCAACAACAAAGAAAAGCATTTGAAATGAAAGGTATAAATCGTAATATTTAACATTAGCTGAACTATTGAGAAAATTCTAAAATTAATCAAAAGTCCTTTTAAAAATTTAAGGCAACGTTTTCAGCAATAAGCATAGAGATTCTATAAAGTATTTAGAAGAAATCTTATTTGAAATCTTTCCAAATAATTTGTAGAATTCTTATATTCATAGTCAAAGTATGGGTACAAGTCCTTATAAGAAACTATTAAAGGATTCTAGGACCATCATAATAGTTCTAATAAAGTCGAATACTAAGATATATACCCCTGAAGTTAGAAGCCTTCTTTTTTTCTTTTGGAATGAGAGCTATCTTAATATATTGTTAATTTGTTTCAAATAGGCAAGTAGAACCTTATTTATAGGCTAAGAACAAATCATTAAACATTGTAAAAACTATCGATGAATTGTCACTATGAATGAAATGACTATATCTGGCCATTGGTATACCTTTCAACATTAGTTTTTTTTAGTTAGCATTGGTTGTTTAAGCTTTTTTTTTTAATACAACTTTTGTATCTTGATATTTTTCTAACAGTGATCTATACAAAATTACACTAATTTATTAATACAATTTATAATATAATCATAATATAATCCTAAATCAGAATCAACATAGTTTATGATGTAATCACTAAATTTTTTTTTTTACAAATTTTAATGTGTTGAAGAGAGATCTAATCTATTTTCCTTATATTGAATTGCTCCAAATCATTATGCAGATATTAGCCATATATATATATTCCTTGTAGTTTTGGATAAAATATGAGGACAACACATTCATTAATGCTACATATCCAAAAAATTTTCAAATTTTATAATCATGACAATTGTATCAAATCACAAATATCTTCTGTCATTTAAACTATTTGAGGGTAAAAAATAACTATAGTTTAATGGGATATTTATAATCATAAAATTTGGAGCTTTTCTAAATGTAAACAAGAATGAATGTATTATCCTCTTATTTCACCTAAAGAAAAGATAGAGTGGAAGAGAAATTTATAGAAAGAATCACTACAAGCAATATATGTTAACTATTAAACAAAAAATGATATTGTAAGTGTTAGTAGTTTCCTAAAACATACTATTTCATAAAATTTAGTATTTATTAAGTGTTGTTAAATATTTATTTTTATTACTATTTGTTAGTAAATATTTATTGTAAGTTAGCTAGCCATTTGTAAACCTTTAAACACTAATCATGATTTAAAATCAATATGGTTTCTACTTCCAATCATGTTAATTTTAATAAATAACCAACATTGATTTTATTAAATATAACTTCTGCATCCTCATATTTTTTTAACAATAACCTACACAAAAGTTACACTAAATTATTAATATAGTTCACAACATAATCACTATATAAATCTAAATTAAAATCAATTAGTTTGCAATATAATCATTAAAAAAAGTAATTTCAAATTTTGTAGTACATTCTTATATTGGCAAAACACCCATTAGTGTTGCACATTCTTACTTGAATTCTTTTTTTTCTCATTGACACTTAGGGAGCTATAATATTTATAACTATAATCACTTTGAAAAAAGATGATAGCAATTGTCTTCACAATAAAGCGCAGAAACATGGTTCATAGGTGTAAGAGTTTTGATCCTGTAACTTTAAAGAAAAGTGATGATGATTATCTTTATGGCATCCTTGAAGCAATTCCTTATCATCATATTCATTGCAATCATATTTTATCCTTGGTCCCTTACATTCATGTCTATTACAACTATATTTTATCCTCAGTCCCTTACTTTGAATTAGTAATATAGAAAACTTAACATAGATTGTGACAGAGAAAGGATAATAACCTAAGAGTAACAACTTGCATCTTTATAGGTGATGATTGAGCAACATCGATTGTGTATTATCCTTAGTCCTTTACTTTCATATCCATCAAAACTATATTTTATCCTTAATCCCTTACTTTGTGTTAGCAATATAGAAAACTTGACACAAATCGTGACTAAAAAACTTGACACAAATTGTGACTAAAAAAAGATAATAACCTGTGAGTAGCAACTTGTATCTTTGTAATTGACGATTGAGCAACATTGATTGTGTATTATCCTTATATGTGACCTAAATTAAAAAATGTAATAAAAACTTAAATAAAAAATATAGTGAAAGAGAAAAGAAATTATGGATACAATTTATAACCAATATGGGAAATTTTATGTTAATTATTAATGGATAACTGAATTCTTAAAAATGAGATTTCCATGCTACATCCATTGACATACCTTTTAAATGTCAATTATTTCAAATATCAACATTATAAGTGTTCACTTTGTGAATAATAAATTGCATTTTAAATAAGCAAACTATTGAAATATAAACAAACTTTATAGTTTTTAATAAAACTACAAATACAAATATTAATTGGTTATACATAACCTTTAGGAGTTTGTTTTTAAGTACAATTTACATTTAAAATACCAATATTTATAAATACAATCAATAATTGATTGTTAACATTTCTTTAAACATGGATTTATTGTACAATCATTATCTTAAATTTCCTTAAGCAAGACCCTTAATCTTCTATTAGAATAAAGGTCTTTAACATTAGCTTATATTCTAACTTGTGTGGTAAATTGTTCTTATTTTTAAAAATGCCATTGCATTATTGTAAATGTTGATTTTCACTTTAATCAATATAAATAAAGTGACATTAAAGGGAAAAATTGTAGTAGTAATTGCATAAATCCAAAAGTAAAATTTCTTTATTTAACTTGAAACATAATTTACATGAGATGTTAAACACCTTTGGACATGTAACAACTCAAATTTGTATGATCATAAAACTAAATGCAACTTTGAGCATAAAATTATTTCTATAGTAACATAAAATTATCAATATGGCTCTCTTTTTCATAAAATTTCTTTAAGTGGCTACTAGGTATCGTGCATGGATGGTCTCTTTATCACCAAGGTAGCAAGTGATGGTTCATTATAAAAGCATGTTTCCTTAACTGTGCACTAAGATGAGACTATTGAAAAAGTTAAGCATAAAAGATATCAACACCTTTATGTAGTCTATATAAAGCTAGATTTGAAACTTATAATTTCAAGCTTTAGTCACTTTGTGGTGACTAGTCTGTGTTTTGTACAATGTATTATTTAGACATGACAAGCCCTAAGTGGAAGCTTTACCATAATATACATTTCATACTTTGTGCTAAGGGATAGGAGCATTAAACGAATCAGTGACTCGTGGGTCAGTCCATATCCATTATAGGTTTTGGCAAGTTTAGACATTTAAAATTAGACCTATTTTTTAATATAAGTAATATGAGCTAGTGGGTTGACCTGTATCTGTTAAACTTGTGGACTCATAATTAAAGCCTATAGGTTAACTCGTGCCTATCATGGGTTTTAATGGGTTTGAACTTTTAAAATTGGACCCATTTTTGAACACAGGTAATATGGATCAACATGTCATAAACCCAGCTTGTATCTACACGAGTTGCCCTATTTGACAAGCCTATATAAGATGACTAATGTTAAGGAGTGACTAAATAGGTCCTTACTTCATTACTATGTGAGTTCAATAAGACTTGTAAGTGTCCTACATTTGTATTTTTTAGGACTTCAAGACTTGTGAGTCTTAAAAAGTGTACTAAATGGGTCCTACATTTGTTGGACTTGTAAGTGTCTTACATTTGTTCTAAATAGGTCTTTACATTTGTAATTGTCCTACATTTGTGCTTTAAAATTGGACCCATTTTTTAACATAAATAATATGAACTAATCCGTTATGAATTCGACTTGTCTATACAAGTCGGCCCATTTGATAAGCCTACTATAAGATGACCAATGTTAGGGAATGACTAAATGAGTCCTTACTTCATCACCATGTGAGCCCAATAAGACTTGTAAGTGTCCTGCATTTGTACTTTTTAGGACTTAGGCTTTATTTTGTTTAAATAATTGATGAATTAGTTAATAGTTAATAAATTAATTGATAATTAATTGCTAATGGTTAATAAGATACCTAATTATTTAATAAGTATTTCATAAAATTAACTATTAAGTTAACTAAAATTATAAAATAATGTAAAAGAATATATTATAAAAATAGATATATAATTAAAATAATTTATATTTATTTAAAATAAATTATATTAAAGTAGTTAAGAAGTTTAAAATAAAAATATAATATTTAATATTTAATTAATTATATTTTATAAACTTATATTTCTATTTACTTATATAATTTTTATTTTATTATTATTTATAATAAAATTATAATTACTTAAAATGAAATTAATTATATTTTATGATATTATTTATTTATTTACATACATATTTTTATATATTTATAATTTAAAATTAGGATATAATCATGTTAAAATTAAGTTAATTATATTTTATGAAAAAATATTTAGATTTATATTATAAAGGGCATGGGTTGTAAAATAATAAAAAAATAAGGATAAATTTGAAAAAAAATTTAAAAGATAATAGTTTATAAGTTATAAGTTATTTTAGGTAACTTATTAGATCAGAACTTATTTTTTTCAATAAGTTAATTTCTCAAGTTAACTTATAACTTATTAATCTAAATAATAATATATAAGTTAGCTTCTTTATTGCATGAAATACATCCTTAAACATATGTCATGAATCTAAGGTCAGGTATTTCTATTTTAGCATAAGTTTCCAACGATCATAAATCATGTGATCCAATGGAACATGTCTAGGAAAGCAAGTTAGACTTAGCAAATTGACATAAATGTCTCAGGAAAAAAAAAACTAATTGATCTTACACCTATGAGTTTGTGGCTCATTAAATATGAGCACAAAGGACATAGATTAGTTGTTGCTCATTTTTATACCTAGAAGAGATCATAAATGTAAAAATTTGGTGTACATAAATGATTTAGGGTATATGAAGACTTAAGTAGTGTTATGCAAGTTAAATGGTGACTTATTATGTCATTAATTTATCAGTACCCTTCTTGTGTTATCCATATTCCATTTTTTGTATGGTTGAGAGATTGACCAATGTTTGTTTTAAGAAAGCATGCATGCCTACATGTATAAGTGGGAAATATTGTATGACATACAATATATTCACATGTGCATGCCCTATTATTTAATTAATTGTTTACTTAGTTTAAATAATTAATGAGATTAAGTCCTAAGTGGTTATTTTCATGATGATAAATTATTTTAATTCAAATGAGCAAATTATCTCCAAATTTGTTGCAGAGATAATTATTTCTAAAATGGAGTAATCTAAATTGATTACCTCCTATTATCCTAAATTGAAGTAATCTAAACTGATTGTCTTGCAACTTTTACCGTTTAAGTAGGACAAACTAAAATAGAGAAATATCATAAATATACTTTTATGCTCTAAAAAAATCCAATAGTAATTTTTTTTTTCTTTTCATTAACCACTAGAAAGGTCCTTATTTGTGATTATAAATTTGAAGAAGATATAAAGATTGATAATAAAAAGGAATCTAGATGTAAAGGGGTTGTGATCTAAGTTAAGGAATAGAGCTTCCATTGTGAAATCCAAAATATTACATGAGATAATATTTGAATTTCAATTTTTTTTTTATAAATATACCAACAATAACAATATAAAAATTTGAGGGTTTTGTTTTTATATGTGCCAAAAATATTCTATATAAATTTTCTAATTTTTCAAGACAAGTTATAATTTTTTTCGATTAAATCAATAATTAGTAGTCCTACAATTTATCCTTCACTCGTAATTTTAGTCTTGTTTTATTGAAGTCTCATTATTGGTCCTCTACCTTAAAGATTTCATTTCTTTTTTACATGATATTTCATTATAAATAAAATAGAATTTCATCTTAATTCATTTCATTTCATGTATAATTTTTATTTTAATTACATTTATGTCATTATGAAATTCATCACATTTAGCAAGAATTTCATTAAAATTTGTTTCATTTGGCTTAAAATACATATTATATAAAAAATTTATCCTCTTTTTAATATTGTACTTACTATGATTTAGTCAAAATCTACTTTTTAATTAAATTTCATGCACTTTTAATATGTTATCAAACAACAAAATTTATTTACAAATGAATTAAAATTATTATTTTTAATATAATTTTTAAATAACATAAGTCATTTTTAAATGGATTGAAATTATTTCTATTAAAATAAAATAAAATCAATTTTAAAAAACTATAGTGCGAAATTAATGCTTAATTTTGAATCGTTTACACACAATGGTTCTTCCACCTATTTAATTTCGTTATTCCTCAAATGAAAGACGTTTTTATAACTACATCAAGCACTCAGCCACCTTTTGCTAAATCACAGGACGATTTTAAACAGCGTTGTTCTCTCCTTTAGCTGAATTTGACTCTTATAAAGTGTGAAATAAATATATTTTAAAGAATAAAATGGATAATTAATAAAAAATTAAATTAAAGATAAAAATTTTGATAAGTAATAAATCATTAAAATATAATTTTTTAATTTGTAATTATCCCCTTTCTTTAATTTTTCCACTGACAAATATAATTATTCGCTTTCTTTTCTAAAGTGTGTCTTATATTTTAGTGTTAGATCCCTTTCGTTTATAGCCCCTTTTTCAGTGTAGGATCTAACAGAAAATGAAGGTATTATTTTGTCTTAACAATACAAAATCAAGGGAATACAAATGACGCATCAATAAAATCAAGGGTGAAATTGTAATAGAAGAACAGTTCATTTGAAGACTAAATTACTGAATTTATCTATTTACAGTTAATTTTTTTAGAAAAATGTGCTAATTTCCCTTTAAGCATATGAACATGACACTAATTTCTAACAGTAAATTTAAAAACCTATACTGACCTTCCTTTTAGTTGTGAAACACACTACATATAAATTTATATTTTTTTTAAAAAATAATTGTTTCTTCTTAGTGAATAATATTATTTGATTAATTAATACTAAAAACAACTTTTGTACAATTTAAACTCTCTTTTTAGTAATTTTTTTCAGCAAATGTTTAAGAACAAATTTTTTCACATCAATAATAATGTCATCATCTAATTTTATCAGGCAAGAAAAATTAAACAAAATTTTACTCATATATAAAAAGGAAAAAAAATCAGCTCATATCTTAGAAATATAACACTGAAAATTGTATTCACTTATAAGAAACTAATCAAGAAAGGAACTCATATATAAAAAAAAATCTAAAAATTTCATGTTTACACTTAACATAAACAAAAACAATGGCAGATTTAACTAACGAATAAAAAAAATCGTGAGCAAATAGAAGATATAAGGGTGCTAAGCAAAAAATTTTGGCAAATAAAGCACAAAGAAATAGAAGTAAAAAAAGAAGATCGGACAATTGTAATCCCACCTTAACCCTTAAATTATTTTCGGATAAAAACTTTTCTTCTTTAGATTTTGGTGTTTCTAATAATGAGATTAAAAAAAAATAAAATTATATGTATTTTGTATTGTTTTCTAATTAATTAGATTGAATAAAAGTTTGTTATTATTTTGGGAATAATGTAGTAGTTAAATATTATTTTCTTGTTTTGACTTAAGAAGTAAATATTTGAAGAATATTTTATTATATTTATTTTAGCCAAAAACATTATTTATAAAAATATAGATATAAAATATTAAGATAATAAAAAATATTCTATTCATTTAATATTTAATAAAGAGAGTGCGATGGAATCTAACATTCCTCATTCTTCATACAAAAAAATTCTTCATTTTAAAGAAGAGTTTTTTTTCCCCCGCATCATGACACTTAATATTATAATTTATTAATGAAGATATAAATGTAACATGCTATTCTTTTATTTATATATAAAAATAAAAATTTTAACTAGAAATTAATATTATCTTACAAAACAAACGGTGCCTTAATCAGTAGAATAGGTTTTCCTCCTTCCCAAATCTTGAATTTTATTTTGGATTTGAATTTATAGAATATTACGTATATTAGAAGGGTTGATTCTTCTATCATAAAAAAAAAATTTCAATATAAAAGCGTTTTGTCGCATTCTATCGTTGGAATTTCAGAGTTAAGCTGTCATATTCATTAAAATTACTACTGTTCATAATCTATGCAAGTGCAAAGCCAAGTTATGCGATGTAACATATACTATGAACAGGTGAGCATGCTTAGTTAGATTATACCCGTACAAAATTCCACATTTATGTACCTTTTGTAACTTATCCATATGCTTACTTTATTTATTTCTACTTCGTTTTTAATAATACGAAGATCCTTATAAAAGAAATGTAAGAATTTTCTTAGTTTGGGCTGCCATTAATTAATTTATTTTATTTTATTTTATTTTTTAAACAAAATTAAATTAGGCATGTAACTCAGTTATATGAGATCTGAAAATAACAAAGTGATCCAATATGTTATATATTTATCTTATATTATATGTATTATATTAAGAATGTGATTTGAGCCTATTTAGGCATATTTGATGTAGGATTGTTGTTGAATTTAGATGTGTGGATTTAATCAAGATTATTTATATTATTTAGGTTATATATTTATCTCAATTATATGAGATTTGAAAATAATAAAGTGATTTAATATGTTATATATTTATCTCATATTATACGTATTGTATTAAGAATGTGATTTGAGTCTATTTAGGCATACTTAATGTAGGACTGTTGTTGAATTCGTAATGTGTGGGTTTAATTAGAATTATTTATATTATTGAGGTTATGTCCTCTTTTCACATTGGATGTTTATGATAGTTATCTTCATCAGGGTATCGCGAACTACAAAAGGTGTAGGAGGAAAAAATTTTGTTCTCTACATAAATATTTATGTAAAAATATTAAAGATAACGAGTGAATTTAAGAGGTATGCACTATCATTAATTTTAATATTCTTTTATTACATGCTTTTAATTTGATATATGATTGATAAAATTATAAATTCTTACAAGAAATTCATAGTTTTTTTCACTACTGTAATGAAAGACACCAGTTATCTTTTTCTCTGCCATTCTACTTTATTCATGTAAGTGAGACTGAATTGAATTATGAAAGACGTGGGTAATTCGTAGCAAGCCTTTGCGAATATATTGGTTGTGATTTTACAAACCTTCTCATCATTAATGTCTATCTATATATTTATAAGCGGAAAAATACTTATATAATTATTATTTATCACGTTATTTTTAAATATTATTATTTAAAAATGTATAAGTCCATTTTATTTAATAATTATTTGTGGTTATCGGATGAAAGTAAAAATAATAAATCAATAATATTTTTATTTTAAAAAAATGACTATTAGAATATATGTCAAAATGCAAAATAGTATGACTAATAATATCTATTTTCAAAGTTACTTTCTTTCAAGTATTCAAGAGTAAAGTCCAATGATTTATGTGACCAAAGTGTAAGAGCATTGATAAGTGAGATTTGGCGATGGCAACATAAATCAGAGACGTGCCATTAGGGTGGGTGGGGGCTAGTGGCTACCCAGACAAAGCCCGCTAACCCACTTGTTGAAGAAATTTTATTTTATTTGTTTGAAGTGAAAGTATTTTTTATTTAAATATAAGTTTAAATTTAAAAAATAAATAATTTTCAAACATGTGATTTTTTAATATTTTATATTAATTTCTTTTCCATGAGAATAAAATAAAAATTAATTGTGTGATATTCAATATCATTTCAAGAAGTTTTTCAGGGTAACGTACTGAATTAGGTTTAATATCTTATACGAATTACTACTTTTATAATTAAACTAATATACATGTTTTAAGACAATTTTGGACTTCTCAAGATAAACTCACTGTTAACACAAAACGCACACAGTAAGGGTAAAATCGTCCTTCGAGATTGCTGACGAGGGTATGAACTAAACGTGGTGACCTCACACTGCATTAATAGGCTCCACTTACGATTACTATATTTTCATTAATTTAGTAATCGGTAATGGTTCATTAATGCAAAATATATTATAATATTACATTGTTACTAGAAATACGCTATCTACATAATTTTTTGCACACATTATCCACAGTTGACAGTAACTTCTTTTTTTTGGAATTTGGAATCCCAAACCAATCTAACATTACAAAGTGGTTATGAGAACTGTGTCAAATTTATGTGTATATACTATATGACATATGCCATTAATAATAAAAATTTTATGTAATTATTGTATTTTATTATGTCTTTGATTCAAAAGTTAATTGGATTAGATATAACATTTGAAAATTAATTCAAACTCTATTTCATTGCTAAGATGAAAAAGAAAAAGAAAACGGATACACTTGATAATTTTTGAAAACGTTGTATAAACAGTATTAGTCATTTTAATTTTAATCTTTTATTAAATAAATCAATTTTGTTATCATCTATTTATATATTGTAACATTATTAAAGAGTGTTAAAAATTTATATTCTATTAGTAACAAACCTTGATAAATATTTTTTATGATGTGACATTTTTTATTCACAGTTAGTGTGAATAGATTTTGATCACAGTGAATAAAAAATAGTAACTTTTATCTTTGAGTAGCATCGTTAACCAACAAATATTCCGAGCTATTCTTATTGGGATCTCAATGTTACGATCTTATTTTTAATTTTGTGGTAAATCAAATATTTTAAAATCATATTTAAATGAATGTTAAAACTTAAGAGATTTCTTGACTTGTTAAAATAGAATAGATCAATAACAGGATTAGAAATATTTTTCACACTAACATGAATTGATTTAAGTGGTTGAGAGGATTTGATTAAAATAAAAATGTTAAATGCAATGACAATGAGATTTAAAATTAAGTTTTAAAATTTTATGTTTATTGAACTGAATTTTATAAATTTATTTCCATCATTCCATATTCAATTGAAAACTTTTAATCTATATTTAGAAATTTAATTTCAAATTACACTTTTAATGCATATAATACTAATGCAATTAAAAACCTTTCTTTTTTGGAAAATTCCTTGACACTTAGGTTCTGTTTAGGGGTCATAATTTTTAATATAACACAATAACCCGATATGAATACGAAATCTTTTACAAGTTTGGATTGAGCTTATATAGGTTCAAATTGTAAATAATTTGACCTATTAAACATGAATAATAAATGTATTAGGTTAATATTGTAAGCAAGTTAACATGTTAATCTATAAAAAATTCATAAGAAATAATTAATAATTAAATTACAAATAGTTATATATATAATTGATGTTTTAAGAAAAATGGCAATAAAAATTAAAAAAATATTTTGTCAATGATTAAAAATATTTTTGTGTAGAATAATAAGTAATTAAAATTAATAAATAATTTTATAATATAAATTTTATTAATTAAAATTATTAAATAAGTTAATCTAATACAATTAGTATTCCAATTAGGTTCAGGTTTTTACTAGTACTTAATATAAGATGAACCCAACACATGAGCATGAATGGCCATTCTTAAGTTTTGTTTATTTTATTAGAAAGTATTTTTTATAGAAAAAATATTATTTATATTAATGTTAATGAAGGAGTAATATACTACTTGCATTTATAATTAAAAAAACCTAGAATTATAGTAATGATAAAATGTAATTTTTTTAAAAAATTATTTTTTAAAATTTTTTATATATAATATTAGAAATAAAATATTTTTCATCAACATTTTATAAGTAATTAACAAAACTTATTTTGATCTCTGTAGAACTAAATTTTTATTAATTTAATCCCTAGAAAATTAAAAAATGATCATATTTTAGTTCTTTTGTACACAAGGTGAAATACTAGATTATTGTATAAAAAATTTAAGAATCTTTAATCTTATAAGAATTAAATTAATAAAAAATTAATTTCACTGAAATTAAAATAAGTTTTTAGTGTATGTAATTTTATAAGTAGACCTAAACAGAGCCATTGAAGTAGACCTTTACAAACGACTCCGATATTTCATTATTTGACGCACTAGTCCGATTAGATTGGCAACCTCCCCTTTTTGTGATTTGATTTAAAGAAAAAAAAAATCCTACTAATTCAAGCCGTTTATCTCCCTTTCTTTGTCCCCCTTTGGCAAAGAAGTACTCCTTGTAAAGCCATAACCCAAAAGAGATCAAAGCTTCAAGCCTCCAGATTGCAAAGAGACGAAAAGGATTAGCTGTGGACAGATCGTGATGAGCTTGTGATTAACTTGTTCAAGTAAAAATTGAGTGAAGAAGGAAAGCTTATTTAAGGCCACTTCTGAAGATTATCTGCACAAGATACGAAGATTTCATCTATTAAAACCACTTTGCTTTTCAGTAACTTCAATTATGAGCTTCTGCAACCAAAACGAGAAAGTCTTGAAGCTCCAATTCTGAGATCCAAGACCTGTTGCATCAGAAGAAGGTAATTCATAACTTTATGTTTATATAAATTCTATATACCAAGATTAAATTTAAGGGTTAAGTAAATCTCCAAATTAAGTTCTCTTTCAAAAACATTGCTGCTAATTTTTTTTGACCTATTTTCAAATTTCATGTCAGGAATGATTTTATAAATTAATAGTACTCATTATTTTTTTTTTAATTATGAAGTACCAAAGAAAAAGGAAAACGTTTGAATGGGAGATTTTCAGTGGGACTCAAAAGTTTAGGTTTGTGAAACAATATATAAATATAAAAAAATATTTAAATAAAAATATATATTTTTTTGGTCCATCTCTGTAGCTGTGTATGAGTTTAAAGGAAAATTTTAGTAATTATATTTTGAAAGGCATGGGGAAAATTCTTTACAAGTTATGATGAGTAAATACTACTTGTATAGGAAATTTCTTTAGTATGTGGGGCAATTATCCAAAACTTGGTAAGCCCTTTATGTTCTTGCTTGTCAAAAGCTATCCACTTAAATTTTACATACTTATTCGACAAAATTGATATTTTTAATTAGACACCTTTTACCTCAAATCTAACACTCGGCAAATGTGCACGGAGCATTTTTCTTTATCAAATGTTTCCACAAAGCAATTTTTTTTTTAAGAGTAACGGGCAAGGCAAAAATGCTCAACAAAACAAGGAAAAATATGAACGAATTACGCAAGGGCTAGAGATTCAAATAGCATCAATGAGGATCTTAAAACCTAAATCTGCACGAAGCCACTCAGAATTGATAAATCCATATCTTGCTTCGAACTGAAGGAAGCAGGCCAATTCTTTCAAGTATTCCCTTTCCCGTAAGTGTGAACTATAAAAACCTTCTGATTTCAAGCTAGTAAATCTTCACACTGGTAAACCAAAGGTTTAAGTGCCTCTGCTTTGTTCTTTCTATTATTCAGTAACTCAACGAACATCAAAGAATCCGATTCAAGAATAAGTTGTTGGAAATCATTTGTCAAAATAAATAAAAATCATGAAAAGCTCCCTAAATCTTTGCCATCAAGAAAGAGCTAATTCCCAAATTGCATACAAAGCCTCCAACCCTCCACCACGATCGGCTATAGATTTTCATTATCTGTCATTAATTTTTATTATTTGCCATGAGTGGTTAAGTTTTCTTATCCTCATTAAGTCAGATCAAACATATAATAAGTTTTGTCATTTTATAAGTCAGATGACAGTATGTCATTTCCGTCATATATGCGATATAGTTAAATGACGATTTATTGAAATTAAAAGACAATTGATAATTAATTTTACAAATATGATTGTGACTTGTGATAAAATAATATTGTGACCTTTTTTTTTTTTTTTTCCATAGTGGAACAGGGATAGGTAGCACCGTTTTTTATTAATGTAATTCTTTTGTGAAAGCTGAACTTGAATTTCTGGTTAATTTATTTTCCCCCGTTACTTGGCTTCAACAACATGCTCCGAACAATTATCCTCAATATTTCATAATTTGACTGACAAAGCCGTCCTTTTTCTAGAAAGCAAATATGCCAGCGGTATAATTAGGGTCCATTTCAACTAATGAATAAGTGAGTTTGTAATTTATTGGACAAGTTAATAAATTAAATTTTATAAATTATTTAAAATAATTTATAATTTATAAATTGGTAATTTTTTATTTTTTTAAATTTATTAATTTCTTTTATTAATTTATGATTTATATCTTTAATAAATAATTATATTTATATTTTAAATAAAAAATAAATAAAAATTAAGTAAATAAGAAAATAAATAAATATATGTTTCATAAATTATAATTAATTATATTTTGTGATAAATACTAATTAAATAAAAATTATGTGAGATCATAAAATATAATTAATTAATTTTTGGATTATTATATTTTTATTTTCAATATCTTGATTGCGTTAATAAAATTTAATTTTTAAATAAATATAAATTAATTTAATTTTGATATTTATTTATATTATTATATTTATTTATATTATTTTATATTTCAATTAATTTAACAACTAATTTTACAAAATATTTTTTATGCAATGAGCTAATTTATCAATTATTATTTGTGTGAAACAAAACCTTAATTATTAAAGATGACTGACTTTTCAGTATCTATGAAGAGAGATTGATTAGTTCATCCCTTTTTCTTTAATTTATTGATTAGTCCATCTGCGCACCGGTTAAATATAATTTGGGCATGCACTTTTAAAGATTTGACATTATTAAATCGTTCCTATGATTTTTTTTTTCATAAAAACTGTTTTAGTATAAATAGACACTTGACATAGATTCTCCTCAATTAAAATGTTAAGAATTGATTAATTTTATTGTGCAACTCCCTTTTCACTAATTACATTAAAATTAAGCACAAAAAAGGCTTTTATATAATGCTCATGTAATTTTAAAGTTAGGTGAGGAAGAAGGAAAATGACAAGAGATAATAGAGTGTAAGGAAAAAAAGGAAAATGAATAATTAATTCATGATTTTTCCTCATTTGTATTTTGATTATTTAGAAAATTTTTTAAATTGAAAAAAATACAAATATGAGAGAATAAATGCATGTTAATGTATCAAAGGTTTTAAGACATTAATCATGAATTTTCATTTTTCTTCTTTTCACCCAAAATACAGAAAAAATTTTAAATTGAAAAAAATACAAATATGAGAGAATAAATGCATGTTAATGTATCAAAGATTTTAAGATATTAATCATAAATTTTCATTTTTCTTCTTTTCACCCAAAACTTCAAAATGAGGATAAGGAATCAACTATAATGCATCACTTCTAAATTAATATAAATTTGCACCAACAGTTGAATAATTGTTTTGTTAAGCTCCAAAATTATGCATTAAATTGTGTGAAGTAACCATAATTGATGATATGGTGGTGCAAATACACACCACTTTTTAAGTGGTGCATCCTAGGCGATTCCTAAGAAAAGGTTTTGACAGAACTTTCTCTTCCCTACTCTAAATATATGGTAAGGTTTGGGGAATAACTAGCAAGTAACCAATAACTTAGCACCTCAATTATAAAGAAACCTATTTTTTCTTTTTGAAATTGCAAGTAGGGGACTTCTTGATTGCAAACATAAAGAAGCCCATGCGATTGCTCCGATTTCCTTTCTCATCAAACTACAACTGAAGTCTGTAGAGTGGAAGGATGGAGAGCAATTAGGCTTCAGATCGTAAAAGAGCAACAAACGAGCTCATCAGGACTGTGAATCTTGTTGGGAAAAGTTGGATACAAGAATTGTAAAAGTGAACCTTTTTCCCTCTGTGTGATTAAAATAAGTAATTAGAAAGTACAAAAATTAAAGATGGAAACACATGAATTTTTACGTGGAGAACCCCTCAAAAATTGAAGGAAAAAACCACATGACCTTAAGTCCAAAATCTTTCACTATGATTGTAAGATTACAACGATATTTTTCTTTTCTAATACAACTTTAGAAGATCTCACCACACCTCATCCACTAGGATAGATTACAAGAATTTTCCTTCACCCAATTTAATGGATTACTCTCACCTTTATGATGGAACTCACACTAGTTTGAGAAACACTCAAACTTTCATTCAAAGTGACTCTCACTATTTCTCTTCTTCTCTTGGAGAAACTCTCTTGTGAATTGGTCTGCTTGAATAACTCCCATTTTCTAGGACCTTTATTTATAAGGAGGAATTAGGAGCTTGTGCATGAATTTATCAAGTTCTAGAAAAATTTCCCATTTAATTTTTCTTTCTTGTCTAGGTGGCCTTTGAATTTTCCAACTCTTGAAAATTGTAGTATTGAATAATTTTAGTTTTTCAATGCATAGGGAATGTACCTTCCTATTAGTATTTGAAGATTTCTTTTTGATTGGTAGTCCACAATTAATGAAGGGACCAAAACCCAACAAATCTCCCCCTTCCTAAATTAATTAGGGGGCATTTCCATATTGGTTCCTTCACAATAATCTTCGAACTTTTTTATAGGAATCACCTCAGTTAAGATGTTGAACCAATTCTTACTTATGTAGATTTTGTCAAGGTACAAATCCTTTTCCTTTATCACATCCCAAATCCAATGATAACAAATATTGATATGTTTTGTGTGGGAGTGATAGGTTGAATTTTTAGCCAAATGAAATGCACTTTGGTTATCACAATACAATATATATTTTTCTTGCTTGTGGCCCAATTCATGCAAAAAATTTTTCATCCATAGCATTTCTTTGCATGCCTTTGTTGCTATAATGTACTTAGCCTCTATAGTAGATAAGACAACACATTTTTGGATCTTAGATTGCCAAGATACAGCTCTATTTGCACAAGTAGTCAAATATCCTGACGTTGACTTTCTTGAGTCAATGTCACCACCTAAGTCAGCATCTGTATATCTTTCAAACATAGGCTTGCCTTTGCTAAAAACACAAGAACCTTTGTGATATACCCCAGAGATATTTGAATATCTATTTGACAGTGGTTTAATGCTCCTTCCTAAGGTTTGAAAAGAATTAGCTTACAAGGTTAACAACATAAGCTATATTAGGTCTAGTGCAAGTCATTGCATACATGAGGCTTCCAAGAGTTGATGAGTATAGCACATTCTTCATCTTTGCTTTCTTTTTCTCACTTAATGGACATTGCTTCTTACTTAACTTGAAATGTCTAGTAAGTGGAGTGCTAATTGATTTGGCCTTATTTATGTTGAATCTTTTAAGAACTTTTTTAATATATTTCCTATAGGATAGCTATAATAACTTCTTTGATTTATCTTAAGTAATTTTCATTCCAAGGATTTGCTTTGCTAGGGCAAGGTCCTTCATGGAAAATGACTTGTTTAAGGCCTTCTTAAGTGCAATAATTTTTTTCAAGTCTTTTCCAACTATCAACATATCATCAATATAAAGCAGGAGTATAATGAAATCATCATTGACTTACCTCTTAAAGAATACGTAGTGGTTAGCATGAGTTTTCTTGAAGTTATTTTGGGCCATGAATGAATCAAATTTTTCGTACCACTGTCTTAGTGCTTGCTTTAGTCCATACAAGCTCTTTTTGAGATGACACATTAAGTATTCCTTACCTAAAACTTTGAAACCCTTAAGCTACTCAATATAGATTTCTTCTTCTAGGTCACCATGCAGAAAGGTAGTTTTCACATCAAGTTGTTCAATTTCCAAGTATAAGGTGGTAGGTAGACCTAGGACAACTCAAATCAATGACATCTTCACCACTGGAGAAAAGATTTCTTCAAAATTTATGCCTTTCTTTTGGTTGTATCCCTTGATAACGATTAGAGCCTTATATCTTGGTCATAAGCTATTTTCTTATGTTTTGAGCCTATACACCCATTTATTTTCCAAGGCTCACTTTTTTTTTGGTAGCTTCACTAGATCATATATCTGATTCTCCTTCAAGGACTGCATCTCCTCCTGCATGACTTTCAACCATTCTTCTTTCTTATTATTGGTAATGGCTTCTTGATAACTCTAAGGCTCCCCCTCATTTGCTATTATCACATATTCATCTGTTTAATATTTAGTGGAAGGATACCTATTTCTTATGGATAATCTCAATTGAGGTTGCTCTTATGTCTTTAGTTGCTCCAGTTTTTTTAACACTATCTCTATTGTCTCATAGGTTCTTCTATTGATGATTTGGTATTGCCATCACCAATCTCCTTATTATTAGTTTATTATGCCTTCCCCCCTAAACCATTACACACCACGGGGGTGTCTTAGGGTTAAAACAAATGACTACCTTGGTCTTGATTTTCTTGGTGTCTTCTAGAGTTTGGTCTTCAAAGAATACAACATCGTGACTTCTAACTATTTTCTCATTGATAGGATCCCATAGCCTAAAACCAAACTTGTCTTTTAGGGAACCAAGGTAAATGCATTCCTTGGTTTTTGCATCAAGTTTAGAACATTTGTCTCTTGGAATGTGGACAAGTGCTTGGCAATCGAACACCTTCAAGTGATTGTATGACATCTTTTTTCTTAACCAAACCTCTTTTAGGATATCTTTATCTAAAGGATTTGAAGGTGACAGGTTGATTATGTCAACTACTATCTTCATGGGCTCATCCTAGAATAACTTTAGGAGTTTAGTGTGACATAGCATACATCAAACTCTTTCCTTAATAGTTTAGTTCATTCTCTTAGCTACACCATTTACCTGTGGTGTTTTTGGGAGCATTTTCTCAAGTTTAATGCTATAGGCCTTACAATATGATTCAAATGGACCACGGTACTCACCATCATTATCAGCTTGTACGCATTTCAATTTTCTCCCACTTTCCTTTTCTACTATAGCATGAAACCTCTTGAATGCTTAGAGGACTTAATCTTTTATGCTCATCAAAGATACCTATACTTTTCTTGAATGATTATTAATGAAGGTCACAAAGTAATAAGCGCTACCAAGGGATTTCTCTATCATAGAATAAACATTTGTATGTACCAAATCAAGCACATGTTTTCTTCTTTTGGGTAGATCTAGATTCAAGAATGATACTCTGAGTTATTTTGCTGGCTAAGTAGTTTGTACAAGGTTCTAGCATTTTTCCTTTCATACCAGGGAGGATCTCCTTTCTTACAAGGATTTGTAGTCCTTTCTTGCTCATGTCACCAAGCTTTTTATGCCATAATTCAAGGTTTAAGTTATTGTGGGCAATATTAGCTTCTCCCTTGCATACTCTTCTTTGCATGATATATAAGGAGCCTTCTTTCTTTCCTTGTGCAATGATCATACTCCATTTAGCTAGTTTCAATTTGCCACTTGAAAAATGATTCATCAATCTAGCATAATCAAGCCTCCTAGTTGAGATAAGGTTGAGGTGAAAATTTGGAACATGCCTCATCTTCTTCAATACTAGCTTACATCCCACATTAGTCATCAAAGTGACATCTTTAATAAAAATGATTCATCAATCTAGCATAATCAAGCCTCCTAGTTGAGATAAGGTTGAGGTGAAAATTTGGAACATGCCTCATCTCCTTCAATACTAGCTTACATCCCACATTAGTCATCAAAGTGACATCTTTAATTCCAACAATTTTACCAGTGACTTGATTTCCTATCTTGACTATACCAAAATCACTTTTTTTATTTGAAGAAAAAAAATTTCATGTGGAGTAACATGGAAGGATGCATCTAAATCTATAATCCATGAATAATCATCATGGGCAACATTTAAATAGTTGTCTTTTCCAAAAAGGAAGACATCATTATCTATATTAGCAATAACTGTGGTGCTCTTCTCCTTTTTTTTTCTTTAAGTTTACTTGGTTTGGCTTGACATTGTTAGCCTTTTAATCTCTCTTGAGAACTCAACACTCATTTTTTGTGACTTAGTTTACCACAATAGTAATAGGTGAATTTGGAGCATGATTTGGATCGCCTTCGAAACTTATCTCAACCTCTAGTTTTGTTTCTTCCATGAGTCTCATTTTTCTTATGATTCTCTACAATGTTAGCCTCTGTTTAGCTAGACATGCCTTCTTCCTTCCTTCTAGCTTTTTCATTTAACAAATTATCATCAATAGCATCCATGGTGAGCTTCCCTTTTAGGGTTGAGTTACTTAAAGTAACAACTAAAGTGTCCTAACTTTCTAGCAAGGAAGTAAGGAGTAGAAGGGCTTGCAATTCATCATCAATTCTTATCTCAATCTTTGTTAATTAGTTCATTAGCCCCTTAAAAGTGTTTATGTGCTCAATCATACTCTGATCATCCTTGTACTCTAATTCATAGACATTAGTGTATGTAGACATGTGCTTGAATAGGCTTCTATCAATGTACTTGTGAATCATGGCAACAACTTTGTGATTCAAGAGTTCCCACTCTTGATTAGCCTTTCCCTTTGGCTTGCACTCATTTTTTATGGGCTCATGCAAATCATTGTAGTAAAGGTGATCTTCCATCATAGGCTCCTAAAAAAAATAATTCTTCATGTTAAGCTTGAACATTTGACCATCATGAATGATAATAGCCTCTACCTTGAATCACACAAGATTATGACACCTTCGAACTAAGAGCTCTAATGCCACTGATGGGAAAAGATTGATACAAGAATTGTGGAAGCAAATCCTTTTCCCTTTTTATGTGATTAAGATAGGCAATTAGAAGGTACAAAAATTAGAGATGGGAACACACAGATTTTTATGTGGAAAACCTCTCAAAATTGAAGGGAAAAACCACAGGACCTTAGGTCCAAAATCTTCTATTATGATCATATGATTAAAAAGGTATTGTTCTTTTCTAATATAAATTTAGAGGATCTCATAACACCTTACCCACTAGGATGGATTACAAGAATTTTCCTTCACCCAATTTAGTGGATCACTCTCACCTTTGTGATGAAACTCACATTAATTTGAAAAACACTTAAACTCTTCATCTCACTATTTCTCTCCTTCTCTTGAATGAACTCTCTTGTAAATTGCTTTGATTGAATGACTCTCCCTTCCTAGGACCTCTATTTATAGGGAGGGATTGGAAGTTTATGCGTGAATCTACCAAACTCTAAAAAAATCTTTCATTTAATTTTTCTTTCTTTTTCTAGATGGTCTTTGAATTTTCCAACCCTTGAAAACTGTAGCACTGAATATTTTTAGTTTTTCAATGCATAGGGAATGCACCTTAGTATTTGAAGATTTCTTTTTGGTTGGTGGTCCACAATAAATGAAGGGACCAAAACCGAAAAAATCTGGCAATCATCTGCTTCCACTTGTTCTCAAATGCAATGGAAATAAAGGCTCAACAACACCATCTGCCGAAGACATGCTCCGAAACATTCTAAGATCTTTTACAAACACCCTTTTTCTTCTTAATACCATTTATCAGTCCCACGATAAGTTCTCTGTCAGATATTCTTCCTGTCGGAAGTTCAGGCGCCCAAAGTCTGAGGATCTGGAACAAAGTTGCGATGCTTTGACGACTAAAAGTCGAAGGGCCTGCCACAAGAGAAAGTAAGCATTCTATAACTAATTCCTTATCCATTTCTTATTATTGTTTGTATTAAATTGTCATTGTCTGTTTCTGAGCCATTACATGTTTTTTCCTACTCGAGTGAACTAGTTAATATTTCGACAACTTCTTGAATGCTGAGAGTAATTCTGAACTTTTGTAGTTTCTGATGTTTTGAAAGTTGAAAAATCTAATTTTTAGTATTATGAAAATCTAAATAAATGAATAGCAAAATTGATCATTGACAATCATTTATTAAATATAAATAAGGACAAATGTGATAGTTGGGACATTAGCAAACTCTTATCTCATTCACAATGATTGATTTCTTTCTTTGTCAGCTCATGATATTATACGTGCCTTTAATTTTGCTAGTTTTAATTAAAAAATATATTTTGCTTATAGGTAGGTTCAGTTTCACATCCTTTTATTATAACTACAAGAGATAGTGTGTGTCAATTCTAAATAGTAGTTGTTTTCGTCTAACTTGCATCTTTAACGACAGCAAAGTTTACATTAAGTTAATTAATTTTCACAAAAAGGAAAAAGAAGTAATTAATGATTAAATTGAATCCCCAAAACTTGAAAAGATAAATTAAAAGTAGATAGGAGATAAAAAATTATATATTAGGGAACAAATCTAGGTTTATTTCATCATCAAAATGATTACATATTGTTTATATGTAATTGGTTGAGTTGTGGAAATTAATGAATAGTAAAAGTTCAATTTTGATTTTGCAGAAGAAATATTCCAACATGGACGAAAGAGGCCCCAACAGAGATTGACGATGGCCATGCCTGGAGAAAGTATGGACAGAAAAAAATATTGAATTTTAAATATCTTAGGTGTTAATCTTCACTTTCCAATTTAATTCTCTTATCTATCTACCTTTGTTTCCTGCTTGTACAGATCAAGAATCAAATTCGTATTTCTGAAACCCAATCATATTATTAGCTGCCATTTCTACTTTTAATAGCATATATTTGTCCAATTCTGTAAATTAAAAGAAAATTTCTCTGCACCTCATGATTATAAATTGTAGTTAGCAGATTACAATTTTCCATAATTTTACTTCCGAACAGCTATTTTTTCTCATATTTATTCACGACCTTACTATAACTGCAACATAGAAACATGTCATGTAATAGCATTTAATAACCTATATTGTGAACAAAAAATCTTAGATTCACAATATTGTTATTCTTGTGAATCTATCTAATTGATATATTCCTTGACTAATATGCACATGCAGGAACTATCACAGGTGCACTCACAAGTACGAGCAAGGTTGCCAAGCAATCAAACCAGTCGAGAGAATTCAAGAGGATCCTCCTTTGTTTCACGCTCATAATATGGGCATCACACCTGCAATAATTTCAAATACTCTGATGTTATGTTAGATTACCCAGCTTCTCCTCCTGACTCTTCCATATTACTTAGCTTCAATAACATACTTCCAATCCCAAGCAAACCAGATCACCCCTTTGTATTGCCATCACAAAAAATTGAGCCTAAGGAAGAGACTAATCCCAATTATCGTCATATGGATCACAATCAATTATCCTCTAATTGTGATTACATACCTAATTCCCATGAACTTTCTTTGGATTCATCCGGGCCGGTAACTTTGTTAGCATCAACCTCGGAAACATCGGATCATGGGGATGTTGTTTCTTGTGCCGTGATTGAGTCTGTTGAGGTTGATGAGGATTTCAAGCCATTTGGTTTTTGATCTATTGTTCTATGAGTTTGCACTACATGGATGCAAACTCAAAGGGTGTCAGCTGTTTTATTGGTGAATGTGTTCTGCAATACAGAAGACTACTAAAATTTGGAATCAAATTAATGTTCTAAGGAGAAATTTTCTCCCATAATTATTCTCTCTCTTTTAGAGAAAGGGTTCAGTTAATTTATCGGATTGTTGGTCTCTTGTTGCATACTGTGCTTGTGATTTGATTCAAAAAGGGGGAAAAAACTCATAATAATAAAATTAGAATGGCTCCATCGATGTATGGTAAATACATTGTAATATGGTTTCCATTTTGATTGTATGCTTGTTTATCTAATAGGCCCACTTGTAACTAGTCTCACAGCTATAGAAATGTTAAACAATGTCAGTAGTTAGATATTGGTTATGAATTGATATATGTATGGAAGTGACATTATGCGTAAAATATGTCAATTAGTGAAAAAAAGGTTACATATAGATCTTTTTTACTAAAAATTAATGTCTTATTTTAAAAAAATTGTTTTATTTACATTTCATATTCATTTTAGTAAAAAAATTGATGTAAAATGTTTATATAATATTTTTTAATGTCAATTATTCACTTCTCCATTAGAATATTTACAATAAAAATTGAATGAATCTAATATTTTACCAAAAACATGTATTTTGATTTATAAATTTTGAAAAAAATCATAACTTCACATTTGGTTACCTATTTAGGGTGATTTCTTTTTCAAAATTTATGTAATTTTTTGAGATTTATCAATTTATAAACTACCAAACCCTTTACACTTATGAAAAATAGTTGTTTTCATGAACATTTTTTTCTTCTTTTCATCTCTCATCATTGTATGATTGCCTTTGAACTTCATCGCAAGATCTTATCATAAATATAATAGACATCTAGAACTAAAAATTAATCACAAAAGTTATATAAAAAAATACAAATAAAAATCTCTTAAAAGTACATGTGCAAAACATTAGAGAAATGGAAGAAATGAATATCTAAGAAATAGAAGTTAAAAAAGGAATTGTTTATATTTTGAACTTGTTTCTTGCTCAATGTTAATTGAAAAAATATTTGTAGCTTACTAATGTATGATAAAAGATGGAGTGAAATATCATATTTTATAGAGCGAGTTAAATGGAGATGGAGAATGAGCTTGAAAGGAAACATGAAAGAGAGTGAGAGTGACAATAAAAAGAAAAAATGACTTACTTTATTTATAATGCAAAAATGTCACCACTCCTATGATTTTAAATGTCAGTTATTTTATGAATTGATATTTAAAGTCTCGTATGAAGAAAACATAGTATTTTTTTTAAAAAAAAACTAATGTATAAAGTTTTCTCTCATTTTTTAAAATGCCACCACAAAGTAGAGATCCACAAATAGGTTCACGAATATCATTAATATCTACTGATTTTAGATGTTGTTTATTTTAAGAATTTAGTTTAAAGTTTTGTAGAAAGAAAACACATTTATGTTTCATGGGTTGGCTTATAAAGTTTCTTTATACACTACAAGAATTTTAGTATTTAGGGACAAAATAGCCATTGCAAAATATATTCCCATAACCAAATTTGAAATGAAAATAAAATTAATTTTAGCACAAAATTTTTCTAATTCCATCACTAAATAATTTGAAATATCCACTTACAGAATTAGCAATAGGATTAAAAAATCTTTCTTAATTTACTAACAAATAGTAGTTCAAAAATTTGAAAATCCTTTAATGAAAAATTTAAAAATTTTCAAAAATAGTGATGGAAGATTGATAATCTCACACTAAATTCATACTAAAACTAAATGCATCATATTATTAAAACTAAATTAACAACAAAAATGTTTATTGTTAAATTCATCACTAATCTTTGAATATATGTAGTTCGTGATAGCACATCCCTATTTCAGCAATGAACATATAAAAAATTTTGAGCATGAATCTCAAACGTAATAAAAAGTAAAGCCTACTAAGATAATACCAAGTATTATGCACCACTAACATGTCAACACCAATGAATTATTTAAATGCAAAGGCATTGGTAGTTTAGAAAAATTTCCAGTACTATATTATTATTAAAAATTCAAAATTGCTCTGAAACAAATTTTGACAAATTAATTAATTTTTCCACCAAAATTAGTTATAAGACATAATATAATTTAAAAATGTTAATTAAATTTGATGTTAAAAATTAAAAAATTACTATAATTGTAAGAAAAATTGTATGAAAGCATTAAGTATTAATATGGCAATTAAAATTTTTGTTGTGAGTTGTAGTATCTGACTTCTTATCTTAATATAATTTATGTATAATCACCTTCATGTTCGATCTTCAAATATAATTTTTCCATGGGAACAAAAATGGTTCTTATATTGGTTCAATCCAAAGAGAATTTGTTAAATTTGTAATTTGTAGTAAGCATTAGGAGAAATAAGGAATTGTAAAAAAATTACAAAAATCCCATAAAATTTTTCTTTTTTTTTCTTTTAAAATGACTGTTAGAATACATTTCAAAAAGTAAAAGGGTATAACTAGTTTAAATTTTCCACGGAGGAAAATCCATTTTCAAAGTTACTTTACCTTTGCTTAGGTAAGGCTAGGCAAACAATTTTGACCTGTTTGAAACTAACTCGACCTGACTATATTTATACAATTAGCATCAAGTTAGTTGAAAGAAACAGGTGAAGGCGGATGGATTTCTAGCTATAATTTTCAGGTTGCGGTCGAACTTGGGCTCCTAGCAGAATACTCGAGACTTAACTAATTTTGATAAAACTATGTCATTTTAAGGAACCTACCCCCCATTAATTATAATGCCAGCTTGACTTCTCTTGTTTCTTTTAATCTTCACTCTATCTGTCATGTCACTGTTGCATTTCTTCCCCTAACAAAAACCTTAGCAGAGCTTCCTTCCTCCCCTCACCACCTTGCCTCATTTGTTACAGCCCTCACTAAGTGAGCTCACCGACAAAATTGCTTGGTCAGATTCGAGTACCGATATCGACCAATGAAGGTCATCCAGTTCCACTAATTATTTGAGAAGATCTCCAACCAAGTTTATACTAAGGCGCATTATCATTACGGTAATCTTCAGATAATTTCTTTTCTTTGATTCTTTGAATGCATTGCTCTTATTCATTCTTCTACTTGTTATTTTCTATGCCTTTTGTTCGTGTTGATTATTGTGTTCCTAGGGTTAGGGTTTAGTTTCTTTGAACTTTGTTGCTATTCTAAAAAATTAGGAAGTTAGCAAAAAGGGAGAGGTAGAAAATACATAAAATGGGAAAAAAACTGAAGTATCCAATAGTAACTGGTAATGCATTTTTACCCCTTAAAAGTTTTGTCATGCATCCACCAATGGTTAATGTTGAAGATGATAATATCTACATCTTTGTATTGATCAACAGACCTTCCAACCACATCAAGATGAAATTTTTTCTTCTTTTTTCCATTCTTGTCTGGCATTTCCTATTCCTAAACTATGAATGAGATACAAATAGCTCTATAGAGAAGTTATGATCCTACAGATGCAATAAAACAAGGCAAATAGAATAAGAAAGTTATAAAGAATTCAAATGGAATTAGTGAAGTTATATAAACCCAATACTTACTTTCAATATGAAAGAATAAGAAGCTTCCCCTCGAAAATAAGATCTCTTATTTTCTTCATAAACATTGCTTTCACCTTTCACCGAGTTTCTCACTTGTTTATTGGTTTTTGATGGTAAAAGTATGCTTGAGAAATTTAGTCTTCATCTATGTCATCATGCAAATATGTTAGCATATTCTGCTTAAAACTAAAATCAAATAAATGATATATTTAAATCTTTAAATAAGAATAAATTATTTGTTTATTTTTCAATTGAATATTTTGGATCTTTAACTTTTTTTCTTTCTTTCTTTCTGCTGTTTTATATCATTGCATTTATATTTTTTGAATTTGTACTTATTTTATTTGTTGTGTATCCCATTTTAATTTTAAAAAAAAACTTGAATAACCTTTTAATTAACTCTAGAGAGTTCTCAAGCTGATATTTGTATAATGTAGGAATTGGTGGAATCATGACTAATATTGATGTTGCAAAAGTTTTAGCATATGGCCGGGTACATATCTAAGCATAAAGAGAGGTTACAAGACCCCATCATTTATCATTATATAGGTTCTACCTAAAGCTTTAATCATGGAATTGTGATAGTCTTTGGACCTAGATTCAACTATGCATTTCAAGTGTTTTTAGCATTTCTCCTAATTATAATATGGTGTCTTTGTCAATATCGATAGTTAATGCTTATGTAAAACTTATTCTATCTTAAGGCAGAGTGAACTTATTTTTTATTTCCATAACATGTAATGTTGGAATAACTTGATAAAGCAGGAAGATTTATCTACTTCATAATTAGTGATAATATGTTAGTTGATTCTTTTCTTTCTTTCTAGAGAAAAAAGGCTTTTTTTTGGGACTTTTCTTGGAGGGGTTGGCCAGCCTAGTATAAACTTTGTTAAGTCTATTTATATTTAAACCTATCAAATTGGACGTTAATGCCAAATAATGCCCTCAAATTTATTCAAATTTTAGACTTTTTCCTTTAATTTATGGTATAAAAATGTTTATTAATTGTTGTTATAATTGTTGTTATAAAAATGTTTATTCAAATTAGACTTTTTCCTCAAATAATGGTTATCAAATCAACTAATAAACTATTTTTTTACAATGCAAGTGATATTAAATACACACCAGGATAGAACATTTGCCTAAACTTATGAGTTAGTTGAAGAATGCTTGCAAATTAATTATAACGGTGCCAAAGGAACAACTGAATATCTTCTTCCGCTTCTTCAGTTATCTGATTTACCAAAGATTGTGAATGTTTCATCTTCCATTGGTATCTTGAAGGTATGAAATTAATTTTAACATCATTTGGAATTAGGATCTTTACCTTAAATCTAATTGAAAATAGTGATAATTGAATATGCTTGAAATTTTATATAATTGTGTAGTTGGTTAAAAATAACTATTGTATTCTATGAATATGGTTTTATCATCCTTAACACTTGATTAGTTAAAGCTGTGGCATCAAAATATTTGTTAACCACCATGTTCTCTAAGAAAAAATACCATTGAGCAAATAAATAAGTTTTAGTTTTAAAAAGAATAGACATTGTAGATATAAGGGCTTTTCATATTGAGAGAAGATTCTAAAATGATCTTTTTAATTATTTTTTTATTATATTGACTTCTTATCAATCTCCCTTTTTATGTGCTTGAATGCTATTTGTTTGATGCCTAAGCTTATTTATGTTTTAAAATTTCATTTTCTATTTCATTCTTTGCATGCCATTTGACTATTGAATTTTTATTGTTGTTGTTATACAAAGTTCATTTGCTATGTTTGTTGCTTACCCTAATTTATTTCTTATTAATTTTCACTTCTTAATATAGTTTGTACCTCATATGACTTTGTTACTTAATTGGCTAATTTTGTTATTTAAATAATGATAAGGTACACTACATGGAAAAGCCTAGTGAGACTTCAATTGGTATGGTAGCAATAACAGCACCAACATCCACTCCTAATCTTGATGTTGCACCAAGTGCATCAAGATAACCAATAATACAAAGTAAGAAACCTACACTAAAAAGAAAGAGAGTGACAAATAGGAAGCCCTTAGCTAACAAGACAGTTGAGATTGCTACAAGAAAAAGGAGCATAGTATGGGATTATTTGAAAAAACTTCCAGATGAAGAGGTGAGTGGACCAATAGTAGAATGCATACATTGTGAAATTAGGTTTCTTTGTGATAGTAAACGGCATGGGATAACAAATATGTTAAGTTACATCCCTAAATGTCCTAAGTATACATACACATTGTGAAATAACCTTAAACAACAAGTGCTTGACTTTGATAGGAAATCTAATAAAAAAATCTTAGCTGGTTCAACCCCTTATGTGTATGACTTAAAGGAATGTAAGAGAGTTATATCTATATTTGTCATTTGTGATGAATAACTATTTAGAGTACGGTTTAACTTCCATTTCATGTGTAAGAGATTGAATCCTAAGTTGCATATGCCATCTAGACATACTATAAGAAGAGATTGCATGAAGATTTATGATGAAGGAAAAAGTAAATTAAGATCCTTATCAAAGTCAAATTGTATTAGGGCTTGTATAACAACTGATTGTTCGACTAGTGTTTAAAACCTTAACTACATGGCATTGACACTTCATTTCATTAATAATAAGTGGAAGCTGCAAAAGAGGATCATTAATTTCTGCCTCATACCAAATCACAAGGGAGAAACTATAGAAAAACATATTGAACAATGTTTAAATGAGTGAGGAATAAAAAATTTGTTCATTGTGATCATAGATAATGTATCCTCAAATAATAAGGTCATAGCTCACTTGAAAAAAATTGAGAAATTGGAAGGGTTTAGTCTTAAATGGTGATATAATGCATATTAGATACTATGCTCATATTTTAAACTTAATGGTTAATGAGGGATTGAAGGACCTCTATAACTCAATTTTTATAATTAGAAATGTAATACGATATGTGATGTCCTCTCTTTCTAGGATAGCTAGATTTAAGCAAGCTATAGAAGAAGAGCAAATCACTCACAAATCCCTTGTATGCCTTGATGTACCCACAAGGTGGAATTCCACCTACAAAATGCTAAAGGCAGCAAAAAAATACCATAAAATATTTAAGATGTTAGAGTAAGAAGATAGTGACTATACCATTTACTTTATGGAAGATGCCAAGAGGGTTGGGCCACCTACTATTGATGATTAGAATGTTGCAAGAGCATTCATTAGTTTTCTTAAACTATCTCCGGTTCATCATTTGTGACTTTAAATTCTACCTATACTCACTTATCAATTGTGCAAAGTGTGATTAAAAAGTAGAGTGAGGGTAAGATGTATAACTTAGTGTTGCATAATATGGCGAATGACATGAAGAAGTTTGACAAGTATTGGGGTAGGATTGAGAATATGAGAAGAATATGAATCCTCTCATATTCATAGCAAATGTACTTGACCCTAGGTATAAATTAGCTTATATTATGTGGTCATTTGAGGGAATATATGGGGAAATTGTATCACAGTCAATGGAAAAGAAGGTGAAAGATAAGTTAGTGAGGATGTATAAGTGGTACTCAAAAGAATATGAACAACCAAGTGCACCTACAACTTGCCAATCTATGGGAGATTCACAAATTACTCAACCAAGTAAGAGTCATGCTCTCAAAGCTATGACTATTGCATTTAGGTCATACTTAAAGAAGAAGGATACTATTGAAGCAAAAAATGAGGTGAAAAGATATTTACAAGAAGCTTGTGCAGATGATAAGGACAACTTTGATGTCCTAGCTTGGTGGAAGATCAATGGATCAAGATTTAATATACTTGCTAAGATAGCTAGAGATGTACTGGGTGTCCCTATCTCTACAATTGCTTCGGAATTTGCCTTTAGTACTGGATACTAAGTTTTGGATATTTTTAGGAGTTCTCTTACTCCTAAAGTGACTAAAGCACTGATTTGCACCCAAAACTGGTTAAGGCCATCAAAGTGTGACATCCATGAAATGGAAGAATATGATGAATTACAAAAATGTGAGAAAATTAAGCAAGGTATAATTCTGTCCACTTCTTTTTCTTTTTTTAGTTTGAATATGTTATTTATTCATATTATTCATTATTTTTCTATCAACCATAATGTGTTTTTTGCTTGCCTAGAAATCTTGGGAGGTGGTGGTATAGCAATAAAATCATCCATAAGAATTGCTGTTGGTATTGATGCTCATGCTACTAGAATAAGTTCTATTATTACTAAGGCAGGAAAACAACCTATGGTTGTTGACAATTGACACCAAGTAATGCATAAAGGAATGATGACAAATAAATGGTAGTTTAGTAAAAAGAAGCAAGTATGTAAAGCTATTAATTGTTAAGATTCTGGTATTTTTTAACATATATAAGTAACTTGATCAAGCAACTAGTTAGTTAGCATGGTTTTTTAGAGTTGTTGGCTTGTGGACAAAGAGCTACTAGTATAGTTTTTATGGCATACAACTTTGGCTTTTTGACTTTACCTTGCACAGTCACAATGCACAGAAGATGATGGCAGTACTTGCATGGTATATAGTGATGACAAATTGCTTAATTGTGCAGATTTTTTGGATTATAAGTTGGCAAACTTTGAATTAGGACTTTGTTATTATTTTGTATCACATTTGTTATTTCCATGCTAAAATGTCATTAAAATTATGAATGTGCATGCCAAAAATGCAATTGAACTAGACTAGAACATGTTCCTATATGAACTTTGGGTTATTTGAATTATTTACTAAGTTTATATGTGTTTTGGGCTTGATTTAGGTGATTGGGTGCTTAATAAATTTGTTTATGTAGTTATTTTTATTTTTAGGCTATTATTTGTTAATTTATACATGTTAGGCTTTTAATTTTTTTCCTGTTTGAAGTGGTCTGAGGGATTATATGGAAAATATTCAAAAGAATAAAGTGTTGAAATAATTTTTTAGTTATTTAGCTTTATGAAGCTATTTCTGAATAAATGTGGTTCTGACAAGATAGAGAATTATGGAACTTGTTAGAGGATATGCAGGTTTGGATTCGATGGGAGGATTTAGGAGATGCTAAAGCATGTACTTAAGCTAGTGGGCCTGTGCAATCCAATTTAAGTGTTAAAATAGGCCTAAAAATGTAGGCCCAATGATTGGCATTCAACCTGCCTAAACTTGGTTAACTGATGTTAACTAACCCGTGAGCAGGCCTAAGCTCAGGTACCTAGGACTAAAGTCCTATGGTTTATGTCACCAAAGTCTAGAAGCATCGATAAGTGGGATTTCATGATTATCCTGAGAATCAGAATCGCGCATTAGGGCACGTAGTGGCTAGTGGCCACCCATAAACCCTTCATGCACACATTTGTTAATGTTTAGGATGTATTTAAATATATTGTATTTTTAAAATTATTTATAAATTAAAAATAAAAATTAATTGATATTTTAAATAAGATAATATTTTATTTAATTATAAAATTAATATTAAAAATAAAAAAATAAATTTAAAAAATAATTAAAAGTTATTTTTATTTTTAGATTATATATTTAAAATTATAAATTTTAAAAATGAATTACTAAATAAGTTTTTTATATTTAAAAATAAAAAAATTATATTTAAAAAGAATAAACAAAAAGATCCTTAATTATTCCCTCTAATTATTTTTAAATATTATTTAAAATTAATGTATAAAAATTAAAAAATAATTAATAATTTTAATTTAAAAATCAGTTATAATTTATTAATATATTTTTACTAAAAATTATTTAATAAATAAAATTATTGAATATTTATTCAAATTATAGAGGTAATATTTGAAAGAAGATAATAAATGCATTCTTAATTTTCTAAAATGAAGATAAATAGGGAAAAAAAATTTCCTTAAACATCACTTAAAAAAATGGAAAAATATTTTTGAATTGAAAGTAATTTTTTATTTGCATATAAGTTTAAAATTTTAAAAATAAATAGTTTTCAAATATTTAATATTTTTATATTTTTTGTTTATTTCTTTTCCTTTGAAATAGAATAAAGTTTTGTGAGATACTCAAATATTTTTTGAGAGCTTTTCTACCGCTATGTTCTGAATTAAATTTTATTTTTGGTAAAAATGCTCTGAACTAACTCTAGTTTCTTATGTTAATAGGTTGGGTGATTACAAAACAGGGGATTTCTACGGTGCCACCTGGGTTCCAAAACCCAGGCGACGTGGCCACTGGTAAATAGACTACTAGCGTTAGTAGTCTTGACCCTTCCTATGTTTATCTCCAAAACTCAAGTGACGTGGGCACTGGTAAATAAACTACTAGCGTTAGTAATCTTGATAGTAGGACAAATTTGCCAAAATGGCCGAATGGCATTCCGCCACATGTCCTGAGTTTCAAATCCAGGATTCCTACAAAGACATTGTATTCTGCCCCAAACAAAACATGATTTAAGACAACTTTGGACTTCTCAATACTTGAACGCCTTGGTAAACTTACTGTTAACGCACAGCGCACAGTAAGGGTAAAATCGTCTTTCGACGTTGCTGACGAGGGTATGAAGTAAGCCTGGTGACCTCACCCTGCAGTAATAGGCTCCGCTTAAATAAAATTACCATATTTTCATTAATTTAGTAATTGCTAATATTTCTCTAATATACGATATATTATAACATTACATTGTTCCTCAAAGTACGCTATATACACAAATATCCTCGCAATAATGTTTTTGGTTTTCGAGTTTGGAATCCAAACTAATCTAACATTACAAAGTGAGAGCGAGGAGTGTCAAATTTATGTGTATGTGTACATCACTTATGCCATTAATAATAAAAATTTTATGTAATTATTGTATTTTATTACGTCTTTGTTTGAAAAGTTGAATTAGATATGACATGTAAAATTAATTCAAACACTATTTTACTACTAAAATAAAAATGAAAAAAAAAAAATACATTAATAAATTTTAAAAAGGTTGTATAAATAATATTAATCATTTTAATTTTAATCTTTTATTAAAATAATTTAAATTTATTATAATCTATGTATTCTAATGTCATTAAAATATTATTAAAAATTTATAACCTAACCATCTCTAATTAATATTTTTTTTACGATGTGATATTTTTTATTGAAATTACTGTCAAAAGATTTGGATTACAGTGAATTAAAATTAAATTTTAAATTCGATAGTAACTCTTATCTTTGAGTATCTTCGTTAGACAGCAAATATTTCGAGCAATTCCTATTGCGATCTCAAGGTATATATATATATATATATTTTCTATTAACACAGAGTCACCGATATTTTGAAAGTATGAGTACATGAATGCTTAAATTTAAGAGATTAGTTGATTTGTCGAAATAGAATAGATAAATAATAAGATTAGAAAATTTTCTCCTGCTGACATGAGTGATTCAATTGGTTGAAACAATTTAGTTGGGATAATTCATTTATTTTTTGAAAGATATTTTATATAAGAAATTTTTTTGTATATATATAAATGGAGAAGTAATGTATGTTTTTATATGTTGCCATTAAAAAATAAGACTTAGAGTTATAATAATAAAAGAAAATAAATTTTTCTTAAAAGTTATTTTTCATCAAAATTTGTTATATTTAACATTAAAAATATTAATTATTTTATCATCTTAATAATTATAATTATATTCTTAAAAAAATATTTTTTTATTAAATCCAGTGTTTTTAAACTTGTCCCAATTGGTTGGACTGCATCTAGACCAGATGAACTACAAGCCATTATGGGTAAAAATACAGATTGGTTGGGTTAAACTCAATAAAAATCAAGTTGAATAGGCTATTCAATTAACGTATTGACCTGTTTCGTTCAATTTTTTTTTTACTTGACAAAGTCAAATCTAAAAATTTAATATAATTGTTATTATATTCACTTTATATTGAAATATATATACGACATATTGTTTATATTTTTTAAATTTTAGGAATTACAATTTTATCATATATTTATTGCAATACAAATTATCATTATATTTATTTTATATTAGAGTGTGTGTATATATAAAGGAATTCTTAGTAATTTCTTAAACAATTACAAGATCAAAGATATTTACTTATCCTTTGTAGAATTAATTATACAACTCTTAAATGTGATGGAAGAAGGAATACAGTCAATTACCAAAAGTTAGACTTGCAATCAATTTCTATTGGAGTGAAAATAAGCATTTATTCACCACCTTTCTTATAAAATTTTATGTAAATCGCAACTAGATCTTTAATGAAAAAAGAGCATGATTTTTAAAAGTGTTTATATATATATATATATATATATATATATATATATATATATATATATATATATATATATATATATATATATAAAAGATGTAGTGCTTTGCTATTATATTTGAAGCTGAGTCCACTAAAATATAAATTCTCAACAAATGATAATCTTATAATTTGAATATAAGATATATGCTTTAACTATCTTAGAAGTTTTTTATATCAATTTTCTTACAAAAATAAAAATTTTACCATTTACCTTTTATTTGAACTAAAATTATATTAAATAATTATTATAATTATAGTAAAATTAAAATTAATTTGTATTTTATCATTTACTTTTTATATATATAATATATAATTTATCACATATAAAAATAATAAAATACAACAACCACTTAAATTGATTTAACTTTAACCTATCCACTTTCCTGGATTTTAAAAGATTGACCAAAACAATCCAATCCTTAGAAGTAAACCATTGTAGACAGCTCTATTATGTCACTCACGCATTAGATCGGGAATCTCTCCTTTCTGTCATTTGATATATATAAAATCCCACTAATTCAAATCGTTTGTCTCCGTTTCTTTCTCAGCCCACTTAGGCAAAGAAATACTACTTCTAAAGCAAAAACCCAAATGAACTCCGAGCTTCAAGCAGAATCAGCCTCCAGCTTACAAACAGACAAAAAGGAAGAGCTGTCGACAGATCGCGACGAGCTTGTGATTAACTTGTTGAAGTAATAATTGAATGAAGAAGGAAAGCTTGTTTAAGGCCACTTCCGAAGATTATCTGTAGAAGATGCAAAGATTTCATCTATTAAAACCATTTTGCTTTTGAGAGGCTTCAATTATGAGCTTCTGCAACCAAAGTGAGAAAGTCTTGACGCTCCAAGTCTGAGATCCAAGACCTGTTGCATCAGAGGAAGGTAATTCATAACTTCATGTTTATATGGATTCTATATGCCAAGATTAAATTTAAGGCTTAATTAAATCTCCAAATTAAGTTCTCTTTTAAAATCATTGCTGCTAATTTTTTTGACCTACTTTAAAATTTCATGTTAGGAATGATTTTATAAATTCAATAGTACTTATTAATTTTTTTAATTATGAAGTACCAAAATAAGAAAAATGGAAAACGTCTGAATGGCGGTTTTTCAGCGAGGGACTCAAAAGTTTGGGTCGGTGAAACAATATATAAATATGAAAAAGTATTTCGAGCTATTCTTATTATGATCTCAATGTTACGATCTTATTTTTAACTTTTTGATAAATCAAATATTTTGACATCATATTTAAATGAATGATAAAATTTAAGAAATTTCCCGGCCTGTTAAAATAGAATAGATCAATATATAACAGGATTAGAAATATTCCTCACACTAACATGAATCAATCCAAGTGTTTGAGAGGATTCAATTAAAATAAAAATATTATATGCAACAAGAATGAGATTTTCAAATTTTTTATATTTATTAAATTGAACTTTATAAATTTATTTTACTTTTTATATTTAATTGAGTGCCTTTAATTTATATTTAAAACTTAATTTTAAATCTTATTTTTATTGTATATAACATTAATGCAATTAAAAACCCTCTTCTTTATAAAATTCCTTGACATTGAAGTTTCATTAAGAGTGATAATTTTTAATATAATACGATAATTTGATATGAATACAAAGTCTTTAGATAAATTCATATCAAGCTTATATGAATTTGAATTTTAAATAAATTGATTTATTTAACACAAATGATAAATAGATTAGTTTAATATTATAAATGAGTTAATATACCAATTCATTTAAAAGTTTATAATAAAATTTTAAAAATATTTAAGAAACAATTAATAATTAAATTATAAATAATCATATATAATAAAAATATAAAATTTATGTTTTAATAAAAATGACAATAAAAATATATAATTATATTTTGTTAATGATTAAAAATATTTTTTTAGAATAATAAGTTATTAAATTTAATAAATAATTTTATAATATAAATTTTATTAATTAAAATTATTAAACAAGTTAACTTGACATGATTATTATTTAGGTCAAGTTTTGGTTGTTACTAATATTTGATATAATACAAATTGTGATCCTTAGGTTTTATTTGTTTCGTTAAAAAATATTTTTCATATAAAAATATTATTTATATATATATTAATGAAAAAATAACATATTATCTATATTTATGGTTAAAAAATATAGTAACAAAGAAAAGTAACTTTTAAAAAAAAATTACTTTTTTCAAACATTTTATATTTAATATTAAAAATAAAATATTTTTTCCTTTCTTAACATTTTATAAGTAGTTGACAAAAAATTTATTTTGATTCTTATAAAATTAAATTTTTATCAATTTCATTACAAATTAAAAATTTATATTAATTTAATCTTCACAAGATTAAAAATTCTTAAATTTTAATCATTTCATTCATAAGATGAAATATTCAATTACTATAAAGGACAAAAATTTTAGAGTATTTAATTTTATAAGAATTAAATTGATATAAATTTTTAATTAAAAATAAGATTAATAAAAATTCAAGAACTAAAATACGATTTTAGTGCCAATAACTTTATAAATAGACCTGAACGGAGCTTCAGAAGTAGACTTCTACAAATGACTCCAATATTTCATTGACGCACTTGTCCGATTAGATTGGCAACCTCTCCTTTTTGTGATTTTATTTAAAAAAAAAAATCCCACTAATTCAAACCGTTTATCTCTATTTCTTTCTCAGTCCACTTAGGCAAAGAAATACTACTTGCAAAGCAAGAACCCAAATGAACCCCGAAGCTTCAAGCAGAATCAGCCTCCTTGTTCAACTGAAAATTGAATAAAGGGCTGTCGACAGATCGTGATGAGAATTATCTGCACAAGATAATAATTGAAAGAAGAAGGAAAGCTTATTTAAGGCTACTTCTGAAGATTATCTGCACAAGATACAAAGATTTCATCTCTTAAAACCATTTTGCTTTTGAGTAGCTTCAATTATGAGCTTCTGCAACCAAAGTGAGAGAGTCTGAGGATTTGCAGAAGGTTGCAAGGGTTCGATTCCAGCACTAGAGATCTAAGACCTGTTGCATCAGAAGAAGGTAATTCATAATTTCTCCTTTATATGGATTCTATATATCAGGACTAAATTTAAGGGTTAAATAAATCTCCAAATTAAGTTCTCTTTTAAAAACATTGCTGCTAATTTTTTTTTACCTACTTTTAAACTACATGTTAGGAATGATTTTATAAATTAATAGTACTTTTTAATTTTTTTAATTATGAAGTACTAAAGAAAAAGGAAAACGTCGGAATCGGAGTTTTTCAGTGTGGGACTCAAAAGTTTAGGTTTGTGAAACAATATATGAATATAAAAAATACATATTTAAATAATATTAGTGTTACTTTTTTGTCCATCTCTGCATGAGTATGATTTTAAAGTGAAATTTTAGTAATTATTTTTTGAATAATATGGGGAAAATTCTTTACATGCTATGGTGGGTAAATAGTACATGTTCTAACACTATTCTTACATGCATAGGAAATTTCTTTGATACGCGAGGCATTTATCCGACACTTGGTAAGCCCCTTGTTTTCTTGCTTATCAAAAGCCATCCACTTAAATTTTACATATATACTTCCTCAACAAAGCTGATATTCTTTATTAGACATCCTCTACCTCGAATCTAATGCCCTGAAAATGAGCATATATAGAGCATTTTCCTTTATCAAATATGTTCACAAAGAACCTTGACTTATATCGTCTTCCATTGTTTGTCATTTTTATCATTTGTCATGATTGGTTAAGTTTTGTTATCTTTATAAATAGGCGGTCACATCAGTTATATAATAAGTCTTATCATTTTATAGATGAGATAACAGTTTATCATTTTTATTACGCATACGATTTAGTTAAATGACACTTGATAATTAACTATATAGATATGTGGGTGAGTTGGGATAAAATAATATTGTGACTATATATTTCATAGTGGGACAACGATAAGTAGTACCAATTTTGATAACGCAATTCTTTTGTAATAGATGAACTTGAAGAATTTCTGATTAATTTGTTTTTCCCAATTCCTTGATTAATAAGAAGGAAGGAAAATCAAGGATTAATTCAGGATTTTCCTTCATTTGTAATTTGACTGTTTAGAAGATTTTCTCAAATTTTCATTTTCATTTCCTTTTTAACCAAAACTCTGAAATGAAGGGAAAGTTTCTTTATTTTTCCTCCCTCAATCTCTTCCGTCCAAATATTTGGTAAAGTCTGGGGAATAACTGACAAGTTACTGGCAACTTAGCACCTCAATCATAGAGAAACCTGTTTTTCATCTTCTGTAAATTGCAAGTTGGGGGCTTGCCTATCGCAAACATAAAGAAGCCTGTGCGACTGCTCTCGTTTCCCTGCTCATTAAAATACAAAAGCAGTCTGCAGAGCGGTTGGATGGAGAACATTCGGGCTTCAGATCGGAAAAGGGCAACAGACGAGCTCATCAGAGGCTGTGAATCTGCCAATCAGCTGCTTCAACTTGTTCTCAAATGCAATGGAGATGGAGGTTCAACAACACCATCTGCTGAAGATCTTGCCCGAAACATTCTAAGATCTTTTACAAACTCCCTTTTTCTTTTTAATACCATTTATCGATCCCATGATGAGCCCTCCGTCAGAGATTCTTCCGAGTGCCCAAAGTCTGAGAATCTGGAAGAAAATCTCAGTACTTTGACCACTAAAAATCGAAGAGTTTGCTACAAGAGAAAGTAAGAATTCTATGACTAATTCCTCATCCATTTCCTCAATATTGTTTTTATTATGTTATTATTGTCTGTTTCTTTGCATCATCTCTCAGTTTCTGAGCCATTCTGTGTCTTTCCCTCCTCGAATGAACTAGTTAACTTAATTTTTTGACCTCTGGCACTCGAGAACTTCTCGGATGCTAAGGTAATTGGGAACTTTTGTAACTTCTAATGCCTTCAAACTTGAAAAATTAAATCTTTAGCACTATAAATTTAAGAAAAATCAATAAAATTGATCATTAATCTTTATTTATTAAGTAAAATTAAGGATAAATATGATAGTTGGAATCATAGTTCTAAATTATGACTATAATTTTTTGTAATTAATAATAATTAATAAAATTATGGACAAATATGAAAAAAATATATAATTATTATAAAGCAAAATTATGGAAATTCAGAAATGTGACATGATCTACAAAAATAATATTATGTGTAATATTATGATTGCAAACCATAATTTAAAACTTGGATGATTGAAACATTAACAAAATCTTATCTTACTCTTATTAACAATGATTTATTTCTTTCTTTGTTGGCTGATATTATACACCCTATTGAGTTTCGTATCCTTTTATTGTAAGTACAGGAGACGGTGCCTGTCAATTCTAAATAGTAGCTGTTTTTTGTCTATCAACTTTATCGACAGCAAAGTTTACATTAAGTTAATTAATTTTCACAAAAAAAAAAAGAATATTTAAAAGTAGATGAAATTGAAGCCACTTCAAAACTTGAAAAGATAAATTAAAAGTACATAAAAGATAAAAAATATATATTAGGGAACAAATGTCAGTTTCGAAATGATTACATATTGTTTATGCAAAATTGGTTGAGTTGTGCAAATTAATGAATAGGAAAATTTTAAAACTTCAATTTTGATTTTGCAGAAAAAATATTCCAACATGGACGAAGGAGGCCCCAATTGAGATTGACGATGGCCATGCATGGAGAAAATATGGACAGAAAAAAACACTGAATGTTAAATACCTTAGGTATTTATCTTCAATTTCCATTTTAATTCTATTATCTCACCACCTTAGTTTGCTGCTTATACAGATTAAGGATCGAATCCGTACTTTTGAAACCAAGATCAAACGCTCTAACAATAAATCACTCATGCATTAATAATTAGCTTCCTTTTCTACTTTTAATCTCATATATTTATCCAATTCAATAGATCAAAGGAAAATTTCTCTGCACTTCATGATTATAAATTATATATAGTTAGCACATTGCAATTTCCCATAGTTTTACTTTTGAACAGTTTTTTTGGGGGTTTGTATTCGTAATATTGTTCTTCACAACCTTACTATAACTGCAACATAAAAACGTGCTTCAGTGCCATGAATCTAACTAATTGATATATCCAATGCATATGTAGGAACTACTACAGATGCACTCACAAGTACGAGCAAGGTTGCCAAGCAATCAAATATGTGCAGAGAATTCAAGAGGATCCTCCTTTGTTCCACACCACTTATTTTGGCTATCACACTTGCAATAACTTGCAATACTCTGATGTTATGTTAGATTACCCAGCTTCTCCTCCTCAGTCTTCCATATTACTTAGCTTCAATGACACCCTTCCAATCCCAAGCAAACAAGACCACCCCTTTGTATTCCCATCACCAAAGATTGAGCCTAGGGAAGAGAGTAATCCCAATTATCATCATATGGATCACAATCAATTATTCTCTAATTGTGATTACATACCTGATTCCCATGAACTTTCATTGGATTCATCCAGGCCAGTAACTTTGTTAACATCAGCCTTGGAAACATCGGATTATGGGGATGTTGTTTCTTGTGTCGTGATTGATTCTGTTGAAATTGATGAGGTTGTCAAGCCATTTGGTTTTTGATCTATTGGTCTATCATTTGCACTACATGGATGCAAACTCCAAGGGTGTCAGCTGGTTTATTGGTGAAAGTATACTGCAGCACTGAAAACTACTAAAATTTGGAATCAAATGTTCCAAGGAAAAAAATTCTCCCCTAATTATATTTCTGCCCCAATTATTCTCTCTTTTAGAGAAAAGGGTTCGGTTAATTTATAGGATTGCTGGTCTCTTGTTGTATCATTCACGCTACCGTGTGCTAGTGATTTGATTACAAAAAAAAAAACTAATAATAACATAAGAATGGCTTCAGCGATGTAAAGTAAATATACTGTAATATAGTTTTCCATTTTGAATGTATGCTTGCTTATTTAATAAGCTCATATATAATTAGTTTGCGTCATTATTAATTGGTTATTCCTAATCAAAGTTAATGAGTCAGAACTCACAAGCTGACCTCTAAATACAGATAATCAGCTCTATAACTATGAACATTGTAAAATTTAAAGTTCAAACTTTACGATGTTTATATCTAACCGGTAGAGTTAATTGGCCGCAGTTTGCAATTGTAACATAGTATAAAATCTAAAAAATAGTTGATTTAGGTCGGTTGAAACGCATCAATTATTATTATCACCAACATTTTTTTGATGTGATAATATTTTTTGAAATTATACAACATTTAAAGATGATGATTGAAAATTATGATCAATATTTATTTGGACATAATGGTACTTTTGAAATTCAGTGAACAAATTATTATATCAATTTTAAAAATAACTAACATCTAATGTTATGCACAAGAAAGTACAAAACTTTAAGATGTTGTGCAAAATATTAGATGTTAGTTTTCTTCACAACCATCATGAAAAAAAAAAGGCATTTAATGTGCCAAGTTGAAAAGGGTAAAAATTTCATATACCAATTTTAGATTTAATTGATGTCTAAAGATACAACTATTGACTATTTGCTTTAAAAGTATGATGCATAGGACATCGATCTTATATTAATGTCTGACATCCATATTTTTTTCTTAATACTAAAAATTTTCTTGCACTCTTTATTTATGTTTGTGTACAATTTAAGTACAATTTACTCGTTCTTGGAAATGATATGAATTGATGAGCAACACCTTAACCATGATGGGTGATCTAAAGGCGTTGGAATCATAAATGGCATGCTTTTCATCAATTTGAAGAATTTATAAATTATAAGTAAGGATGGAGCACAAGGATGAGGATGACTAAAATACTACTTAGATCTAATAGAGAGAAGTACAACTTTTTTCAACATATGAGAATTTGTAACAAAGATGAGGATTTCAATACAATTGAAGTATGAACTTAGTCATCTATTGATTTTGTTATAAAATTGTATTGATGAAAAGTTATAGATCTTGTGTATGTTGTTTTAAGGAATTCATATATGTGTAATGATTTGGAAAAAAATAAAATTTTAGAATAGATTCACATAATTGTTTCTTTTTTTGTCATATGATTGTACCAAATAGAAGATATTGAAACACAAATAACTTTTTGCGTAATTTCATAATTTGATTACAAATAACATAAATGATTTAAAAAACATCAAAACAATAAGACATTGATTGTTATCAAAACTAACATTTAAAGATAGTCCAAACATTTTTGGTAGAGGTAGAAATAGATTAGATCGAGTTAAACTTTTCCTTAAATAGACTAGACTTGATTTATAAATCATTAGTCTGAGTTTTACTTGTTAACTTATATAAGACTAAAATTTAAATCTAACTTGACTTGTTAACCTATTTAAAAATATGCATATATAAATAAACCTTTAAACAAGTTGATAGGTGTATATCTATAAGGAAAAAATATAAATTAATAATTAACTTAGATATATATTTATAATATATGTATTAGAATTTAATTAATATAATACATATGTATATATATTTTCTAAATGTATATATTATATATTTATATTATATTATATATAAACATACTAACTATTTAAATAAGCCAACCGATAAGCTTACGAGTCAAGTCTATAAAAACTAGGCACAACCTTTCTCTAAATAAACTTATTTATCAATCTTAATTTGACTTGTTTAGACAAAAAACTGAAGTTAGATCAGGTCAAAAGTAAGCTAAATTGTAACCCTACTAAGTGGCTTAACCTATTTCCACCCTTAATCTCTAGTTAAAAAATACAAACTTTAACATGATGGTTTTGGAATAACTGATATCTAACTGCATAATATTGATAAATGTTTCAAGAAATAACAAAAACATAAGACATCGGTTATCTAAATAACTATCATTTAAAAGGTATTTAAAAAGTTTATCTAGGAAATGTAAAATGTTTGCATGTTAGTTTTGAACTTAACAAATTTCTAAAAGTATGATAATTGTTAGTTTCTCTAAGAATTAAGCACACATAAGATGTTAATTTTGTTTTAACAATTGATGCTTATAGTTTTCAATGCTACCTATAAATTTTGCATTCATTTTATATTTCAAACATCTTGATAATGCTTTAACTTCCATTATCTAATTTTAGAGTTTGCATAGATGAAGATAACTCCCTTACCATTTCATCTAACACCTTTAGAAACATTAAAGTATCTAATTTATTTTGCTTTCACTTATTGACAAGTCTCAAATATGTTAGATGAGATGATAGAGTAGCTACCTTCCTATTCCATAGTAACTCTAACATTGGAAATAGAAGCAAATATATTGCTTGGATTTGTATTTAGGTACTTAAAGTTAGTCTATTTAATTTCACTTCATAGATTATGGCCAATAAAACAAGACTATTTATTAAAGCTAAAATCCTATGTGGAAAATCGACAAATAAGAAAGAAAATGCTTTGGGTGGCAAAACAAATTATGCCATATGTGCATAATAACATAAATAAACTAATTAAATAAGATTATGTAATAGTAAAGTTAGTTGATGAATAACAATTTATCACAATACATCATCCAAAGTAATGAAAAAATTATTTGTTCAATAAATTGAATGGTAATAAATATTAGAAAAATAAGATGTTTATCACTAAGCGCCCCTAGGTTCTCTATAGATAAAGAACTTATTTGTGCCATTAAAAAGAATAACAAGTCATTAGACAAAGAGACATGAAGCTTTAAAACTCTCCCAAAGCTCTATTAATAAATATTAAAGCATTCAAAGTCTCCGGCTTCAATCAAGAACATCTATTTCAAGTCAAAGACTTCAACAACATTTAAGTTCTTAAATCTTTTCAAGTGTAATGCCTTTGTAAAGATTTAACATTCAATTAGAGATCAACCTTCCTTATAACCCTTCTTCAAAGTCAAGATTTAACCTTCAATCTAAGAATAAGCTTCATTAAAGCTTTTTGTCAAAGTTAAGTCTTCAATCTATAAGCTAAAATCAAGCTTCTACAAATTCTCGTTCAAAACCAAAATCCAACCATTCAATATGAGATTAAGCTTCTCAAAGTCCTTAGTCAAAATCCATTGAAAAAAAATCAAAAGATTTTGTTCTTTATTCAAGGACTTAAAATTAGAGATTGTACTCTTACATTCAAAAATTAATAAAATTCATTTGTTTTACAATTTTCTAGCCCCATAAATTATTTATAGAGAAATTTTATGTGTTCACTATGATTTATCAATATGTAAGAACAATTATTTTTGGATGATGGCAACAATAATAGTATCATGGCAATGAGGAAGGAACAAGATTGTTTTTTTTTGTTTATGTATTTGTTGACAAAACAATATATATAAATTAACTAAATTGCAAAATATATTCTCATAATTGGTGATCTCTTCTCTCATATTATTGTTAATACAAGTTTAATGTGTTATTATTTTTATTGATTTGTATAAAAAGAAAAATATGCTTAAATAAATTATGTTAAGGTCATCTTAAATGTCCAACATCATAATTAAATATAACTTAATTTGAATTTGTTAAAAAAATAATCAACTTAAAAAAAGTATTAAATTCTATATGTTGGAAAATTAGTATATGTAATTACCAGATTTGACATGAATTTGTAAAATAGCCGGTTTGTTTTCTAATAGTTGATGTAATTTTAAATTACAATAAAATGAGTTGTGATAAAATCTTCACCAATTTGAAAATGTAGTTTAGCTAAAGACAACCATCCTTTAAAAATATTATCATGACAATTTCTAATATATAACTGATATGAAATTTTATTTATTAAAAGGATGCTGCATTGATATGGAAGATTGATATTATTATCATGTCAATGGGAAAAGTGTAAAAAATTACAAAATACTAGTAGGAAAATGAAATAAAGACTAAAATGTTGTGGTACCATTCACAATATTAGGATTCTTCTAACACAAATCTTTGTTTTATGAACTCTAATGAAATCGTGAAGTGCAAGTTGTCATTCTACTATTCTATGCAAACATGATACACTTACCAATCCTTAGATTTTCATTTTGTATTCGTCTTGATATTTTTGGTACAAATGTGTGATCTTGTTTGTTTAAGATCTATCTTAATATCTTCATCTTAAGATGATCAAGGTTAAGGAAATGACATCATACCAAAATAAATTTGATGCTTTACTGGCTTATGAATAGGTACCATAACATTAGGTGTGAAATAGATTACGCATAAAAGATTGCCTCTATAAACCTTTGGAATTATTTTGGTTTTGGGTATATGCTTGAAAAATGTTCTAATCTAGATAATTTGGGTTGCATTTTCTATGTATATGAATGCATGAATTTATTTAGGTTTTAGGTACACAGCTAAAAATATGTACAGCTTATGATGATATAAGGTTCGCTTAATGTTTTTATATTTATGGCTCTTATTAGATTAGCTAGTTATGGATCAAAGATAGATGTGTAATGATAAACTTACTATTAAATATGAAATGGGGCTAATGAATTTATCAAATTTACAATTTCACTAAGGAAAGAAGAATTTACTGATGACCTCACAAGATGCCTCTAGGTTAATTATTGTTATGTGAAAAGGATGATGATTGAGCAAGAGATCGATATACTAATAACATTAACCCTGAGTATACATAAGGGAAATGCTATAGTGAAAGTAACTTGAGTATCCTATCTACTAATCATGTAGATGAAGGTTTTAATGATTGCATTGAGGATATAATGTATATGATACTACAAATAATCTTATTAACCTTCTATAAATGCTCAATTGCTTATTAATTAATGTAGAGAAGTCATTGTATTTAAGTTACACCAAATATATACATTAATTTGCTATATTAAGATGTTTAACTTAAAAGCAAGAAATAAGTAGAATGACAAGAACTTCATGGTATTACTACAGTTATTGAAAGACATGTTTTTCAAAGGCAATATATTATAGGTTCGTGCTTATAAGGAGAAGAAAATCATGTGGCTGATAGGTATAAAATATAAGAAGATTCATGTCTGTCCTAATAATTTCATATTGTACTGAAAAGAGTACAAAACATTGCATAAGTGTAAAAAATGTGAGGCATCTTGTTACAGTTGAAGAAGCATAATGGTAGAATCAAGGAAGAGTTTTTTAGCTAAGGTGTTATAATACCTTTCTATAAGACTAAGGTTGAAATGCATTTTTTTTAATACAAGAAATGCCATGAACTTAATGTGGCATGTTAAGTAAATGATTTTCAATAATAAACTTTATCATCTAGTGAATTTTTCTTAATGAAAAATAATTAACTTATTATTCCTCGAATTTGATAAAAAAAGCAAGAAACTTCATACTTGCATTGTATATTGATGGAATGAACCCTTACAATCACATAAGCAATAAACATAGCACGCATGCTTTAATATTAGTGATTTATAATCTCCTTCATTTGTTATGCATGAAGTAGAAGTATATAATATTAACATTGTTGATATCAAGCCTTAAATAACCAAGAAATGATATAAATATCTTTTTGGTACTACTCATTGAAGATTTGAAATTAATGTGGGATGAAAGTATGTTGGTGTTTAACATTTACCATCAATGGTTTATAAAGTTACATGTCATACTTTTTTACACAATCAATGACTTCCTAGCTTATGAAAACCTATTACAAGTTGGTTGCTATCGATATTAGACAAGCCTTTTTATAAGTGTTTCATTTTTCTAGTACTTAATGGCCTCTCCTTCTTTCTCAATAAAAGCTTAGTTAGCCTTTATCACACCTGAAGTATTTTAAATTTTTATTCTAATCAATTATTTAGTTAATATGTAAGCATGCTAGTAATTAATATTTGTTATAAGTATGTTTAGAGTAATGCTTAAATTGAAGAAAATATGTTTTCTAAATAAAAATGAGTAGAATTAAATTAAACAAAATTTATTGTAAAATTAATATTAAGTGTGTATGGAGGAGGTTTAGGGCATTATTTTTGTAATTTAACCCTAAAACTTTTTAAAATGATCAAAAACCTTGTAAGCCATTTAAAAGCCTCACAAACTCATTTTTTCCCATTTCTCTAAAGGAACTAGTCAAAACTCTTCCTTTTTCTTTTACTTTTCTTTAAAGTCTTCATTTAGGTTCAAGCTATTAACATAGAATCTACTGAATTTCTCTCAAAAATCATCACTTCTTTCTCTTGTAAATAAGGTAAGCCTATAACTTTTTCTTTAGTTTGAATAAAGAATTTGATAAAGAGTTCGGAATTTGATTTGATAATTTATGTGTTGTTGAATAAGGCAAGTTAAACATCCTATTTTCTTCTTTTCACGTCTTCCATACAAGCTTATAAGTAGATAATCGACTTAAGTTGTATTAAATGATATAAAGGTGATTCTCACTATTACGTAGAAAACCCTAGGGATTTTTATGATTTAACATGTATGATTGTTTTAAATTGGGAGCTTGGTTGTTTATAAATGAAAGAAAGTGTTAAGGATTGTTTTTTGCCTATTAAATTATGAATTTGTATGAATTTTGTATATTATTCAGTGAAGTTTGGTGAGAAATTGTGAAAAATCCATATTGTATTTAAATATAATGCTCAAATACAACCTTAAGGAGTGCTTTTAAGAGGTTGGTATTCGAATACCATACTATAGCATGGTTATTAACCTTCACTTTTGGAAATCCCTATTCGAGTAGAGTATTTGATTATAAGTTAGGAGTTTGTTCTTAGTAAACAGTAGTCAAGTATTATACTAAAGTACTAGTTAAACAACATGCCTGTGATGGTAGTACTCGACCATTATGCTTGAATACAAGTTCCAAGCTTTGCTTCTAGAACTATATATTTAGCTATAATAGTCGAATACTCTCACTAGTTTCTTAATAACTTTATTTAGAAAATAAATAAATAAAGTTAGGTACCCTAGTTAAAGGATATGTATAACTATGTAAGTGACTTATGGATGAAATATGTGTTGCTTTTGTTATAAAATATAACATGTCTTTGTTATATAAGATTGTACAAATTGAAAAGACATGCAATAGTCCTTTTCATGTGAATGTTTGCTTTACATTGATGATAATTCTTATAGGTGTTGGTTGTGATACGAAATTGTATTTTTACTAACAAATAGATATGTTGTACTCTTTAGAATTCTTTAGTTTTATCATATATGTGAATGCATGTGTTTGGCAACCTGATGAATCCCAAATAGGGATATAATATTGTTTGAAAATGTGAACAAGAGAGGCTATTATTGAAATATTGTAAAATAATGTGGAAATTAATAATGTTCATGAATGGATAAGGTGCTTGCGAGGACATAATTAGGTTTATTAATGGTTATGATTAACCAAGAAGCATAAGATGGATCAAACATTAGCCATTTAGATTTGAAACCTTTTACTTATTAGGGACATAGGTACTTATAATGTTTGGCTTGGCGATTGAAGATACATTGCTATAGTGAAGGTTATCCTTCCATAAAGAGGGTTGCCATATGAATTGTATAATTGTTGGTAATTGCCAATGATTCCTAGGATTTTGTTATTACACCTACAATTCTTAATCCCTTAACACATTACTTTTTTGCTCAAGAATTGTGGTTAGGCCCTTGTCAACTTTATTCAACATGTTGAAAAAGTTATATGATGGTCCTTTCTTTTTCATAATTTTTTACTTTCATGAGCAATTAGTTTGACTAGATTGTCAATTATTGAAATTTTACAATAATGGTCTAACAAAGGCCCATTAGTTTTAGTTCCCTGATGTTTGAGTTAAAGGGAAGTGAAATTATTTTTTTATTTTTTTAATTTAGTGTCAAGGAACTTCTCTCGATTTCAAGACTTGCCAATGAATCTAAAATAGGTCTATTTATTAGTCTTATTCAATATTCAATCAATTTGCTCTAACTTCCTTCTCATAACCTTAAAGAAATTCCAAACATAAAGTTTCAAAAATGACATCGTTTAAGGATGTATCTTTTAGAATATATAGAATCATCATCTTTCCAAGAAGTAGCTAAAAAAATTAAAGAATTGGTCATAAAGTAGCTAAGCTGCTTCAAATCTAAATGGTCCATTTCTTTTGTTATATTTATCACCATTCAAATCAACCAATAGAGGTTAGTGACTAGAGTAAACTTGACGGAGAATTTTAACAATGGTGTCAAGAAAGCAAATTCACCCTAAATTACAAAGAGCTTTATCCAATTTTTTAAACATTTTATTGTAACTATCCCACAAAGGTCCTCACCAAGTGTAATGAGATCCATGCTAACCCATATTAACCATACCATACTTATTAATCCAATCAGCAAAATATTAACATCTATGGGTAATTACTAAGGTTCCACCTTTTTTCAAAAGCCCTAATAATATTATTAAAATCACCCGTAATAATCCATGCCTTTTGAATTTGTGAACCAAAGATCAGTATTTATCTTTAACCTTGCTCTCTTTCATAACTATGAGGGCTCAAATAAACAATATTGAGTATCCAATTACTGCTATTAGAATCTAAAACTCTAAAATGCATGAATTGAAGAGATCTATGTTTTAATGTCAACTTTAAGTGTTCATGTTTCCAAGCAACCTAAATGCGTCTTACTAAGCCTTTTCCTTCTTCAATGAGGAATTTATTGAATTTAAGCTGCTTAAAAATCTCAGTATCCTTTATTGCAAAAGATTTAGTTTCCAATAATGCAACCATATCTAGATTATGTTTCTGCATTGGCTCATTAGCATTCAACATAAACTCAGATTTATCTACCCCTCTACAACTCCATCAAATATTTTATTCATTATAAAAGAATTGATAAGAAAAAAGATAACGTGATTAAGAAACATCTAATTAAATCTTTAATGCACATAAGGTAAGGACAAGTACCTTATGAGAAGTTATATCAAAGACATTTGTCTCCTTGATAGCCAAGTTTGGATTTCTATTCTTACTATCCATATTGTCTTCTAACATATCCATTTTATATTATTGTTTTAGACGTTGTCCAATGTCACCCTTTCTAAATGAATCTCTACTTACACATAATATTGTAGGAAAGGATTCTAAAACAAGAAGCTGGACGTGCTTATTTTTTTGTTTAATAATTGATTTTTGGCTAAAGTGCTTATTGGAATTAAGAGCATGTTCTCTTATTTCTACTCCAACAGCAGGCCCTAATTAGTAAACTCATGAGTGTGGCACTGGTCATTATATACTAGTGTATGAATTTCGATTATAGACATTTTGTTCTTTGCACTCTCTTTTTGTTTATTAGATACCACATGATGATTAGCTATAGGAACAGTCTGAGTTTAGTCCATAGGATTTCAAATTAGAGTGGATTTTTGAATAATTTCCTTCCTAGTCATGTTTTCATTTACTAGGTGCTCAAGTTCCCCTACAACATTCTTCCATGAACATAGGATTATCAAGAGCTGTAAATCATGATCCAGATTTATTAGATTCCTCTAACAATTTCTTCTTTCCTTCTTTAATGCCTATTCCTTGTTCCACTGGGTTCCCTTTTCTACTTCTTCTATACCTTTAAACCATAATCCAATCTCCATATTCCATACAAGGATGTTACAATTAGGTATTTATCACTTTAATCAAATTAACACTTGCTTTCTCAGAATTATCAACATAAATATTCTTCTGAACTAATTATCCCTCAACACCTATTAAGTATTAGGATTTTCTATTAGGACAAGTTTTTTTTATAGTGACCATACATTCCACAATTAGAATAGATAAGATGAGTCCCCTCATGTTCAATTTTTATCTCCTCATGACTAACCCTAAACTAAGTTGTGGTTTATTAAGATCAACCATGATATATACTCTAGTCTACTTTCCCCTTACTCTTTTTTTAGTAATAAAATCTACTTTTATAGTTTTTCCAATTTAATTTCCAATTATCTTCGAACATCTACTATCATAGTATTTCATAGGCACTTCTAGAAACTAAACCCATATAGCCACTTTGGTCATAAAAGTTTTTATTTGATTGAAGTTTGGGATCTATTCTTGGACCACTAAATAATAATTAAAAATCATTCATGGTCTTTCTGTCAAAACAAAGTCTCTATCTACCATGCATGAGAATTTTACTAGAAAAAAGTCATAACCAATGTCAACAATTTCAAAATCCCTAATTTCCCTCCATAATTGAGAAACTTTCCTCTTTAAGAAACGAAGGCCTACCTTTCTTCCTAACAAATGAATCAGCAAGCATTTATGCCATGACTTTTTAATTCCAATTGCTTTTTTTTTTCAGAAAGATGCAATATAGGGCATATTATTCCTTCATTCACCTTCTCATCTATTATTTGAATGTCATTATCCTCTTCATAGTCCACTTTTGTCCTAGAATCCTAATTAGCAGATAAATTTTCTTCTAACACTTCTTCTACTATCTTTCTTTCAATTTCCTGATCATCTGTATTAGAATAGTTTTATAATTATGTTCTCTTGTGGTTTTCTTCTCACTCTCTAAAGAATCTAAAATAAAATCATCAAAATGATGAAGTCTAGTAGAGTAACCTTTATAGTCCTGCTAACCATGTTTAACCTCCTTTGTACTGCACTGTAGTTGATCAAGTTTTTTTGTAGAATTCCATACAGGATCGTCCTATCCGAAATATGCCATTTCTAGCATAATGGAAGAGTTAGTGTTAGGAAATTTTAATTGATCAAATTAAATACGGAATTATACATACTTGATTTTCCCTTTTGGATATTAATGTTGTATTCTATCACACGGTTGCCAAAAATCATCTCTGTCAAGAACTTTTACTTGTGTCCACAACAATTCTACCAAAAGCACACTCACACTATTCTAGAGAGAAGAAGATGAAGGAAAAAACTTTAGCTCTTATATATTCTGAATGATATGTTCTCTTTCTATTTTTCTCAATTTCTGATGGGAGGTTAGCAGTACTCTTTCTTTCTCCTATTTTCCTATTTTGTGATTAGCTATCCAAAAGAAATTGATTATATGATTTTTAATTTTTGAATTTAAATTCATAATAAAAAAATATTTATCTAAATAAATAAATATTTATTAAATGTTAAATATGAATAACCCATTATAGGTATTCCCACATTCATCATCTCTCACTCACACATAATGGGATAAGTCACATCATATAATCTTTTTCTCTCTTTTTAGTTTTCATACTTGGTAAATTATCATGACCGCGTGAGCATGATATCATCTTAGATGTTCTAGTACTAGAAATTCTTATATAGAATTAGCACAAGATAACTCTTACTTCTAGTTATTTGATTATGCCTCAAATGCCCTAAATTTTCCCATATACACTTTTTATTTGCAAATCTAATCCTTTATGGGCTTTATTACAAGCTCAGATTGCCATCCACATATGCATAACGTCCACGCTTATGATATTACTAAAAATTAACTTTATAATGGACATGTCTCAAATACTAGCATAATTATGTGTATGTCAGGAAATCTTCCTTTCGCCCACATATCACTTTGATTTAAAATAACTGCTTTCCTAGTATTTTATACTTTAGATCGTATATATATTATGATCATAGGATGCATACTAAGGTAGCGAACACTGTATTATTTCTCTATGATATCATCAAAGTCAAAGAATATCTTTGAAAAGAATTTTTCTTTTTTGGGACTCACACAACAATGAACTAGGGATCTTTCACTTACTTCCTGTTTGCGATTTTTTTTGCACATGTGGTATGAATCACATGCTATGGTGTTCCCCTTATAGCATAAGAGTGTATGTCAACTTTATTAGCAACACCGTACAAACTTTAGTTTAGGTACACATAATACCTAACTTGAATTCTTCCATATCATTCGATTCCTTTCAACATCAATATGTGAAGAATTTATTGTCTGGCCACAAGTATTGTGAAAGGTGGGAGAATCCATAATTTGATCCATATTTGTATTTCAAATCTCATCTTAACTTTATCTTGTTAAGGTGATATATTTTATTTTATGTTATTTCCTGCTATCATCTTTTGCATAGGAATATGTCAGATGGTGACCTTTTTTCTACACTATTGTATCTTTCACAAATTGATACTTTGCATCTACATGCTTAGTTTTGCTATGGTACTTTAGATCCCTTGTGTAGGCAATGGCTGCCTAACTATCACAATATATCAAGATAGGGTTTAAATTCTCACTACAAATCCCCAGACATTCTATAAATCTTTTTAGTCATATTGCCTCTTACACTACTGCAGAATAAGCCACAAACTCTACTTCCATTGTCGATAATGCAATGCATATCTGCTTTTTGCTACATCATGATATTGTATCATTATTTAGCAAGAAAGAATATTCTAATGTGCATTTTCGTTCATCTTGGTCTCTTGCCTAATCCACATCAGAATATCTAGCTAAGTATAAATTATCTCCCTGATAGCATAGCGCATAGTCAACAGTGCCCTTCAAATATCTCAATATCCTCTTAACAGTTTTTCAATGTTTCTATCTGGGGTTTGACTGGTATCTGCTTACGAGCTTGACCACATGACAAATATCCAGTCTAGTACACATCATTGCGTATATTAAACTTCCAATCATACTAGAATAAAGAACTCTTTCTATTGATTTCTTCTCAAATTCATTTTAAGGGCACATTTCTTGATTTAATGGTTTGCTCTTATTTACAGGGGTATTCATGGGTTTACAATCTTTCATATTAAATTTCTCAAGAATTTTCCATATATAACTTTCTTAAGAAAGAGAAATGAGTTTCTTGGAGTGATCTCTGAAGATTTTAACTCCAATAATGTAATTTATTTTACCCATGTCTTTTATCTCAAAATTCGAGGATAGTTATTCTTTAATAACTATAATTAAATTCATGTTATTCCTAACCAACAATATATCATCCATATCAAAAGATAATATCATAAGGTTATCTCCATGCTGCTTGATATAAACACAATGGTCTTCCTCAATTATTTGGAAGTCATAAAAGGTTATAGCTTGGTGAAACCTTAAGTACCATTGTCTGAATGACTTTTTAAGTTCATAAATAGATCTTTAGAGTTTACAAACTTTCTTTTCTTCTCCTTTTTGTATGAAACCTATTGGTTGTTTCATGTAGATTTCTTCATCCAATTCTTCATTGAGAAAAGTGATTTTTACATCCATAAAGATGTGATTCTAAATCTAAATTTGCTACTATGGCTAAGAGTAATCTTATTAAATTGAAATGCACAATAGGTGAGAATGTATTCTAATAATTTATTCCTTTTTGTTATGTATACCCCTTTGCAACTAGTCAAGCCTTATACCATTCAATTGATCCATCTACCTTTCTTTTAATTTTAAGAATCCACTTGTTCCCAATTACCTTTCGACTAGATGGTAAGTCAACTAGTTCCCAAACTTAGTTAGTTTTCATTGAGTTTATTTCTTCCTTTATTGCTTTCTTCCAATGTTCCTTTGTAGGAGAACTTAGAGCGTGTTGAACTATTTTTTGCTCTTCTTTATCTTGAGGAGTAACTATAAAAGTTGATCCCTCAATTGAAAAGTATCTTTTAAGTACACTTCCTTTTTTACTTTTTTGCAGTGGGTTTCCTATACTATATCATCTTTAAATATGGGGTTCTCACTCATTCTTTCAAAGCTCCCACTTGGATCAGTAGGTATTCTTTGAGAGCTCCCATTTGGATAAGATAGATGAGATTCATTGTTATATAGTTGATCCTATAACTCATAAAAAGATATAGTGCAATCAATTTCTCCTCTGTTAGGAAACTTATTTTTAAAAAATATGGCATTTCTCGATTCGAGTTCCATTACTGTTCCATCCTCATTTTCACCAATAAATATGTATCCCTTAAATAGTTTTGAATATCTTATAAAGATACATTTCTTCCTTCTTGGACTTAATTTTTCATATCTATAGGAAGTATTATTGACATATGCAACAGACCCCTATAGTTTCAGAATAATTAAATCAGATTTACGCTTTGTCCATAGTTCATAAGGTGTGAATGTAATAAACTTTGAAGGCATACAATTAAGTATGAAAGTGGCTGTTAAAATGGCATCTTCCCAATATGAAAATGATAGATTTTCCTGTTCCATCATTGACCTAACCATATTTAGAAGAGTCCTATTTCTTCTTTCAACTACTCCATTTTGTTGTGGAGTGCCAAGGATTGTCAATTGTCTTATTATCCCTTTTTCTTCACAGAGCTCCTTAAATTGTTCAAATAAATGTTTATGTCCACAATCAATCCTAAGCACTTTAACTTTCTTATCTATATGATTTTCAACTTCATTTAAATAATGCCTGAAACATTCTAATCCTTCTGACTTATGTAAAATCAAATAGATATGATTGTATCGTGAGTAACCATTAACAAAAGTGATGAAGTATCGAGATCTATATCTTGCCTTCATACTCAAAGGATCACATATATCAGAGTTAATTAGTTACAACGGAGTTTCTACCCTAGTTCCTTTTCCAAACAATTTTCTAGTTGCTTTACTAACTAGAAAATGTTCACATAAGGACATTTCCAATTTTAAAATTAGGCCTAGCAATCCTTCTTTTGCTAGCTTAATCATCCTATTTTAATTTATATGTCCTAGTCTAGTATGCCAAATATCCATTTCAACATTTAAATTGGAAGTGGAAGTAGTAAAACAATCGAAATCAGCATTATTGATAACATCCAAAATGACAAATCCATCGGAAATGAAGCCAGAACCATAAAATACATTATCTTTAAAAATATCAGCAATATTATCATGAAAATTAATTGAAAATCCAAAACTAAGTAAGGAACAAACAGAAACTAAATTCTATCAAATGTTAGGTGCATAAAATACATCATGCAAGATTAAGGTTCTTCCTTCACGCAAATCCAATTTGCATGTACCAATGCCTTTGACCTTAATCCTCATGTTATTTCTAACGTAAAGCCATTTGCTTTGACTTGACAAATGATGATATTCTCTATAGGATCCTAAATCCTTACTCACGTGGTCTGTGGCATCTGAATCCAAAATTCACAAAGCATAAGATTTTGTTAGAAAAATAGTACTGAAAATATATGAAAAATATTTGAAACTAGTATCCAGTAATATCTTATTTTGTTCATTTTGCTTAGTACAATCTCAAGCAAAATGGCTTATTCTTTGGTAGGCATAACATTTAATCTTATTAAGATCAAAATTCCTTGCGCCATGCTTTTCCTTCTTTTTCTTGAAAGTTTTCTTACCCTAAGAATTGGGCCCTGTTTTTCTCTTCTGAAACTTTTTACTTTTCTTGGATTTAAGCTTAGAACTGGAGGGATCCACTCCTTTTGCCATATATGCTTGCCCAAAGGACCTATAAGCCCTTAGACGTTCATCCTCAAGTTCCAGATATCTCGTCACATCATCGAAAGTTACAATGCTTTCATTATGAGTTAAGTTAACCTTCATACATTCCTAATTAGTAGGAAATGACCTAATCACTACTTCCACTTACTGCTCATTAAAAAGTACATGTCCTACAACTTTCAGCTCATGAATCATGTTTGATATTTCACATAAATGTTATTTCATTAGTGTATTAGGCCAAAGTTTGTATATGTTAAATTTAATTGTGAGTCTTCTCAATTTGATGGCAGAAGTACCACCAAATTTCTCTTTCAAGGCAATCCACATTCCCTGAGCAGTTGGATAATTCTCATATTCACATATAAGGTCATCCACCATTGCACTTAAAAGTGTAATGTGTATAATGTTGTTCTTTTTCCCCCAAATAGCATACGCCTCAGCATTTCTTCTATACCAAGCTGTGTTTACATTTTTAGGTTCTAACATGATATTGTTCAAGACTTCTAAAGCATCTTGCTCCTCTAAAATATATGATATTTTCCAATGCCAATATCTTAATTGTCCCCATTCAATTTGTCACCCTTGTTTAATTCAGCAATTATGTTCTTACTAGCCATTCTGCTAAATATATGAACATTTCCTATAAGTATACAATGTCATTTATTTGCATATTTTTCGCATAGAATAATAATGACACTACTTAGTTCATGGTCGGGAGTTTACGTTTATCAAACACCTATCACATATTTGTCTAAATACTACAATTATTTCCTATCGAAATCATTCTCATGCAAACATCATACATTATGCCACTTTTAAGTAAAAACATAGTATAAGAACTCCCACTCAAATACAGGATTCCACAAAGATAAATGTACATCAAATAAAGATATCTAAACATTCATTAATGTTCACAAAGTAATCTTAACAAACTAAAAGAAATAAATTCACTAAAATAAATATAGCTAATGTTTCTATTCTAGCTTCCTATTCTAAATTCAGGGCTTTCATTTCTTCAAAAGTGTTAAATAACTTTATTGGATTTTTGGAATGAACTGGTCTAAAGTTGTGCATGCTCATAGTTTTGATTGAACCTTTCAGGTGTAATCCTTTCTCTAGTGTTCTATGCCCATAATGTCTTGTACTCTTCATGTTTGGGAATTATGACATTAGGATTATTTTTCAATAATTATTTTTAAAATAACAAATTTCCTATTGTCTCAGCTCTTCCATGCATCTTTCAAGGTTAAGGTATTTGATTGTTCCCGATGTATAGTCTTTGCATTGTCATAAGATCTTTTTAATTAGTTTTTAGAAGTTGTCATCTAGAATTACTTCCATCAAGGTACGAACCCAAAGATGATTGGGAAACACCTTTCTTCTATGGCTGGGATCCCTTTTTAAGCAGGAAGGCTTTCATCAAGTAGTATATGCATGCCTTTCTTTTATATAGTGAGTGCATCATTTCTTTTAGGTCTTTTAGAGTGTCTATCCAGTCTAATTCTTTGGGTTCTTCTTTTACACTCTCCACAAACCCAAATGGATCATATTCTTCTCTAAACCACTATTTCATGCCTGTTCACAAAAATTAGACATAAAATATGATAAAAAAATATGGTATTATAGCCATTTTTTAAGTCAAAATAGTGTCATAGAAGCTTTAAAAATTCACAAATAATACACTAATATATAGATCTCAATTTTAGAAAAATTTAAAATCAAAATTTGCCTCCAAAAGGCCTTGCATGCGCCCACAAGCGCCTCTGCATTGCTTCTATATAAAAAATTCTAGAAAAATTGGAAAAACTAGCATTTCCCACGCTCGGCAACAACACGTGAGGCCCACACATCCCTTGCGTGCATTTTTCAGCTAAAAAGAAAGGAAAAAAAATTCTCTTTCCAACAGTGTATGACACATGGTATTTGGGCACTAAAGTGGGCCCCACAAGCCACTTTCGAGAGTAAGGAGTTTTTTTTTTTTTAATTTCTGGCTGGGTGAAACAACATATCATTTTTGGCTAGGTCAAAACGATGTGTTGTTTTGGAGTTCATTCAAGCGCTCTTCACGTCAAAACAACATGTCGTTTATTATAGGCTCAAAATAACATGTCATTTTGGTCATCCATTTCCTCTAACCAGGTCGACCCAACCCGGTTCATGACCCAATTGAGTCTGTAAAACTTGAAATCGTATTTTGGCCATAACTTTTGATTCAAAGGTCCGTTTTAGGTGATTCAGAAGCCATTTTTCTTAGAATTTTATGCTTTACAAATCTAGGCTAATTTTATTGCCTAAAGAATTAATTTTATAGGGCACCCAATATTTCAAAGTTATAAGTTTTATGAAGTTTTTAGGTGTCCTTATTATTTTCTAATGTTCAGGAGTGTCTTATGAATGTTTTATGTATTCCCTTTAATACTAAAACCAACCTTAATATCATTCTTCTAAGAACAGAAGAAATAAAAAAATTTACATTCAATGACCAATTTTCATATCACAAAAGCACAGATAGGAAAAATGCTTTTTGGCTAAAATAAAAATTACTATTCAAATATATAGTAAACAACAAGTGCATTTAACATAGTGCATCCCATATAACATATCTCATACATCATGTACCTTGCATTTAATTGCATCAATTACATATAGAGAATCACATACATTATATCTAACTTAGCTCTAATACCAATGTTGGAAAATTTTAATTGATCAAATTAAATGTGAAATTATACATACTTGATTTGTCTTTTTACATGTTAATGTTGTATTCCATCACACGGTTGCCAAGAATCATCTCTGGTCAGGAACTCTTACTTTTATCCACAACAATTCCATCAAAACTACACTCACACTATTCTAGAAAGAAGAAGATGAAGGAAAAAACTCTGGCTCTTGTATATTCTGAATGATATGTTCTTTCTTTATCTTTCTCAATTTTTGATGGGAAGTTAACAATACTCTTTCTCTCTCCCATTTTTTCACTTTGTGATCAGTTATCCAAAAGAAACTGATTACATCATTTTTAATTTTTGAATTTAAATTTATAATAAAATAAATATTTATTAAATGATAAATGTGGATCAGCCATTATGAGTGCCCCCACATTCATCAGTCAACAAAGCTAAAGTTTTTTCATTTTTATTTTTGTATTTTTATCTCTTTAGTTTTTCAATTTGTAAGTAATTATTTGTTTGGCCTTTATATTGAATAAAGGTAAATATCAAATATTTATTTATGTAAATCATAAATTTATTTTGCGCAATTAGAAGTGTCTATTGTTTTCAGTATTTTAACCATAATAAATATGTTTCCTTTTTATTCAAATGTGGTTCGTAATGTTTTGTAATTATTGTTTATATATATTTAATTAATTTCAATTTTCTTTTCTGGATAAACCTGGAAGATGCATGAATTTATATATTTTCTTTTAAATCATCTTCTTTTTGTTTTTTATATGGAAATCCATATACTTTTTTAATTAATTTTAACAACTTTTTTGAAAAAAATTGAGAGATGTATAAATTCATTTATTTTCTTTTAAATTATCTTTATTTTATTTTTATATATTTTATTATATATAAAAATTATTTAAAGATAAATTCATTTAATATTTAAATAATAACTTAACAAAATCAAATTTACAAGTTTTAGAATTATATTACAATTATATTATATCAATTTAATTAATAATTTTTAAAATTACTATATTGAAGCAAAACTTGTGCTTAAGTGACAAAGGGTAAGAATGTCTAAAAAATTAAAGAATCAACACATGACATCAGTGTGCTATCACAAGGTAGTTGTGGATCCCATAAAAAGGTAATAGATTTTGAGAATACTTGATAAATAATTTTTTGATCGATTTGAGTGTTTTTAACTATTTGATCAAATTAATTAACTAATTTAAGTATTTAATAAATAACTATTTTGATCAGTTTATTAATTCTCAAATAGTCATTTTAAAAAAGTGAAGAATAATAAATTTTTAAAATAATTAATTTACATTTGGTATTAAAAAAAAAAAGCTCTTCTTGCCCATAATGATAATTTTTTTTACATTTTAATCCTTGATAAATAACAATACACTAAATTTTATTTATTTTTTAAAAAATTATTATATATAACAAATTATAATTATTTATTTTTAAATAAAAAATAAATAATTATAATAAATTATATCAAAATATTTATACAATAATAAAAAATTATATAAATATAATAATATATTTTCTATCAAATTGTATAAAAAGAAGAAAATATATGTTTCATTTCATAGTAAATAATAAAAAATGTTTTGAAAAAATTATTAATCTTTTATCAAATAATATTTTTTTAACTTAAAGAACAATACGTATTAAGGGCAAAAAAAAATAAAAAGATAATATTGCTTGTGAAAGATATATTTTTTATATTTAAAATGTGTAATTCATCAATATTTTAATGGTAAACATATGGATTTTAAATTTAATATTAAAAATAGTTGCAAAATAAATTTTAATAGTTATTGTATCTATCAAAATATCACATGTATTTTTAATTAAAAATTGTAATTATCCAATTTTAAAGAAAAATAAATAAATATATTAAATTATAATGATATAATTTCTTAAAAAAATAATATAATAAATGATATATTATAATATAAAATGTTATTAAATAAAAAATATTCAAATAAATTATAAAATATGCACATATCCTAATATGTCATTTTACATATAAATAATTAATAATAAATAACTAATTTTACTAAATATCTTTATATAAATAAGTAATATCATTAATTAGTTAAATCAATTAATATAATTAATTATTAATTAACAACTAATTCAATAAGTTAATAATTAATATAATTAGTTAATTGTTAAACAAGACTTTTCACATTTTAGATGGGAGCTTAACAACAAAGAAGATGAATGAAATTTTAGTGATACAAATAAGGGAGGTGAAGTGAAATTTTCAAAAGGGTGAGAATCATATGTAATTAGCCTTAACTTTAGACAGATTAAAATAATTTATCCTTTATTTTATTTTTAAATTGAAAGTATTTTTATTTTTACATATAAATTTAATTTAAAAAATTAATTTCCAAATGTGTAATTTTTTATATTTTTTGTTAATTTCTTTTTTCTAAAATAAAATAAAATTGTGTTTGATATTCAATATTATTATAAGAGTTTTTTTTTTTACCGTCATCTTGAGAATTAAAGTTAATTTTTTACCGTCATCTTGAATATATATATATATATATATATATATATATATATATATATGTTTTAAGACAACTTTGGACTTCTCAATAGTTAAACGCCGCCTAGATAACCTCACTGTTAACACTTAATGCACAGTAAGGGTAAAGTCGTCCCTCAAGGTTGCTGACAAGGGTACGAAGTGAGTCTCATGACCGCACCTCACAATGTCAACTTCATTAATAGGCTATACTTACTGTTACTCTTATTGGAAAAGTTCATGGTAAAAAAGTCAACACTCAATATTTGGATTCTAAAGTGAGATCCCTTTCGTAACCAAAAAATCTTCTTTCTATTCTTGAGCTAGGAAATGATTTTTTATGTATAAGGTTGATTCTTAGCTAGATTATTCTAAATTCTTTAGTAGAAAGTTTTGATTTGTCATGAATCATTTTCTCACCTTGTAGTAACGGGAGCTTTTCTTCAAACCTTCCTCTGCTAAATTATTATTCATTATTGTTTGGATTAGATTTTTGGAACTTTTAGTAGAGTTCTACAATTCCAATGTTTTGCCACAATTAGCTGCAAAGACCAATCCTATTCTTATAATAGATATTCATACCTTCCTAGGAGATAAAGGTAAATATAATCGAGCATGTTTACAAATTGATCTAAGTAAGCTTTAAAATGTACTATTCAGACCCTTCAAGCAGGAATTAGATGCATAGTTAGAGATAGAGATAAAATTAAAGTTTCACAAGATAATTGGCTAAAAATTAGACCTCTAAGTATTCTAATTCAAGGTCTTCTTCATCAAGAAGAAGACTAGCTCAAAGTTAAAAATTGTATAATTAATGGGCTTTAGATCTTGCTCAAATATCTTTTTCTTCCTTTAGAAATACAAGATGCTATTTTTGGAACTACTTTCAATAGAACTAGAAATTCTTATAAGTTAATTTAGGGCCTTTCAAAAGATGGCAAATATTCTGTTAAAAGTATATATAAATTTTTGAAAAAAAAATGTACTTTAATACATGGGATTCTAAATCTTGATTGGGTATGAAAAATTCCCTCTCTACCTAAAATCCAATTTTTTGTTTAGTTTATCATGCATAACAAGTTCTTACTCATCAATTATTGATTAAGAGAGAAATGAATGTCTAGCCTTAATGTTCCTTATACTCTTTCGGTATTGAATCTATTGATCATATATTAAAAAAATGCCCCATTGCTCAAAGCTTTTGGAATACTATTCAAATCCCTTCTCCATGTTTGAATTTATTTCATGTTGACTTCCATGTTTGGTTAAAACAAAATTTAATCTCAAATTATTAGGCTTTAAATTTAATATTCCTTGGCCTATTATTTTTGCTTTTGCCATTGCTATCTGGAATTTGTGGTTAAACAAGAATAGCTACATCTTTCAAGCTAACTAAGGAAATAAAAATCTTGTAAATATTATTGTAGCAAAAATAGTCAAATTTTAGGCCATTTAGATATTCTACTTATTAACTAGATATTGAGATTAAATAGAATTACCCACCTTTTAGTTTGTATAAACTGAATTTAGATGGGGCTTTTAAAAGAAACCTAAGTAAAACAGGTTATGCTACAATGATTAGGGATGATGCGGATAACTTGTTACATAATAAGCCTTGGGACTTGCATAAATTATATGGCTAAACTTGATGGCCTTAGAGATAGGTTGATATTATCTCTTCAAAAAAATCTAAAACCCTTGATTATCAAATTAGATGATTTTCTTGTGATTAAAGCTCTTAATAGCCAGGAATTAGCCCTTTCTTTGGATGTTTTTGCTTGATCGAGGATTGTAGAAAGCTCCATTGTACTCTAAAGGTGGACAATGTTAGGCATGTATATAAGGAAGCTAACTACTTGAAAGATTTTTTAGCAAAAAATGTAGATAGCAATAATAATGCCCTTCATATTTTAGTCCTCCTGTGAAACTTTTAATATTATCTCTAGTGATGTAAGTAGAAAACCATGCCTAGAACAAATATTATTTTATAATCTTGATAGTTTTATTCTCGTTCTACCAAAAAATTATTTTCATTAATATAGAATATATTATAATATTACATTATTTTATCTACACAATTATCTTAACTCAATAATTTTTTTAATGATGTGAATAATTAAACTATTGGATGTACAAATATAAAGAGTAGGATTGAATTCTAAATGTAATAAAAAGAATAAATCTTTAAAAAAATATCAAATGTCACATAAATTAAAAGCTTCTAATCACAATAATGTTATGGATAGTTCTTCCATACTTTGATTAAAAGTTTAGATATTGATACCCTAATTAACAAATCAATGAATAAATAATGCATATCCATATATGAAAGAGGTTTTCAAATAATTAACTTTTTTATGAATTTTATAATTTGAGTCTTAAATTTATTATAATTTTATTTCTACCCCAAGATTTTTGTAATAAACTTATGTGCTTATAAAAATAAGTTTAGCCAAAAAAATTTTTGTAAATAGATTTAAAAACTTAAGCAAAATTTTTTTATAAGTATTTGAAATTTTTTAAAACAAAAGCTAAACTTTTAAAATAAATTTGAAGAAGAAAATGAAAATTGAAAGCTTTTATTGTAACTTTCAACAACTTTAATAGCATAATTTTCATAAAGTAAACACTTATTTTCATTGATCTCAAATTGAAATGCATGATGTAATTCAATGATTTTTTTATCAAATTATAGTAGATTTAGACTAATTTATTATTATTTTCTTTTAATATTTCAAAATAATAAAATTATCACCTAATTAAATAAGGTAATATATTAATTAAGATTAAAAATAATTAAAAATTAATTTTATGAATTTAAATATTATAAATAAATAATTTTACTAATTAATTTATAATGTGTTAAACTAATTCTAATCAAATTATTACAAATTTCATGCATTAAGTTACCAATATTAATCATTACTAAAAATCATTTTTGCATTTAAAACATTGCATAAATAAATGATTATGCTTATTAATTTATAATATATCAAATTAATTGCCATCAAAATATTGTAACTTTGATGCATCAATTTGTTAAAATCATCACTTAATAAAATAAAGTAACATATTAAACATTACTAAAAATGAATCAAGATTAATTTTCATTAAGTTGACATTATAGAAATAAATCATTATTCTAGATTATGATGTATCAAATTAATTGACACTAAGTTCAACTTTGATATGTCAAATTACTAAAATTATCACCTAATTAAATAGAGTAACATATTAATCACTAGGAAAAATTAATTTTCTCTATTTAAATACTCTACAAATAATTAAACATACTAGTTTATGGTATATCAATTTAATTCTTATCAAATTATTGCAACTTTTTATATATTAAATTTCTAAGTCTGATATAATTTTAACCATTATTAAAAATTAGTTTCACTATTTGTACATTTCATAGAAAAATAATTATGTTATTATCACTCGCAAAGTGTTATTAACTATATTTTTTTACAATTATGTCATGACTTATTAAGATTATTTTTTACAACAAATTCCACGAATAAAAATTTTTATTATAATTTTTTTTCCAATATATTTTATGCATAGTATCATTTATAATCTTGGCCTAAAATAGATAATTTATTTGTAGATTAAATATATTGGTTATTGAATATATTTTATAACCCAATAAATTATTATATAGATCATTAATAATTCAATAATATCAGCCTAGTATTGATTGCCCAAAAGTCCATTTTAAGTCATTACTAGATATATAAATAAGTTAAAATATATAGGCAATTAAAAAAATAACACGTCATCATATTTATAAGTTAATTATTTCTCCTATCTATCTCTCTTGACTATAAATCTAAATAATATTTTAATCTAATGATGAATATGAAGACAAGTTTCTTAGATATTGATATGCAAACTTTTAACAAAGGGTATGCTAGAATTATCCTAATATTTTTTTTCTCAAATTTGAAATCCCAAAGTAATCTATTATTCTCTCCATTCCATTTTAAATATTGTTTAAGGCTAATGTATAAAAATTAAGGAAGACAATAAATAACCTTAATTTGATGAAACATGAGTTATAATTTATTAATACATCTTCTTCTAAAAATTAACTAGTAAGTAATATTATTGAATATTTATTTAGATCATAGAGATAACATTTAAAAGAAGATGATAAATATCTTCTTGAGTTCCTAAAATAATAGATAAAAAAGAATAAAATTTTTTCTTTAGAATGACATTTAAAAAAGTATGAAAGGAGTATTGCAAAACGATTATAAGGCCTATGTCAAGGATTCAAGGATAAAGTGGATATAATTATTTGTGAAAAAATTAAGAGATGTGATACTTACATATTAAAAAAATACAATTTTGCTGATTTGTTATTTATTAAATTATTGACCTTTAATTTTTTATCAATAATTGTGATTATCCATTTTACTCTTTAAAGTGCATCACACCTTAGAGGAGTGATATTGCTCAATTTTATGTGTATGTGTTAATGATATATGCCAATAAAAATTTTATGTAATTATATATTGTATTTTATTACATCTTTGTTTGAAAAGAAGAAGTAGATATTGACATGTAAAAATTAATTCAAACACTATTTCATTGCTAAAATAAAAAAAGAAAGAAAAGAAAAATACAATGATAAATTTCAAAAAGGTAATGTAAATAATATTAGTCATTTTACTTTTGATCTTCATCAAAAATAAATCAATTTTCTTTTCAAAATATTTTATTTTTTACATTTCGCATCTATTTTTCATAAAAAGACCATGAAATGCTTATGATTAAAGCATTTTTTTAATTTCAGATCTTTTCTTTTTATAATATTTTTAACATTAATTTTTTTACTTCTCTAAAAAAATATTTATAGTCAAAATTAAATAAATTTATCATCCCATCAAAAATATATATTTTGAACTAAAAATTTTTTATAAGTTATGACTTTATGCTTGATTGTCTATTTGAAGAAAATTTTTTGTTAATTATATGTAACTTTTCAAAATCTTTCCATCTACATAACTTGAAGACATTTTTCCCTTCAAAAATTATGAAAATAATCCATTTTCATAAACTTTTTTCCACTTTTTTCCTATCTCTTGTCATTATTGTCTGGCCAACTTCAAGCTCTACTGTAATATTTTATCAAATACATAATAAGTATCTAAAACTTTGATATAAAATTAGAAGTTATACAAAGGAACAAAAATCTCTTAAAAAACTAAAGAAATCAGAGAAGTGAAAATTTAAGAAATAAAAACAAAAAAATACCTTTTATGTTCAGAACCTATGACCTAGATTAAGGCATTTACTTTATATTTAATGTTAGTTAAAAAAATATTAGTAACTCACTAACATATAGTGGAGGACATAAAGACATCTAAGGTTTTGTAGAATGAGCTAGAGAAAGGCAAAGATTGAACTTAAAAAAAATGAGAGGGAGAGTGATGATGAGGGAAAAAATTAGATGTGTTTTATTTGTATTGCAAAAATGTCACCATATTTCAGGTTTTTACTAGACTTTTATAGTATCTTTAGATGTTGGTTAATTCTAAAATTAATATATTAACTTTTTAATTTTTCCAACAATCTTTAAATATCATACATTTTAACATTAGTTAAGTAAAAAATTTAACATTTTAAGTTTCCTAATAATTTCAAAAATATCATTATATCCAAATAGATTTCAATTCATTTTTATGTCTTAAGTTTTATAATAATTTCAAAAATGTCATCACATCTAAATAAACATCAATTAATTTTAAAATTGACATCTTAATTTTATCATTTTTTCCAACAATCTTTAATGTCATATATTACGACATCAGTTAAATATAAAAAAAATGACATCATAAATTTCTTAATAATTCTAAAAATATTATTGCATCTAAATAGACTTCAGTTAATTCTAAAATCGATATCTTAAGTTTCATAATAATTTCAAAATGTCATAACATTTAAATACTTATTGGTTAATTCCAAAATTGTTGTCTTAAATTTTTTCATTTTTCCAATAACCTTCAAATGTCTACATGATATCAATTAAATAAAAACTATCATCTCAAGTTTCCTAAGAATTTTAAAAATGGCACCACTTCAAAATAGACATCAATTATATTTAGTAACCATCATCATATTAATATGAATAATTTCAAAAATATCATCGTGTCAATATAAACATTGATTTTGATTTTATTAATGTCTATTTAATGACTTAGAATTATAATTTTGTAGTAATGGCTACTCATTTTTGCATTGCTAAAGTTTCTTCCTTTGGCTCCACCAATCCCTACGGATATAGTTGAGTCCTTTGGGAAGACCAAGGCTTTTCCTTTTGGATAGGCAATTAATTCTCTCATCCCTTTAAATGGTTATTTGTATTTCTTGATGTCACTACTATGAATAAGTGCATAGCAAATGTCTCGTGCATTGCAAGCTAGCCCTCTAGCATAAATGTTTGCATTCAATGCACTAATCAATGCTTTCTCTAATGCATCATTCTTCTACACGCTAGCATTTTGTGCCAATCAAATCGCTTACACCTTTTGGTTAAGCTCTTGGCAACATTTCTTTTAAGTTTCAGAATAATTATTTTGCACATTTTTCATATAACATTAGACAAGCTACATCTAAACTAATTGTAGCCCACTCAAAAGTGCTCTTTAGCACCAATTAGGCTTTGATACCAAATGTTATGAGTCGATAGCTCTCTAACTAAAATTATGCGGTGCATGCTTATTACTCTTAGCTTTTATGCAAACTTTCTTATTAAATCCTCATGGCATGAATGGAAAAAATAGCGAGACTTGCATGTCTGCAAGCCATAATCGGATGTTACTGAAGCCTTCGTGCATATCAAGCTATGAGAATGCCCTATTCTAAGGCCTTTAGGAACAATAGGTCAAAAAAGGATAATTTTAAATAAAAAAAAGGATAACTATATTCATTTGATATACGTCTCATTCCATAATTTTAAGTATATAGGAGGTGATTACAAGCTAAAACACTGGAGTCTCAAATTCAATGCCAAACTACCCCATCTAAAGAACATTTTAAATTGAAAGCCATTTCTCACAAATAGATATGCTTTCTGTGAGTTGACATTAGGCATTTTCTCCATGCTTTAGATGCCCAATTAGCACCATAATCCATTGAAATGAAGATAAAAATTGAGGATCATGACCATTGGCTTTCCAAAATTTTCTTGATTCTTGAACCATGTTGAAATTACTAAAATGCTACCAAACTTTGGAAAATTAGTAAAAATAGTATATATGTTGGATTGATTTCAAATTGTAGTTACAAAATCCTTATAACATGTTTGATTTTTCCACAAAATTTTGTCCAAATTCAAGCACATTTAACTATTAAATTAGTTATAACTATCAACTTGTGATAGCAAGCCTTGGTAGTTGGATTCATATTACAAATAGTAGTTATTTTTGCTTCAAGGGTATCAATTAGACCATTTTTTTAAAAAAAAATTAAAAATTATAAATAAGTTTAACTCTCTTTGCATATAACTTTAATTGTGACAATTATTATTAGTTTGAAATACATATCTTATCACTCATTATTAGTATTTAAAGTAACATGTTTGAGTGTTTAAGTGGTGTCTTAATAGGATAAACTAGTGGAAATTAGCAAATCAAATTCTGTGACAATCACAATTTAAGGGAAGCCATGACATTCTTTTCCAAAATTTTAGTGATATAGTATTATTTGATATTATCTTTAAAAAAATTTCTTTTTCAATATTTGGAATTCAAATTCAAAATATTATCCATAGTTTAGGGTACAAAATGTGTACATGTTACATGTGAAATGGTTTATTAATTAGTGCAAGTGTACACTATCGTAAACAAGTAATAAAGTGATGAGTAAAGTATCGTTCCCTCGAGGATTGTTTCACTAAGTACCAAAATTAATAATCTTAATACTATTTGGCGAATCGATAAATCTGGAACTAAATTTGGAATTAAATTTATGCAAAGTAATTAAAATGAATATGAATGCAAATGGAGTAAAGGTAAATATGAATGAAAGCCATAGGGATTAGACTTCACTTAATAATTTCGGATTGAATCATCTAACTACACTAATTTAATTTTAACTCCCTTAACTGATAGTCGAGTTTCCTTAAATTAATTAATAACCTCTTCCAAGGTCAAATAATTCTATCATTAATTGCTAATTTACTATATTCCTATCTGAATTAAAACAACTAATCATGCATTAAGATTTATGGAACTCATTAAGACTATACAAACCATATGAATATATTCCTATTTCATATGTCGTTTATGGTTTTAATTATAGGATCCATACACATGTATCTCCTTCTGGTCTCAACATGTATATTGAGTTCATTCAAAAGGTAGTCAACTAATTGAAAGCATTAAAAATAATAATTAAAACTCAATCTAGGAAAAGAAAATTGAAATTAGTTTCAATAGATTAGGATTCAATCCGTTATTATCAAGTTACGTCATCACCCTAGGAAGATGAAGATTTAGAACATAATGAAATTGAAAACAAACTCCAAATAAAATAAAAACATCATCACATTCATGATACAAACCTAAAAATGCAATTACAAATACATGAGAATAGAAATATTATCCATCCATGTAGGAGAATAACCTAGCTTTCTATGCAAGAGGTATACAAGAAGAACTAAAATGCATGAATTAGACTACTCTTTAAATGAATGCTCCTAAATGAAATCGGCTCCTTGTTATTTATAAATGAGTGTAGGCAAAGATTTTACTTACCTAACCTTCAATCTTGACCATTAGCTAATTAACTTTGATCATTAGTTGTCAACCTTAATTCTCGTAGCAACTAGTCTTCTGGATTGTAGCTAACTTTTGACAATTAAAACGGTTGATTCACATTTTTCAATCAACATGAGAGTTGTAGAGCTGAATGTTAGCTTTAAAACGCATTAAGAAACTCCCACATTTGACATCTATAGTTCCAGTTATGATTAAAATAGTGAGCAAAGGTTAGATTCGGCCAAAACCATTGTTTCAATTTCTAAGCAACAATTGAGATCCTTAAAGGTTAAACTGGGTTTTTCTTCAAACATGAAAGTTGTAGAATTTTTTCTTAACTTTTAATCAATGTAAAGAATAATCCAATCCGATATCCATAACTTCAGATATGGCTTAAAACCTGAAACAGAGTTAAAATCTAGCATTATCCAAAAAAAATCTAATTTCTTTTCAAAGTCACGACTCATCCACAAAATACGATAGAACTTATTAAATTAAGCTTAAATAACATCCAAAAATGCATCATATAAGGGAAACTAAATATGTAAATATTTTACGTATGAGTACATAAAACAGAAGAACTTAATTGAGATATATTATGACTAAATTTTATTACTTTCATTATTAATTCGTCATATTTTTATTTCGATAAATATCAAATCTAAAGCGTCACCGAGTTTCTTTTTAGTAATGTGAAAATCTAGTTTTATCGGGTAGTTAGTGGGCCACCCTATTTGTCTATTATTTTAACTGCAATTATAAGTTTGTCGTAAACTATCCCTATCATTGTCGCTCATAATTTAATTAAGTACAAGGTCATCCTTTTCTGAATGCTACGTTTTATCTGTAGGGCTCAGAGTCTGGATTGGCCAGCTTCCCATTTATTCTGTCAACTCAACCAAACACTATTATTTGTATGTATGGTTGTTTATAAATTTTCATAAGATACTGATCGAAGATCTTAGCTTGATTCTCCCCTCCGTGTCGAAATTGATGTTTAAGTTTAAACTTTACGGTGTTGCATTTTGTAGTGCTCAAATACTTCTGACTTCTGATCCGTCAAGGCATAAGTGAAAGTGACGGTATCATTATATATGGAAATGCTGCTTCTGATTGAGTGAATAAATTCTTGCCGGAAGTTAAATTTTTTAAGAATTAGTTAAATTTCATTGTAAATTTTTTGGAATGTGCTCGAGATTGGTTAGTTTATCATGGAAATTAAAAATTTTCACATGAAGTTCTTTTTACTTAAAAAGAAAGATAGGTAAGTAACTTTTTTTATTTTGTAAAAAGTACAACTTCTTGCAAAACCCTGCTTAATTTCTATTTTGCCAATTAATAATCAATCAAATAATTTGCTTATATTCTACTTTCAAGAATATTGCACTTTCTATAACTATTTGTAAACTAAATTATTACAAATGTGGTTAACAAACAAGCATATATTTAAAACGGAAAACAAAATATTACAGTCTATGATGAACTTTACATCGATCAAGCCATGCTTATATTATTATTAATTTTTTTTTCTTTTTGAATTAAATCTAATGATGAATGACAAAAAGAAAGCAACTATTCACATTAATATTCATAATTTCCTTTTCTTCTCTAGGAACGGCTAAGAGAGAGAAAAAAATAGGGCAGAAAATTTCTCCTTTGAACATTTGGTTCCAGTTTTTCTTCACTGCAGAATACTTTCACCAAACCACCTCACCCTTTGAGTTTGCATGCATGCACCGCAAATTAGAAAACCAAAACATCAGAAACCAAATGGCTTGAAACCGTTTTCAACATCAGCAGATTCAATCATGACACAAGAAACGACATCCCCATGATCCGATGTTTCCAAGGTTGATGTCAACAAAGTTACCGGCCCAAGGGAATCCAAAGAAAGTTCATAGGAATTAGGTATGCAATCACAATTAAAGGATACTTGATTGTGAGCCATAATCTCTTCCTTAGGCTCAATTTTTGGTGATGAAAGTATGAAAGGTTGATCTTGCTTGCTTGGAATTGGAAGGGTGTCACTGAAGCTAAGAAATATGGAAGAGTGAGGAGGAGAACCTGGGTAATCTAATACAACATCAGAGTATTGCAAGTTATTGCAAGTGTGATGCCCATAATATGTCGTCCTAAACAAAGGAGGATCCTCTTGAATTCTTTGCACGTGTTTGATTGCTTGGCAACCTTGCTCATCCTTATGAGTACATCTGTAGTAGTTCCTGCATATGCATATTACTTAATGGATATATCCATATATAAATTAGATTCACAACTGCATAACGTGGTTTGAAATTACAGTTGCATTAAATTGTGAATAACAATATTACAGATAAACATTATATATATATATATATATAACTGTTACAATCCAAAATTGCAAAAAATTATAGTTATGATCAATAATCTATAATTATAAATAAGGTTTTAAATTACAGTTTGGAATCCCAATATTGTGCACAATAATGGAATTGCTAGGTATATCACATCCGCAATTTTGTCCTACAACAATTATATTTTTCTCTATTTATCCAAAATTTTGCTAACTGCAAATTAAAACTATGATTATACGGCAAAGAGAAATTTTCTTCTAATGTATAGAATTTAAAAAATATATGAGATTAAAGGTAGAAAAAAAGAAACTGATACTCTACCGGTGAAGCATTTGATCTTGTATCAAAAGCAAGGATTCGGTCCTTAATTTGGGCTTGCCAGAAATTAAAGTAGCTGGATAATAGGAGTTAAATTGGAAATTAAAGATTAATACCTAAGGTATTTAACGCTCAGTATCTTTTTCTGCCCATATTTCCTCCATTCATGACCATCGTCAATCTCGGCCGAGGTCTCCTTGGTCCATGTTGGAATATTTCTTCTGCAAAATCAAAATTGCGGTTTTAAGATTTCCTATTCATTAATTTGCACAACTCAACCAATTATCCGCAACTTGTAATCTTTTTGAACGATGAAATATCTTTTATCTACTTGCACACTTACGTAAAAATTAATTAACTTAATGTAAACTTTGCTGTCTATAAAGATGTCAAACAAAAACAACAATTATTCATATATAATTGACAGGCATTTTCTCTAACATTCAATCAGAATAAAAGGATTTGAAACTGAATTTATCTATAAACACAATAATTTGTTAACGAAAAACTGGCAAAAGTACACACACACACACACACATAACACATAAGGAATGGATAAGGAATTACTTATACTTACTTTCTCTTGTAGCAACCTCTTCGATTTTTAGTGATCAAAGCATTGCAACTTGGTTCCAGATCCTCAGACTTCGGGTACTTCTTCCGACAGCAAGAATCTCTGACAGAGAGCTCATCATGGGACTGACAAATGGTATTAAGAAGAAAAAGGGAGTTCGTAAAAGATCTTAGAATGTTTTGGACAAGTTCTTCAGCAGATGGTGTCGTTGAGCCTTCATCTCCATCCCATCTTTGAACAAGTTGAAGGAGCTGATTGGCAGATTCACAGCCCCTGATGAGCTCGTCCGTTGCCGTTTTCCAATCTGAAAGCTGATTTCTCTCCATCCTAGCTAGCACTTGCTGTTTAGTTTGATGAGTAGCGGAACGAGAACAGACGCACAGGCTTTTATTATATTTGGGATTCGGCAGGCCCCCAACTTGCAATTTACAATTTACTGGCTTTTTTTATTTAGAAGTTTTTCAGGGCTCAGATTCAACTTTTCGGGAGTGGAATCAATTTTTACACTTAAGTTATATTTTTTTAATTACATATTATGTTGAATTGGGGAAATTTTCTATTGTTGTATTAGTATTAAAAATTCAATGCTACTTTCATTCAAATTTTTACAAAATGTGTTAATTTTTCTGTAAAAATCAATTACAAGATACATTTTATTATATGTTAATAAATAGAAATAAAATTTGATATTAAAAATTGAAAATCTAATACATTTATCAAAATTTGAATGACAATAATACTAAACTTCCAATATTAATATAGCTTAAAGTACACTTAGTTGATAAAAAATAACAAAGCTTATTCTTTTATGTATAGCTTAAAGTACACTTAGTTGATAAAGAAGATGATGAGGGTAAAGGAACGATGTTATTAAAGTCAAGTTTATAACATGGAAGATTTTAAAGAGAATTAGACTACAACATTATTGAAACAATTAAACAAACAAAGGACCCCTCAAGTTCAGCTATCATATCAGAATTATGTCAAGTTTAGAGCAAGTATGTTATTTCAATCGCACTATGAAAAAAAAATGTGGTCACAAAATTATTTTCTTAGATCAACCTCATCTTACTAAAATTGACCTATGATTTGAACAGACTATTATTTAATTATATTATATATAGAACAGAATAACAGTTGTCATCTAATTTATGAAGTACTAAAAGAGACTTATTACTTAACTAATACGAAGCAGTAATAATAATAAAAACCTAACCAATGATAACAAAATGAAAAAAAAAATAACATGGAAGATTTTCAAGAGAGTTAGCATATAATATTGAAGTTTAAATTTGATTCATTATCAATCTAAAATATCTTACATTGTCAATAAATTAAAAAAAAGGCACTTTATTAAAAAATAATAATAATTAAGAATTTTCATAAGAACACCACAAACTAAAAAAATTTCTTACACATACATATATTAGTAGTATCAAAATAGAGTTTGAATTTAATTCACTATTAATATAAAATACTTTATACTATTAATCATTAAAAAGAAAACATATCACTAAAAAGTAATTATAATTAAGAATTTTTAACAATAGTAAAAGAGTTTTAATAATTTTTTATTAATATAATAAGACATGAATAATTGATAGTGTAAATTTGATTTACATCAAGAGTGGATCAAATTTAAATATACTAAAATATGTATTTATTTACTGATATGGTATATCCCATAACTTATAAAATAACAAGGAATTGTTGCCATATTAATTAGAAAAGAAAATTCCCTTCCAATTATAAAAACTAAAACACTTGAAAATTTCACTTCAAACATAGTACTGATACACACTGAGACACAAAAATTAATATTAATGTTATTTAAATGTTGTTTTAATATAAGACTAAAAATATTTGCAGATTGACCCCTCAAAAATTACTTAAATGTCTTCAATTTTCTTTTTGCGCTTGGGAATAAAGATTGGTACTATTAATTTATAAAATCATTTCTAATTTGAAACCTAAAATTAGGTCAAAAAATTAACAGCACTGAGATTTACTTTACCTTTAAATTTAATCTCAGTATATATAGAATTCATATAAACTAGAAGACATGAATTACCTTCTGAAGCTCGATCAACTCTTGGGTTGGAATCGAACCTCTGCAACTTTCCTCCAAATCCTCGGATTTGGAGCTTTGAAAATAAGTGGCAAAGTCAAGAACCAAGAAATAATGAAATTAAGTATGTTTTAATATTTTGGTGGAGAAAATTTTAAAAAGTAATGAAAATATTTTAAATGAAACACATAATTGTACATAAAATTTAAAAAAGTTAATGAAGATATATGCTCATATATATATATATATATATATATATATATATATATATATATATATATATATATATATCCGTATGACGATCTCTCACTTTCATTGCAGAAGTTTGTAATTTAAGGCAAAGCTTTTCAAAAGCAAAATGTTATTTGTAATGATCTTTGTGTCTTCAGCAGATAATGTTCAGAACTGGTCTTAAACAGGCTCCTTCTTCATTCAGTTAATAATTGAAGATGTTAATCTGTCGCCAGCTCTTGTCTTTGTCACTTTGCAATCCGAAGACTAATTTTCCATCTGTAGCCAGAGCATCATCCGACTTTAAAAGTAGTATTTCTTTGCCAACAGGGTGATGCAAAAGAGAACGGTCTGCATTGGAACTGAAGGTCTTCAAAGATTAGAGTTTTTATCCCGTAAAATCTTACAATTTTTTTATATATATTACAAATATAATAATTTATGCTGCAACTTTTCATTTAAAAAAAAGTTATAAGCTTTCATAAAATTTTATAAAAATTACAATCTCAAGTCTTAAACAGTTGTAATTTTCCTTGAAAAAGGTAATAAGTTTAAATAAAAAAAATCACAAATTTTATAAAAAAAAGATATAAAAATTTATTACATCACACAATTTTCTGCAAGAAATTATAAAAGTATATCTTTCCAGGTTTCTATTCAAAATTTATTAACGTCTATGGTGTAATGCATGTTATGAGATATAACATGTGTCTCGAAATTTTTCTCTTTCCGTGTTTTTAATTCAAATTTACATGTGTTAAGTCACCAGGAATCCTGTTATAGGCAAAACCACCCTTCTGTTCGGGCTGACTTATGTTTTGTCGTATTATTGTGTGAAACATTACTAAATTAACGAATCTCATTCATCTATAAAATGAAAGATATATTTTAAAAAGTAAAATGTTGGATGAAATAAATGATCATTATTGATAAAAAAAATCGAGGATGAAATAAATATAAATTAAATTTTAATTTTTGGTGATTTTTATTTATTAAATTCTTGATTTTTAGTTTTATTATTAATAATTATAACTATTCAGTTTTTAATATTTTTTTATTTTATAAAGATATTTTTACAGAAAAATTTTATATATTCGTATATGAATGAAAGAGTGATATTTGTATTTTACTATTATAAAAAATGATACCTATAATACTTAGAGTCATAGGCAAAACTTATAGGTTTAATATAGAATATATAATTTTTATTTTATTTTAATAATTTATAATTGTATTCTTAAAAAATATTTTCTAAAATAAATAAACATAGCCCCGAGTACATCACACCCCTGGCGGAGCCAAATTCATGGTAATAATTTGGTTAGTGGAGTCTATCAATGCAATGTGGGGTCATGAGGCTTGCATCCTATCCTCGACGGCACCGACGGAGGACGATTTTGCCCTTGTAATTTTGATGTGTCAACTGTGAGGTTATCAAGGCATTCAAGCATGGAGAAGTCCAAAGTTGCCTCATGGAGCCACTACTAAGCTAAATGGCACATTCTAATTAGTGGGTCATGGGTCATCGTCAAATTCCACTAATCCATGCTTTTAGACTTTACTCCCACGTGACAACCAACGAAACCCTAACTCATTAGTCTTCCGTATAATGAGTTTATTTTGTCCATTTCCTTGTTCGATTTTTTATATTCATTTTTATATTCTCTCATTCGTAAAAGGAAGAAACGCAACTCTAGTATCTAAAAATGAATTTTTCTTTGCAGGTGGTACGCCTACTCTCTCGAGAAACACATCATCTATCGCCACGTTTTTTTTTAGATTAAAAAAAATACATGTAATGTATCTAATATAACCATTTTCAGAACTTTCGATCAAATATATGTTATATACTACTGTTTTTATGATCATTGGATTCAATTAAAATTTAATTTATGTGGAATTAAATCCATTCTTCACACATGTCGTTATTAATTTCTTGCCTCATTAAAGGTACTATATAAGATTTTGACGTATCAATATTCACTTTACTATTGATCTATTTAATAACTATTGCGAGTAAAGCCATGAATGAAAGACATGCTCTCTTTTCGTATTTTCAATATTTTAGTTGTTTTAATTTAATACCAAGAAATTATTAAAATTTCTTAATCATGATATTGATTAATTATATCAAATTTAAAGTCTTAAAATATTTTGTAAGTTTATCAAATGAGTCAGTTCATATAAATACAAACTAGTCCATACTACCCTTATCCAAAATCGGTTCAAGTTTAAGAAATTCAAATTTGACAAAAACTCACAATGAACTAGACTAACCTATAGATTTCGAGTGCGAATTCACAAACTTTATAAATACAAGCTGATTTGTGACAAACCAAGTTTATAATTTACTAATTTGTATTATCCATATCTAAAAATGGGTTTAATGTTAAAGATCCAAATTCACCAAAATTTATGATAAATATAGATCGATTTACGGATCATGACTCATTTGACACCCTTTAATATTTTGAAAGGAATGCTCAAATTTTATAGATTTAAAAAAAAATTGTTTATGATGATAGACAAAGATTCATTTGAATTTTAGTTTGACAAGAACTTCAATTTGAAACATAAATCCAATTTCAAATTGTTAGGAAATTTTCTTAAATGATTACAATGATGCAAAAGTATGTTAGCATAATTTAAGATAAGAAAAAGATGAAAATTATGAGATATAAATATTTAACATAATTTGGCTTTTAATATACTTCATAAACAAAAAAATAATAAATAAAATTCACTATGAGGAATTAAAGAGAGAAAATTATAAAGTGTATAGCCCTTTCAAACCCACACCCGAAATACATTCAAAATATCTCATGGTCTTCTTCTACCTAATGGTACATATTTTCACAAATGGTATATAAAATCTTCACTTTCAATATATATAATTTCACTAAAAATTAAGAACAAACAATGGAATTTCAAATAACCTCCCATGGAATTACAAACACAAATTCTCTCATCTTTGTCTCTTCAATCAATTATTCATACTCAAATACAAGATATTTATATGCCTTGAAAACTAGTTAAAATAAAAGAATCTAAATTCAAAACCAGAAATAATTATGAATCAATAACAATCCCAATTTAAATAGAAGAATAATCTAAAATAGGAAATAATCACAAATTGATAAATATTAGCATTTGAATCAAATCCTAATTATTTCTACCTTTACACAAATTTCATCATCAAAACTCTTTAACCTCTAAATTTTGAATAATCTTCTCAAAAAATCATCAACGTTTTCAAAACTCCACCTCTAATGGAGTGTATTAATACTTTAGAATTTAGGATTTAGAAATACAAAACTAAGTTTTTGCAAAACTCCACCTCCAATGGAGTGCATTAACACTTTATGCACCTCCAATGGAGTGAATTAATACTTCACACAAATGTCATCTTCTTCGCGAAGAGTTCTCCATACAAAATCAAGTTATTGCTCAACCAAAATTTGAAATTGATAAACTCTAAAATAAATCTATACCAAAACTTTTTTACTCAATCTAAATGCAATAGTAGAACCAACCAAGCCCATTTCAATGACTAAGAACCAAACACGACAAAATTGAGCTCTAAAATTATTTGTTGGAAAATTTTCTTAGATGATTATAATGAAGCAAAAATGCATATTGGCATAAGTCAGAGATTAAAGAAATAAGAAAATCATAGGACAAAAATATTTAACATAGTTGGCCTTTTATCCTATTTTATAGGTGAAAACAATAAATAAAATTCATTAAGAGAAATTAAAGAGAGATACATTACAATGTATTTGACCATTCTCAAACTCACACTTCAAATATACCTAAAATAAATCACAATCTTCTTCTAATTAGCAATATATATTCTCATAAATAATATATACACTCTTTACTTTCAATAAAAATAATCTTACTAAAAGAATAAGAACAAATTGTGGAATATCAAATAATCCTCCATATGGTTACAAATACCAACTATCTCATCTTAACCTTCTCAAAAAATTGTTCATACCCAAATATAAGATATTTATATGCCTAAAGACTTGCTAAAACAAAAGAATCATAATTCAAAATAAAAAATAATTATAAATGACAACAATTCCAATATGAATAGAAAAAAATCTCAAATTGGATCAAATCATATGAATTAACTTGGAGTTTTGTCCTTATGTTTTACAAAAAGATTGGACCCATATATTGGCTTCAAGTTAGATGAAAATTGCTTTGAGATATAATTATGATTCCTTACTATGAATCTCTTTCAATGATAAGGCTTAAAAGGTTAAATTATCCCTAATTGTATATCCTTGTGTGAGTGTGTTTGTTTTGATATTTGATCAAAGGCGAGCGTTAATGTTGTTATCTAATATTTTTAGCTGTATATTTTTCTCGACTATCTTATGCTGTGCAAGTTTACTCTATTGAACAAGATTGGATTTTTATACTAGCTACCAAATAAATTTTTCTTTGATAATCTTAATTAATGACACCGATTGATTGTACCCATAAAATGTGAAAATTTATTTCTTACCTTCATGTTTTTATTTATTTTACTTAATGATAAGGCTTCTATATCCTAAATTTCTACTCCACAATGTTTAGTTGATATTTATAGCTAGGACCACTACAAGAAATAATAGTGATACGTAAAATATTTACATATTTATTTTCCCTTATATGATGCATTTTTGGATATTATCTTGTTTAATTTAATAAATTTAGTTGCATTTTGTGAATGAATCTTGAATTTGAAATGAAATCAAAATCTTTTAGATAATGCTGTATTTTGACCTTGTTTCAGGTTTTAGGCTATATCTGGAGTTCTAGATATTGTATTGGGTTGTTCTTTATATGGTTACAAAGCTAAGAAAAATCTCTGCAACTTTCATGTTTAAAGAAAAGCCCAGTTCGGAATTTAAGGATCTCAAATTCTGCTTGGAAGATGAAACAGTGGTTCTGACGGAATCTAACCTTTGGTTACTAATCTAATCATAACTTGGGATATAAATGTCAAAATTAGGAGTTCTTTGCGACATTTGAAAGTTAAGATCCGGCTCTACAACTCCTATGTTGACAGGAAGATGTAAATCTTCCATTCTCATGGTGAAAAACTACCAACAAGTCAGAAGAATTGTTGCTGCGAAAATTAAAAAAGGGTAGTTAGAGATCATGGGTGGTAGCTAAAGAATGTGATTGGTAGCTAATGGTCAAGATTTATGACTTGCAGCTGATTCATTCACCTATAAATAGGTAGAAGTGGAGAGCATTTGCAGCATTCATTGATTCATGCATCTTAGATAGTAGTTTAGTTCATGCATTCTTAGTTCTTGTATGCCTCCTACATGGAAGGCTAGGTTTTCCTCCTATATGGAAGGTTTTACCTCCTACATGGATGGATAGCATTTCTCTTTTCATGTATTTGTAATTATAATCTTATGTTTGTATCATGAATATGATGATGTTTTTATTCTATTTTATGTTTGTTTTTAATTTCATTATGTTCTAATTTTTTTATCTTCCTAGGGTGATGACGTAACTTGATAATAACGGATTGAATTCTAATCTATTGAAATTAATTTTGATTTTATTTCCTAGATGGAGTTTTAATTATTGCTCTTAATGCTTTTAATTGATTTGCCACCTTTTGAATGAACTCAATATGTGTATTGAGACCGGAAGGAGATACATGTGTATGGAACCTATAATTAAAATCGTAAATTGCATATGAAATAGGAATATATTCATATGGTTTATGTAGTCTTAATGAGTTCCATAAATCCTAATGCATGATTAGTTGTTTTAATTCACATAGGAATATAGTGGATTAGCAATTAATTATAGAATTACTTGACCTTGGAAGAGGCTAGTAATTAATTTAGGAAAACTCGACTATCAATTAAGGGAGTTAAAATTGGATTAGTGTAGATAGATTATTCGATCCAAAATTGTTAAGTGAAGTCTGATCCCTAGGTCTTTTATTCATCTTCATCTTTACTCCAATTGCATTCATATTTATTTTAAGTATTTTCTGCATCAATCTTTATTTACTCACTTCATTCTCTAACTAATCGCTTTGCCAAATAGTGTTAGGATTATGAATTTTGGTACTTAGTGAAACAATCCTCAAGGGAACGATACTTACTTATTACTTTATTACTTGTTTACGATAGTGTGCACTTACGCTAATTGATAAACCATTTTACACGTAACAAATAGCAACACCAATGATACTTTTTACAATGATAAAAATTTGGTTGTCAATGATTCATGCCAAGACTTTTACTGATAACAAAGTTACCAGTGATGCAACAAAATCTAATGGGCACCAATTTTCTTGGATGAGAAAATTTTTGACAAGAAAAATACACCCTTCAATGACGACAAAAGTTGTTAGTAAAACCTCCCTACTTTATTGATGATAATTGTTGTCCATGTAAACTAAAATCAAATATTGGTGGGAAAATTCAACTTTTAATAACAACTTTATCATCATTAAAAGGTAGACTTTAATTAATGATAAAATATCTTCATTGAAGAGTGGCACAGGAAATTATGCCCTACTTTTCAGCAACAACAAATGATGACACTAGTCATCAATGAAAGTTTTGAACTTTCAACGATGACAATATCATTGCTGAAAAGTGGCATAGGAAATTGAGCCCATAAATAACCTATCTAATACTAATAAGAATGTTATTGATGAAAGTTAGACAGTTTTACCGATGACTCTTCAATAATAATTAAGAATTTTATCGTCATTGATGAGTCTATCTATAAATACCTTCGAAGCACCATTTAAAGTTCATTTCGTGCAAAGAAGAGGGAAGTAGTAGAGTGAAAGATTAAGGTAAGTGAAGTTTTATAATTTTTTATAATGCAATATATTTTTTATTTATATATTTTTGTAATGTAGTATAATTTCTTATGTATATATTTTTGAATTGTTACATGTTATTGTTGTCCATTATTGTTTGTGTTTAGCGTTTAGAGAGTACTTGATCCGTAAATTTATTTCATTGATGTATGTAAATCAAATTTTATAACATTTTATTTGAATATGTAATTTATGAGTTGAATAATATGAAACGAATTTATTTACTTTCATAATATGATTACTTTAGTATAAAATAATTCCTATTTGACTTTATATGTTATAAATGTTAAATGTATTTACATAATTTTATTTTAATGTAAAATTTAAAAATGTAAATTCTCTTGTTATTATGTTGCCAAGTAAAATTATAATTTTACATAATACGATATGTGTATGAAATATTTAGTTAGGTTAGTATGAAATGAAGTTATTATAGGATTTTATTTACAAATTTTAGAATTTAGAATGTAGTTTAAAGTATAAAATTTTTAGTTACATTAAAGTAATGTAAAGTATGAAATTAGAATTATTACATAAATATATTTTAAAACATATATTGACATAAGAATAAACTTTTGGTATGTAGTTAAATGTTTTGAATATAACATAATGAAAATATTTAATAAAAAATTAAATGATATAAATATATTTAATAAAAATATTATGAATATATGAATAATATATTTTGAAAGATTTAAAAATTTAGAACAATTACATATGTAAAGAATAAAATTATATATTAAATAAGTTAAAAAATATTGAGATATTGAAAATAGAAGACATAAAAAAATGTTGAATATATAAATAAATCATTTCAATGGATTGCAAAAGCCAATATTTTTATACAATAATGAATAAAAGCAGATATCATAGACATGAATAATAATAATGATTATACAAATGCAAATACGCCTTATAAAAATGTAATGACTACATAAATATATTTGAAATAATATATTTATATGAATGTTAGGTTTTGAAAATGAAAATCACATTTGGGTTAATATAAGATAATAAATATATGTTAATGAAAATATGTTAATATAAAAAATTCAAATTACAAAAATATATCTGAATAATTGTATATTAAATATATGAATAAATAATTTTAACTAATTAAAGATTAAAATTTTTTATATTCAACAATAACATTAGATATTGAATAAATAAATAATAAGAATAAGAAAAATACATGCAAATCACACACAAAATAGTAACAATAAAATTATATATGATTATATATTTTAACAAAATTAAAAATCATAAAGATATCGTGATAAAATATAATGATTATTTTAATATATTTTACATAATCCCCGTTAACATGAAAATAGAATTTGAAATATATAATTAAATATTAAAAAATATAACTTAGTAACTATATTTTAATAAAAATGTATAAAAAATTAAATCTTAAAAATGTATGCAGTAAAAATATTATGATGATATAAATATGAATTTTTAAAATATTACAAGAATTTAAATTTTTACATCACTAAGAATTCTCACATAAAATACAATCTATGTCAATTTAATGATTATATAATCATAGAAATTTGAAATTTTTGAATGCTTGAAAATTTACCAATACTTGTAAAATATATATCTCATTAAAAAAAGTTAAATTGTTCATCTTAGGAATGCAATAAAGTAAGGTCAAAAATTGAATTCTTAATTCTAAAATGTCAAATGTGACATTTTATATGGATATTTTAAAATTTTAACAATGCAGAGAATAATATACTTGAATAACGATATTCATAAAATGTAGTAATTTAACTTTAAAATTATTGTAAATATATTTTTACAATAATTTTAAATAGAATTTCATTTGCATTATAAGCTTAAAGCTATTCAAGAGTTGATTAACTTTTATACTTTAACTAACACTTGAATTATCCCATAAAATTGGACATTTTATGATATATTTTATAATTATTATTAATAATTTATCTTATTCCTATTTGACATTGTAGAAATTTCTTAACATCCTCACTGTTCTTCAGGTGTGAACTATGCCGATGTATAATTTACACATTTGGACAATTATAGGAAAATGCTACCAAAATTTTCATGTGTAAGAAATAATGAGGGTGGATAAATTGATACAATTATAACTATAGAAATATCTCGAATAGAATAGGGCTTTACCCTTTAGAAATGGAGTAATACAATGGATTTAGAGCGCATAACAAATATTGATCATAATTCTTAATTTCATAAGAAGATGTCTTTTTCCTATTCAATGGTAAATATCTATGGATAAAAGTAAGATGCATTTATTAGATCGCTTGTCGGATGAGTATTGGAACAATGTATTGGCATTTGTTAAAAAAGCTAAAAACTTTATTGATAAAAGGGTTTTAGTGAGATGCCCATGCAAAAATTGTGTGAATATATTATTTCAAAAATTAGCAATGTTAGAGGCACATATTATAGATAATAAATTTCATCCATTATACATAAATTGTGTGAATCATGATGATGTGAATGGTTCGACTTCTGAGAGGACGAAGGGGTATCTTCTAACGATAAGGATAAGATGATAGACATTATACATGATTTCATCGGCCCTTGTACAACTGAAGAAATAGTTTAGAATGAAGGAAAAAGGAATAAGGGTGCATCCAAAGGGGACACTAGATCAAATTATAGCAGTTACAATAACATTTTTAAACAAATGGAAACAAAATTGTATTCAAGATACATAACTTTTTCAGCCTTGAACTTTCTAGTGAAATGCATGCACTTAAAGGTGCTATATAAATGGACTAACAAGTCATTTGATGCTCTTTTAAAGTTGTTAAAAGAGGCACCTTCAAAAGATAATAAATTACCAAAATCACACTATGGTACAAAGAAATAACTTAACAAATTAAGGTTAGATATGAGTCAATCCATGTGTGCAAGCATAATTATGAACTTTTTTTTGGAAAGAACATGCTTTAAAAGATAACTATCCAATCTATAGGAAGAGCAGATGGATAAACAAAAATATGAAAGAAAAAAAGTGCCTAAAAAATGTTTCAATATTTTCCACTGACTCATTGGTTAACACTATTATATGGGCAAGGCATAATGCAAAGGATATGATATAGCATCATACTAGAAGGTCAATAAAGGATGGGGTAATGTGATATTCAATTGATGGAAAAGCTTAGCAATAATTCAATAAGAGGCATCCTAATTTCTTCATAAACCCACGTAAGATAGGCTCAAGTGCAAATGAATTTAATCCTTTTAGTGATAGAAACTTATCTTATAGCATGTGGCCAGTAGTGATGACTACTTATAACTTGTCACTCTGGATCTACATGAATCAATCCATTTTCATGTTGACTTTGTTAATACTGGGACCACAGTCATCAGGTAAGGACATTGATGTCTTCTTAAGATCAATTTTAGAAGAATTAAGACTTTTTTAAGACGGAGTTAAGATTCAAGATGCTAATACAAATATAATATTCAACATGCGAGTAACATTGTTGTAGACTATGAATAATTTTCTTATATGAAGTAATCTCTCTGGATAGAGTGGATAAGGCAATAAAGCACGCCCTATATGCAATGATGATACCTTATCAATTCGAGTTAGGACAAAATAGCCTATGTTGGTCATTGTCATTGGCTTCTAAGGAGTCACACATGGAGAAATAAAAAGGAATTCAATAGAAGGCCAAAAAGGAGAGTCCTTCCTCATCCTCTTACTAATGAAATTATCATGGACCAACTAGGTAAGGTAAATCAGAGACTTCCTAAAAAACTTACTTAGTTTGGTGGTATAAAATGAAATAGGGGTGCTGATGAACTTAATTAGAATAAGAAGAACATATTTTTCAACCTTTTGTATTGGTTGATAATGAACTTGAGGCACAATATTGATGTGATACATGTTAAAAAGAATACATGTAACAGTATTTTAGATATATTATTAGACATTGAACATAAAATAAAAGATATACACAATGCAAAACAAGATCTAGAGAACATAAAAATAAGGCTAAACTTACATCTGTATAAGGAGAAGGGGTTAACTTTTCAAATCACATGATGCATATATGCTCAACTAGGATAAACGAAGACAATTTTACTAGTTTTATAAAAAAAATGTGAAATTTCCTAATGGGTTTGCTAGGAGTTTCAAAAAGAATGTAACTAATTGTAATATGAAATTGAAGAAACTGAAATCACATAACTATCATGTTATTATGTAGAGATTGTTAGGACCTTTGGTCTGAGCATTTTTGCCAAATGAACTATTAGGTCCAATTATTGAGTTATGCAACTTTTTTAACTAAATATGTGCTAGAATTCTTATCAAGAGGGATGTCCTGCAAGCTAAGCAAAACATTGTCTTCATTTTATCCAAGCTTGAAAGGATATACCCTTTGGCATTCTTTGATATAATGGTTCACCTAGTGATGCATTTGCCTAAAAAAGCATTGTAAGGCAATCCCATTCATTTTTTATGGATATATCTATAGGAGAGATACATAAAAAGTTGAAGAATTATGTTAAGAATCATGTGTGACTTGAAGGTTCAATTGCAAAAAAATATATTATTGATGAGGCATTAATGTTTTGTTCTATGTACTTAGAAAGAGTGGAAACTAAATTTAATCGGCTTGACCGAAGTCAAGATGTAGTATCCAAAAACATAAAAAAAAAGCATTGCTAGTGTTCAGATCTTAATGACGACCAGTGGAAAAAAAGACCATTTCTCACTTCAACAGGATAGATCGAGATGTTGTCATATGGTATATCTTGAATAATTGTGCCAAAATCAAAAAGTATCTTTAGTAAGTCTCTATAAACATTCATAATTTTGTCCCAATTAACTATAACAAACTAAAATACATATATTATGTAATGAATATCAGTAAGAGCTTGAATGAAGTAATGCTAAAAATAATTATCAATTACAAAGAATAAAATTTCTTGCATGGTTTTACTTTAAGGTAAAGACATATTCTTTCTAACTATGTTATACAAATCATGTAAATATTATTCTTTGTGTATACTTTTTCTCCAATTTAACTCTTTATACAAATACTATTTATGTACCATTTACACAAGAATAGTTCCCTAGAAGCCACTGAATAGCTATTATGATTAACTTCCAATCCCAATTTTACTATTATAACATATTTAGCATGTATTGTAAATAGAGTACACTTTGTAGTTAAAAATCAAGATGTGAAGCATAAAACATAAAGCATGGCATTTTTATTCCAAGAACTGATGGTAACATATTTTATGATATACTGGAGGACATCATAGAGTTAAATTATTTAAATAAATACAATATGACTCTATTCAAGTGCAAATAATATGACATTGATCCAAGAAAGAAAAAATTTTACATTGACAAGAATATTACAAGCATCTCCATTAATGGGTAGTGGTACAAAGATGACCTCTGCAAACTTGTAACCTAAGCAAAATAAATTTTTATATTGAAGATCTTCTTAATGAATCAAATTGAAGGGTCATCCATAATGTGATACATTATGACATATGGGATCTACCAGATGATTATGCCATGCACAAGACTTACCATTCTTGTAGGAAAGCAATTCCTCCAATTTCAACCTTATAGTTGACCTTGGAGATTTCACTTAGTAAACTTGAGATACCAAAAAAATGGTCCTTCAATCATTTCATCTTCTAGGAATACTGATTCTGCCATAGAAGGAATAAACATCTTCATCAACGATGAAGACAGTTTGAAAAATGAAACAATTAAAGATTATATAAAGGAGGGGCTTCCACAATTTGACAATGATGGAGAAATTGATAAGCATGAGGATGAGTTTGTTATATTCACCAACGCTAATTCAAATTATGGAAATGACATTTTTTGTATTATAACTCATAATTGTATAAAAGTAATTGTGTAATTTCATTATATAACTACAGTAATTTATATCTTGTCATCAATTAGTTCAATCTTGAACTTTTCTCTTGAATATTTTTAAAATGTGCATTATCCTATTCTTGGTGGAGTTGAGACACAATAACATAGAGGTGACGATTGGGGGGACCTTCCATGCCAGCCCACCTACATTCCATTTCAATGTGAATGATCAAGTACTTTTTTCTTATTGTGCATACTTAAGTTGATTATTTATTAAATATAAATTCATGATACTAATATTTTCTCTTATCCATTAAAGCTATAGCTCCAAGAAAAAAGGGTCTAAATAAGTCCCTCGACTACATAAGAAGATGGAAAGGAGAAGGAAAAATCAGTGGCTGTACAGTTTGATACAACTGGTACATGATATACAATTGGTATGAATGCTAGTCATCTCCCTTGTGCTATAGGTAGTATTATTCGAGCCCACATCCTGCCCTATTATAAATTATGGTAGTTAGTGCCTCAGCAACTGTAGGATAGAGTTGTGCAGAAAGTCCACGTAAGTATCAATCTCCTCCCTATCTTAACTTATTTATATTTGATATTGAAATTATTGGATATGGTACTCACAAATTTGTTAAATGTCTTCTAACATAATCTTATTTCGAGTTCCAAGGCATTTCTAATGCTAAATGGGACAAAGCAGTCAATGGTTTGATACGGACTATTGCTGACCTCTATAGCAACTAGAAATACAGGTTAGACAATCACTTTCTATAGCATGGAGGCAATTAGGAGCAAGATTTCGACCTAGACCGTGCTAAGCATTACATGTCATGATCTATCTTACCCAAAATATGGCAGATGTGTGTATAGTTCTTTGATAGCGACATTTATAAGGTAAGTGTGATAATTAATAAATTTGTGTAATTATTTCATACATCTAAATTGTATTTCAATTATGACTCTTAAACATAAAAATTTTGTATGATTATTTCTTAATTTATAGGAGTTATCTATGAGAAATGTAGAAAATATGGCAAAAAAGGTGATGAATGACTAGCATGGATTGAAATCTATTACTACACATTATTATGATAAGGTAATTTAACTTATTATTCATGATTTAAATGTATAATTTGTTAGCCAGCTTAATTATGTTCATCTTTTTTTCTTGTAAAACATGAATAAAGACATAAGGATACATGTAAGCTGCAATTAGTGCCAGATAACTTTAGGGATCAACACATGTATAGGACAAGGGAGTAGGTGTATTCAACCCCCGAGGAGCAATATGTAAGTTAGTTAAACCTTATATTTTAAAAATAGAAATTTTATCAATAGATTTTATAATCTTTATAATTGGTTTTTATTTTAATAATTCAAGACGAAGATAACTGAGCTAGCAACTCAACAAGCACAATCTAATGTATCATCCATTAGCTTGCTTGGCACTCCTATACAAATCAATAAGGATGCCATCACCAATGAGTTGCTTGGCACTTATCGAGGGTACAGGAAGGCAATCAGTTACATGTTAGCTAGCCAGTCATATCGTTTAGCGAGCACTTCAGATTCCAAGGCTAATTCACAATACGTCTCCTAAGTTAATGAGTTGCAAAAGTAACGCAGCAAAGTTGACAACAACTTAAGCAAAACCAAAAGCAGCTTAAGTAGAGCCAGTAGTTGATTTAGGAGTAACAACAGTAGCAAATGCAGTAGTAATGGGGGATTTACTTCATGGAGCTTACCTCCCTGTTCAGACAGCAAATGCTTACACTACCTATGCCTCCGTTTGCTTTTGCACAGCCTGGGTCGAGCAAATTTGCACCAACACCCCCTACTTAGCCACCTCATTCCACCAAAGCACCACCTTTAATGTATTATCCATATCCTTAAGATAATGATAATGATGATAATCTTAGCATAAATAATGATACATCTGAATACCTACACCTTCTTTCCTTGTAGATGATTATGTATATACAATTTTTTTTATTTACTTGTATAGATATTTTTATGAATCATGTATATATATATTTTTATTTTTATGTATAAATATTTATACAATTATTTTATGAGTATTTATTTTTCATATAGATCATATTTTTTTTATTACTACTAACGTTGATAAATTTTATTTGTACTATTTAAATTAGATAAAATTAAATTAAAAATATTAAATTAATTCAATTAAATTGAAATAAAGAATATTATTATTTATGCTTTCAAATATAATATATTAATTTAATTAAATTTTATTACAATTTCAACTTAATTTATTTTATTTTATTATTTCTAAAACTTTACTATAATAATTATAATATTAAATTTAATTTTTATATCTTTTAGCGATAACTTTGTTATCACTAAAAGTTAATTTTAAAAAATATTTAAACTTTGAAAAGCCTTTCAACGATAATAATATCATCACTATAGGGTTTTAATTAAAAAATAAAATATTGAAAAATATCTTTTAGCAACAATAATATCATCACTATAAGATCCATTATATTTTTTATTTTTTAATTTCAAACTTACAACAAGGACTAAGTTGCTATTGAAAATTAGACTTTTAACAATGACTAAAAATCTAACTTTTAGTAACAATTATGTCATCGTCAAAAATTATTTAACAATTTTTTATTTTTAAATTTAAACTTATAGTGACAACTAAGTCATCACTAAAAATTAAAATTAAAATTAAAAGCTTTTTGAATTTTAAAACTATTTTCTAATATGATTTTGTCATCAAAGAAACACATATTTTTACTAATGAACTTTTTGTCATTGATATTATTATCAACACTGACGAATTTTTGTCAACAATATTTTCTCTAATAACTTCAACTTTCAGCAACGATCAAGTTATCTACATCGATGACAATTGCCATCATTGAAAGCCTTTTTTCTTGTGGTGCATTGATACATTTTCTCAATAATAGTAGAAGATGCAAGCTATCAAATTCAAGATATAATGGAGAAAAAGCCTTTAAGATGATATGGAATGCCGCTATATCACTAATTGTTTGTTTGAGAGCTAAGGAGAAAGAAATAAAAGACAATAAAAGGAAGTGAAAGGCAATTAAAGAAAAGAGAAATGAATTATTAAGCCCTAGCTTCCCTTCACATTATTTGAATGTTTGGAAAAACACCTAAAAGCCTCTAAATTGAAGAACGACAAAAATAAAAAGTAATTGTATTGGAGAATATTGTTGGAATGTTTTGCCAATTAACTATTCTCACATTCCCTTCCCCTCTTTCACTAAAATTCTCATTTAAAGAAACAGATATTCAACAACTTTCCCTTTCCTCTTCGTTCTCCTAGACTCCTACACCCTAACATAATCATAAGAGTGTTGGCATAATCAATAATGACGCAAACTAATTACACATGAGACTATTAAACATGCATACATTTCAAAATGGAAAACCATATATTACAGTATATTAACTCTACGTCGATGACGCCATGCTCATATTATTATTAATTTTTTTACTTTTGAATTAAATCACTAGCACTGTAGAATAATGATACAACGAGACCAACAATCCTATTAACTAATCTCTTTCTCTTTAAAAAGAAAGAATAATTGGGGTAGAATATTTTCTCCTCAGAACATTTGATTCCAAATTTTAGCAGTCTTCACTGCAGAATACTTCCACCAATAAACCAGCTAACACCCTTACTAATAGACTAAAAGATCAAAAACCAAATGGCTTGAAACCCTCATCAACCTCAGCAGATTCAATCATGACACGAGAGGCAACATTATAGGAATCAGATATGAAATCACAATTAGAGGATAATTCATTGTGATCCATATGATGACAATTGGGATTAGTCTCTTCCTTGGGCTCAATTTTTGGTGATGGGAATATAAAGGGGTGATCTTGTTTGCTTGGGATCGGAAGGTTGTTATTGAAGCCAAGTAATATGGAAGAGTGAGAAGGAGAAACTGGGTAATCTAATATTACATCCGAGTATTGCAAGTGATTGCAAGTGTGATGGCCATAACATGTGGAATGGAACAAAGGAGGATCCTCTTGAATTCTTTGGACTTGTTTGATTGCTTGGCAACCTTGCTCGTACTTGTGAGTGCACCTGTAGTAATTCATATTCAATTAATTTGTTATATTTACAAGAGGGAAGCATGGCCTCAAATTCTAGATGCCAGTCGGACTGTGAATAATAATATTATGGATAAATATGAAAAAAATGCGGTTCTCACAGAACAAAATTACAATTAATTATAGTTTCAGACAACAATTTATCATAATAGAATCATGAAGTGAAAAAAAGGTTTCTTATAATGTTTATAGGAGCTAAAATGAGTAAAAAGAACTAATAATGTTGGTAGAGTATTTCATCTTAGTGTAGATCTCAATTGTGATTGCGCTCGAAATCATAATTTTATTGTAATTAGCAAAATCGCAAGGAAATACTAAAATAGGAGAAAAGCATCAATTGTAGTAAAAAATTATCAAAAATCATGATTGCAATTGATGTAGTTCGTAATGGTTTGCAATTTAAAACCTTGAATTTAAGTATCAAAAATATAGATTCAATCTTAATTTTGGACATGCCAGAAATTGAAGTAGCTGGATAAGAGGAATTAATTAAGTTGGTAATTGAAGCTTCGTACCTAAGGTGTTTAATCTTCAATATCATTTTTTGCCCATATTTTCTCCATGCATGGCCATCATCAACCTCAATTGAGGTCTCCTTCCTCCATGTTGGAATATTTCTTAGAATTCATTTAGTTCACCTCAATAATATGAGACTGAAATATAAGAAAAATGTGAATTTTTTTATTGGCTATTATGTAGTAAATTAAGAAAAATAGAACTTATTGAAAAATTTTACTTTCCACGAAACATGAAAAATAACTTACGTACCTTCTTTTTAGGTAAGTTCTATTTCCTATATTATTTATAAATATAATAATAAATTATCCTTATTAAATTTAATTAATAATAACTAAAATTTATTAATTTGTATTATAATAATATTGAGAATATAATAATTATTTTATTAACACTTCCCAAGATATTAAAAGTTGGACTAAACAAAATATAAAAAGTTATTTTCAAAAAAATGTTACTCTTTTTATGTGTCAACTAAACAGTTTTGAATACTTTCTAAAAAATTCATATAAAAAATTATTTTCTTAAAAATTCAACTTTTTACAAAAAATTATTTCCTATGCAAACCAAATAACTCCTTAGTTTTAATATTTCCTGCCAATTAATTTTGCACAACTTGACCAATTATCCACAATTTGTAATCATTTTTTTATGATATCTTCTATCAACTAATCATTTTAAATTATTTCTTCAAGTTTTGTCAGTGGCATCGATTTCATCATTAATTAATTCTTATTTCTTTTGTGAAAACTAATTATCAATCTCGCTAAATTTATCAAAGGTCAGCTTCTCTCTCTCTCTCTCTCTCTCTCTCTCTCTCTCTCTCTCTCTCTCTCTCTATATATATATATATATATATATAATCACAATTTACAACCTGATCTTAGGAAAAACCATTGGTGACATATGAAGATTAAACTTGCAAAATGCAGTTGAAAACCAATTTCGAGCTTTTCCAATGCCTATAAGTTATCCGAAGAATTTAATTGGACATTGAAGTGCTAGCCAGGGCTTACTTCATTTAGTGAAGTCAGTCATCTTTAATGATTAATTAATGCGGCTTGTATTTGCTTTCTGTACGAAGAGCGGCTTTGTCAATCAAATATGAAATATTGAGGTTTGTTAATTAGGGATCCTGGAATGAATGACCAATTCAAAGCCTTCACACTGCAGTAACAAAACGGATATTTCTGATGGCAATAAAAGCAAGAACCATTTTCCATGAAAATAACGTGAGAAAATACTTGAGATTAGTTGATCACTGATAATCCGTTGGATGATGAATTTGGTCATATCTTGTACGCTCATTCGCACTCTTAAGAATATAACTAGAAGTTTCCTTTCCCTGTAATTCAACTCTGAAAGATATATATTTAAAATACAGATATAATTTTTATAAAGTTTAAGATATAATTTAAGAATAAAATAAATCATCATAATTGTTAATAAAAAAATTAGGAGAGCAAATAATTATAAATTTAGAAATGACATTTATAATAATATCTTATTTAACAAATTTTGAATTGTTTATTTTTCATCAATGACAAATTATTCATTTTTTTATTTAAAGTGTATTTAGGGCGAAGGCAAATTAAGTTAGGTTAGACTTTATCTAAAATAAGTCAAGTTTGTGTGAAAAAAGAAAATAATAATTAAGTCTAACTTGGTCTAAAACCTATGGCAAGTTTAAAATTTGACCTGATCTGATTTATGCATAATTTTTTCAATGCTTGATCTGGCTTTTAGCCTATATATATAGGCATATTAATAATCAATAAATATTCTTAAAAAATATTATTAACAACAAAATTAAACTGATTTAAATTGAATTTTTTTATTATAAAATATAATTTAACTAACACAAATCCCTCTCTCCCTGTAATAATTATTACTGAGGGAAAATTAACCAGAAATTCTTCGTGTTCAACTGTTACAAAAGAATTATGTTAATTTGGAAAAAAAAAAAAAAAAGGTGCTACCTGTCCCACTATGGAAAATAATGTGGTCACAACATTGTTTTTTATTACATGTCACATTCACACCAATAAAATTAATTATCAAACTGTCTTTTAATTTAAATTAATTTTTATTTAATTATATCATAAATGAACAAAAATGACCGACTGTCATCTGATTTATAAAGTGGTAATATTTAATTGAGATGACCCAATAAGAATTACAAAGCTTAACCATTCATAACAAATGATATAAATGACAAATAATAAGAAAGTATATATGTTAAAGTTATTTTGTTATATATATATATATTGTAATTACTAAATATATAATGTAAATCAAATCTAAAATATAAAGAAAGAAAAAATTCTTTAAATAACATTACATATTATTTGACCTAAATAGTTTTTCCTCTTTATAAAGATATTTGATAAAGAAAAATCCTCTCAACACAGATGACCTTTCATCGTTATAGATTACGTGTAGAAAGATATCAATATCAAAATTATTCAAGGAAGTACGTAAAATTCGAGTGGATGCCTTTTGATAAATACTCATCCAAGGACCAAGAACACCAAGGCCCTGTCAAGTTTTGGGTAATTGCTCCCCATACCAAAGAAGTTTCCTATACATACACGTAAATAATAGTGTTATTTTATGTGAACCATTCCAATTTAGCGTTATTGCTGCCATAACCTATAAAGAACTGTCTCCATATTATTCACGAAAAATCACTAAAATTTTACTTCAAACACGTATTGATATACGTATATAAAGATATACAAAAAAAATATCATTTACGAATTTATTTTTATATGTATAAATTTTCTCACAAACCTAAATTTTTCAGTATGAGAGCATTGAAAATTAAGGTTTTATTTGTTTCAATAGAAAATATTTTTTATAAAATACAATTATAAAATATTAAAAATATTTTATTTATTTAATATTAAATAGAAAATTTTTAAAAAGACGATTTCTTCCGTTTAAAAAAGGAGTAATTTTTAATATAAATTTGGTACAGTATTCGTAATCACTTTGTAATGTTAAATTATTTTGGGATTCCAAATTCATTAATAAAATGCATTATTGCGAGGATATTATGTTCCCGATAACAATGTAATATTACAATATATCGTACATCGACTTATCCTGAGGCCGACCTATGTTTTGTCGTATTACCATAAGAATTTAAATTTAAATTTAATAGGCCTCGATATAAATAAATTTTATATTATTATTTATCTATACATTATATTATTTAAAAATTATCAAAATATTTATTATTAATAAAAAAAATTTATTCTTTTTTAACTTTTAATTATGTAACATATTCAATATATCAATAGCATAAAATATTTTACAAAAATAATAAATTAAATTTAAATATTTGTACGAAACATCACTAAATTAATGAAAATATAGTAATTGAATTTTAGTTTGCGTCCAGAGGTGGAATGGCAATCAACACAGTACAGATAGGTGATTTTATTTCATAAACTGTAGAGAATTAGAACATTATCAGAATTTGTTTTATGGATTGTGGGTAGTTAAAAATTAGAGAGTCAAATGTGAAAGATTGGGGGTGGTAAGGGACCCTCCAATGAACAATTATGCCCTTTGTTTAATTAATGGATAATCTATTCAAAGCCTTTAGTAATAAAAATGGATTTTTCTAATGGTAATAAAAACGAGAAACTATTTTCATTGAAAATGACACGACAAAATACTCAAGATATATTAGTGGTTATCCGTTGGATGATGAATTTGGTCACATCTAATTGGAAGCTCATTCGCATTATTTGTTAGAATTAATCAAACTAAAAGTCTTTTTTTTTTTGCTAATATAGGCCAATTATTAAGACAATGAAAGTTATATTAAATATATAATTTTTATTTGCAAGTACGCATTTTTTGAAGGTTAAATTAGTATTTAATACTGAATATTAAAAGTGTTATCATGAAATAATTAGGATTAAATACAATTTTAAAGTCCTAAAATATAAATTAAATAATCTTAGTTCCTCCAATTTAAAATAATTTATTTTTATCCCTTCAATATTAAATTGATTCAATTTTATCCACTATTTATTTTTTAATTTCTATTAATTTTTCTCAAGTCTTATTTGATCTTTAAGTACTCATTTTATTATTTTTTTAATAAATCACTTTTTTAAAATTTTATAAATAAATAACTATTAAAATGGACTAATTTGGAATCAAACCAAATTGAATTCCTTTCAAAGGACAAAACTCTTTCAGTACTTATTTTCTTCATTAATAAAATTTGAATTTGAAACCTTAAAAATATTGAACTTCCAACCACTCAATATCTTTAAGAAGTCTCCCTAATGTTTATTCATTTTATTTAAAATATAAAGAGCTTGATCCTTTATATATATATAAGTCTCACTTTTTTAGCTTTCATGGAGTCAGGATCCCGAAAATCAGTAGAAATAAATATGTTTTAATATTTTAATGAAATAAAATTTAATAATCAATAAAAATATTTTAAATGAAACACAATTTTATATAAAATTTTAAAAAAGTCAATATGAGTGGCTAAACTCAAATACATGCAGTTCTGCTGCTATTTGCGACAACGAACGATCATGGGAGGGTGTTATATAATATGGGCAGACTATTATTTAACTATATTATTATATATGCAACAAAAATAATCGGTTATCATTTGATTTATCAAAAATACTATATGCAATAAAAATAAAATTCAAAACTAAATTTTAAATATTTTATATCCATTGAATTAAGTTTTATATATTTATTTAATCATTGATTCTATATTTAATAACAAATTTTAATTTGTATTCAAAACTTAATTTGAAATCTTATTTTTATTATATATAGCATAGTTGTTGATACATATAAAAAAAGTAGTGAAAGAGATCTAATATTTAATTTGTATGAAATGGTATGATAATAAGATTTAACCGATCATAACAAAATGAAAATGAATAAAATGGAAGATTTTAAAGAGCAATAATAGAAAATAATATTATTGAAAGAAATAGATCTTGATAACTAGGAAAAACGAATAAACAGCAGCTTCAAGTTTTGGTATTTCACGAGAGAATTATGCTAATTCTAGAAGAGGTATTACTTATTCCAATCCCTCTATGAAAAAATATGTGATGACAACTATTCATCATAAGTTAAATTCATCTTAATAAAATGGATAATTATAATGTAATTTAAATAGATTATTATTTAATTATACCGCATATAGAGTGACGGGTCCAGAGAATTTTTTAATAGTGGACACTTTAAAATGTTTTCATAATACTTGCCAATAATTCTGATGAATCTAAATCAAAATTTCTTAGAATTTTTTTACGTTTTTTTTTAGAAGTTATATTCCCATAGTTGAAAATGGTTTTTTAATATATAAACTCACTCAATTTCAATATAATCATTAGAATAATAGTTCAAAATTTATGCATTTTATTTATGATTAGTTGATAGGTCTTTTAAATTAACTTTTGATTTTTTTTATATAAAACATGGTCTAATTGAAGATTCTCTATGTTACTGCTCTTTTACGGATTTTTTTTCATAATTAAAAGGAGTAACATTTGATAAATAAATTGAATATTTTATTATAAAAATAAATTTAATATAAAAAATAATCTAAAAATCTATCCATTCAATCCAAACTTGCCAATAATGATCAAAATAAAAAAAATTATAATTAGTACACACTTGATTTATCAGTGAAACTTCTAAAGTTATAATATTCAATTTCAAAGATGAAGATCATTTTCATAATAATAGCAAATGAATGCGTAATATTATTCATACACCAACTTGAAAATTTTACATATGGAATCACAGATTTATTAATAAATGTCATTGAGTTCAATCTTCCCTAGTTAGTCCTAAAAATTGTCTAATTGATGTTTGAATTTATCTAAAAGATATTGAAGTATAAGTATAAAAAAATTAAAAAAATAAAGAAAACTTTCTCTTAATTTTGTAAAAAAAAAAAATTAGAAAAAGCGAAAGTCAAAAAGTGGAAAAAAAAATATAAGTTGCGTGCTCTCAAATAATTTTGTATTTGTAATTTAGTAGCCTATTATATAACGTTCATTAAAAATAAAACATATCTCAATAATTTTTTTGTGAGAGCACAGTAATATTTTTCATGGGACCCTATATATACATAATATTTATTCCTTTTAAAATTTTCAAAATACAGAGTAGGCTCGTGCCCACTTGATCTATGGATACAAAAATGATAAAAATAACAAATGATATTTGGGGAAGTGTATATATATATATATATATATATATATATATATATATATATATATATATATATATATATATATATATATATATATATATATATATATATATATATATACACACACGCGTAAATCACCATAAACTAAAAAATTTCCTACACATACATTTATCAGTAGTATTAAAATACGCATTTATTTACTGACATTATTTATCCCCACAACTTAAAAAAAATGTTATATTATTCAGAGAAAAGAAAATTCACTTCCGATTATAAAAACTAGAACATTTGAAAATTTCATTTCAAACACATTGATTCACAGAGAGACAAAAAGTAAAACTTGTATTATTTAAATTAATATATGTTTTAAGATGTATATATATAGTATTTTCACAAACAAAAATTTCTAGATTAACCACTGAAAAATTACTCTTTTGAATGTTTTCTTTTTTTTTTTTTTTGGTGCTTCAGAATAAAAATCGGTGCTATTAATTTATAAAATAAAATCATCTCTAACGTGAAGCTTAAAATTAGGTCAAAAAAGTTAGCTGCAGTGTTTTTAAAAGAGAACATTTTGAGATTTACCGAGTCTTTGTAAACTAGAGCTTATGAATTACCTTCGTCTGATGCAACAGGTCTTAGATCTCTAGCACTGGAATCCAACCTTTGCAACTTTCTTCCAAATCCACTGGGTCTCTCACTTTGATTGGAGAAGCTCATAATTGAAGCTACTCAAAAGCAAAATAGTTTCTATAGATAAAACCTTTGTATCCTCTGCAGATAATCTTCGGAAATCAGAAGTGGCCTTAAATAACCTTTCCTTCTTTCATTCAATAGTTAATCCGAAGCTTATCGAGACCTGACTTCTCAGCTCTTGTCTTAGTCTCTTTGCAATCTGAAGCTTGATTTTCTTTTGTTTATCGCCTACTCGAAGCTTGGAGTTCATTTGGGTTTTTGCTTTACAAGTTCGTATTTCTTTGCCAAAGTAGGCTGAGAAAGAAAGGCAGATAAATGGTTTGAACTTGTGTGCAATTTTTTTTAAAATAAAAAAAGAAGGGTGAGGCTCTCCAATTTGAGAAATGCTACTATATTCCTCTAAGGTACAATACCTTAGATCATGAGAAAGGGATAGAGAAAGTTAAGTGAGATGAACTCTACACGTGGATTCCATCCACTTCATTCTCTCTATTATTATTTTTTAGAATACTTTTGGAATAAGGCATTGTAAGTATAATAAAATTTTTCCAATCTTGTCATGTAAAAGCATTCAAAGTTATTAGCAGATATCCATTGAGTATTAAGGGCTTCCTTAAGAAGAGGGATAAAGGAATGTGGCTATGTAACCAAAAGGAGTTACATAAATTTTAACAGAATTTTTACATAAGTTGAATCAATTTGCGTTGATATGGAAAATTTTTCTAATTTTATTGTACGATCTCCTTTATTTTGACATGGGAAATATTTCTAATCCTCAGAAGTAACATATAAAATAAAAAGGAAAAAGAAAAAAACGCAGCATTTTGTGATAGTTCCGTCTTAATGTTTGTAACAATTTAAACCGCTGGAAACGAACCGTCAAGTTTCAAATACCAGCGATTAGAGTGAACCGCTGGAGTCATGTAATTACAGTGGTTGAATTCCTAAAATTTTATAATTTTTATGAGATTTTATATCATTTAAATTTAAAAATTTTAAATATTTTTATGATATAATTAAAGCTATTTTATAATTTTTACATAAAACTTATAAAAGAGATTATAATTCCATATTGAAAATACATAACTTTTTTATAAAATTATAAATATAATGTAAAAAATTATTAATCTTATATGAAAATTATAATTTTAAAAAAATTTGAGAATTTTTTATGAGAGCATGAAAGCAAAAAAAAAATTATAATACATTACTAATATAATGATACGCCAATACACTATCAAATTTAATAATTAATTTATTATATAACTTATTAAATTTATTTTTTAAAAAAATAAAATTAATATATAATAAAATTTAAGAATATATTTATATACTATTACACCAATTATATACCAAAATCCCACTGCAAAAAAAATTTGGAACTTTCTAAGGTATAACTTGTGATGAAGCCTTTTTCCTTAGACTAACAGTGATTGCCGCAGTATTGTTTGTTATAGGGAGGACAAACTTTTACACACAATTTTTTATGGTATATCGATAAATTTAATGATTTAAATATATTGATTATTGTAATATTATATAAATTAAATAAAATTTAATAATTCTTAAATTATAATACATATTAAAATAGCATATTATAATTAAAAAAAGAAAAAACACTTTTTCGAGGTCGAGTTATGTTTTGTTATATTGCGTAAAGCATTACTTAATTAATAAAGACGTAGTAATGCTCAGTGGAGTCCATCAATGCAGTGAGGTCATATGGCATGCATCACACTCTCGTCAGCAACCTCGGAGGACGATACTACCCTTTCCAGTTTCTGCGTGTTTGTTTGGTTGCAAGAGAAAAGAGGAGAAAAAAAATGGAGGAGAAAAGAAAATAGAGGAGAAATTATTTTTTTTAGGGTTGTTTGGTTGTAAGAGAAAATAGAGGAGAAAAGAAAATGCAGGAGAAATTAGTGTGTTTGGATAGAGGAGAAAATAAAAGAGACAGAAATTGGATAATATGAATTACTTTTATTTGAATGGATATAAAATTAATACAAGAATATTTATTATACCAAAATAACATTTAAATTTAAAAAATTAAATTATTTATAAATAAAATAAATTTAATTAAAATAATTTATTAATTAAACTTAAAATATATAATTAATTATAAACTTAAAATAATTTATTTATAAATAGGATCGTAGTTCGTGAGATCGTAAGTGGATTCGTAAGATCCTACGTATAATATAAGAATATATAAATATTATATATATGTATATATACTTGTAAAAATATTAATATATTATATAAATATAAATTCAAATTAGAACCAACAATATATAATTAGAAGATTCAGAACGAACACATAAAATTTTCAAATAAATGTATAATATAAAACCTTAAAATAAAATAAGATAAAAACCAGCATAATATTTTCAAACAAAAATATAATATAAAACCTTTAAATTTTCAGATAAATATATCAAAAATGTTAAAATCAGAATCAACAAAAATTATATATTTTTATTAATATATAAAATTAAAATAAATTAAATGAATATATAAAAGTAAAAGAAAATAATAAAGTATATAATATAAAACCTTAAAATGAGAACGTGCTTGCTTTTCTAATAAAAAATGTTAAAATCAGAATCAACAAAAGTTTTGTTGTTGCCTCTTGTCTACGGCGTCATCTCCAGTGGCGGCATCTCCTCCAAGCTTCAGCATCCTTGCTTCTGCAATTGCAACTGTGAGTCAGTGAAGCTTCGCCCTCATCTCTTGTTTGTGGTGTCTTCTCCAGTAGCGGTAAATCCTTCAAGCTTCAGCAGCAACTTCTGGAGCAACCATGGATTGGAGCTTCGTCGACGGCAAAAATTACCAGAAGATGGCTCTGCTGCTTGTTGCCGCTAGTCCTTCCTTCCCATGCACTATGACTCTGCTTTCAGGTTTTGGTTTGTTTTTTCTCCTCATTTCTCCTCAAAGCTGAGGAGAAATGGGACCCACGTACGATTTCAATTTTTTTTTCTCTTCTTCTCGGTTTTCACTTACAACCAAACGGACAAAAACAGCAAAATCATCTCCGTTTTCACCCCATTTTTTCTCTTCTCTCCTCTTTTCAACGCAACCAAACAGACTGTAAATGGGATACATGTCACTCCCACCCACCCCCACTTTAACCGTAACTCAAAACTGTTTGATAGATATTAAAGAAATTGCTTTTCCATTATGATTTATTATATTAATTTTCATTATATTTTCTCAAAATTATTATTTAATTCGATAAGAAAAATTTTCTTCGCCTTTTATTTAAGTAGAGTGAAGTGATAATTATATTTTTGGAAGAATATTTTAATTACAAATTACAAGACATTTAAAAGTAAAAAAAAAGAAATATGATAAAATAATTTTACTAAAGTATTTTAAAATGAATGTGTAAAGTATTTAATAAGCATACATTAGATATAAAAACAGTAAAATTAAAAAATTAATATTTCATTAAATTTCTTAAATGATAAATAAAAAAATAATTTCTTTTCTAAAGCAATAGATAAATACAAATGTCAACACTAACTTCGAGATTGCTATTAAGTATTAAATTTATGTTTTTAACGAATCAAATTAAATGTTCTATTTCTAGTAATATAATAAATAAGAATATAATTAATAGTAGAACCACATTCAATATTTTATTTTTATTTTAATAAAGTATGTAATATATTATTATTGATTATATTATTAAATAAAAATACAATATTTAAACTAATTAGTTAAATATATGTATTTAATAATAACAAAGGCATGTGATGTGCAATAACTAGTAGCATTGGGCAGCAAATAGATGAAGGTGGTAGTAATAATAAATAAAAGTTAGTGATAGTGGAAAATATTGGATTAAGGTGAATAACGATATGAAGATTTTAGCAAGAGAGTGGGTAAAATAAATTTTTTATCAAAATATTTATATGTTATAAAAATGTAGAGCACTCTCATAAAAAAATTTGAAATTTTATTATGTTATTAAGTATATTTATATAGAAAATTATTATAAAAATATTTTCTAATTAAATTTTATAATTTCTATAAAAACATTTTCTGGAATTTATATAAAAAATTATAAAAATAAACTTCAATTAACTTACAAAAATAGTAAATTAATGTATAAATCATTTAAATATTTGTTAAAATTTATGCCAATACTTATTTTAATAAATAAAGTCAAATAAATTATTAAAAAAATTTAATCAAACAGGACGAAACTTATCGAATCAAATCATTTTTAATGAATTGCATTTCTAATTTACACCTTGTTGAATAATCTATCAATGGATTAATACGAAAATGACATGAATTAGTGTTAGAATATAATTTATATCTTTGCAATATGTTTAATCTGAGATATTTAATTTTAATACGAAAGACTCACAGATGCAAGTACAAATTATTTCTGATAGATATGGACGTGTTAATTACGAACACAATATTGATGAATTATGAATACTGTTTAAAAATTAGTGTTTCCTACAAATAGTTAAAAATTTCAATCAATTTGGATGGAATTGCTTCTACCTTTAATGCAATGCCAGCTATTACTCTTTCTAATTCTTTGGAATCGCTATTTCAAAAAGTTTCATAATTAATCCCTAAATCCAACCTATCTTATGAGAGAATATGAAAATTTATCGTTAAGTTAAATATACTTTAACCTTGATGTAGTTGATAACAGGGAGAATGAAAAAGAAAATTTTTAATTTAAAATTTTCATTTGTTTGGTAGAAGAAAAAAAAAGGAGAAAAAATTAAAAAATATCATTTATGATTTTTATTTCTTCATATATCAACATTTTAAAATTTTTTCTCCCTATATTCCATTTTAATTAAATTTTCAATTTTTACACTTTTCTTCCACCAAGCATTTTCTACCCCGTTTTTGGTGAAGATGAAATTAAAAGGAAGAAAAGATTTTAAAATTCAATTAAAAGTATAAAAAAATTTAAATATTAATATATTAAATAAAATTAATCACAAATCATTTCAATTATTTTTTCTTCTTGTCCTTTTCTCCCTGCAAGCAATAAAAAATTTTAAAATTTAAAATTTTTTCTCCCTCTCTCCCATTTTAATCTCTCCCGAGAAAGGGGTAGAAGTGAGGTTATCAAGGAATTCAAGCGCGGAGAAGTCCAAAGTTGGCCTACAGTCTATAGGTATGGATTTCTTAGGCTACCCCTGTGTCTAGAGCCCGAGTCAGTGGGAGAGTTGGTGGCTTTATAGGTAGCCACTACTAAGCTAAATGGCACGTGTCTAATTAGTGAGGTCGTTGTCAAATCCCACTTATCCATGCCTTCAGACTCCAGTCCCATGAAACCCTAACACATTAGTTGTATAAAGTGTTGGTCTTGTCTTTTGAGCACCCAAAAAAAAAAAAGAAAATGAGAGTTTATTTTGTCCCATTCCCCGTTGTATTTTCCGTGGTCATTTATTTATTCTCTCAAAAGAATTATTACAGGCTTCACATCTTTTCAAATACAAATTTTAAATATATGTTTCATATGTAGCGACGGACGGTGAACTAAAATTTAGAGTCAAAAATTTAAATGATTTATGTAAAAATATTTTTAAATATTTTTCATATATAATATTAATATATAATTTTAAAAATTTTAGGATCAAAACCTCCTTTATTCATATAGATAATTTTTGAAACTATCTTGACATGAAATAATATGTATATACTTTCTTATGAACTCTATAAGATTTTTTTTATAAAATTTATAATTTTTTATGAATAATGTAAATTATGAAATATCACTTTTTATATAAATTTTATATTTTTATAAAATTGTATAATTTTTTATAAATTTTGCAACATTAATACGTACGATACAAAAATTTCAGAAATAATATAAACAATTACAAACTCTATAAAGGAAGTTATAAAATTTTATAAAAAATGTAGAAAATTTATATAAAAATAGTAAAAGTTGTATTAATATTCTCTATTTTAATGGAGTTTCAAAGAAATATCTAAATTTGTAAAAAAAAATTAAAAATAAATTTTCCTTTGCAGAAATTCTGCATCGATCGCTATACTTTCTCAAGAAATATTTATCAAAATATTATTTATCGCTTTATTTTTAAATAAATAAGAGAGGTGGATATCAAAATATCATACATAAATATTGGGGATATAAGACAATTTTTATAACTACACTTTTGGAGGTGTATTGTTTCTATGTCGTTTCCTTATTAATTAAATTGCCTCCACAAGAATCCTTGTTGCATCTTCCGGTGGGCTTTCTCTTTGACTTTTCTCTCGTATTTGGGCCATGTTTTGCCCCTTGTCCATGTAATTAATCAATAAAAAGGGACTCCTCACAAAATCGAGGACTTCATATCCATCATTATTTCTAATTTTTCTTCTTCGTCTCTTTGTGTATATTTGTTGATTCTTCTCTTACAAAATCTTAGCCATATAATGTTGCGTTTTTTCTTTAATATCTTACGCTCGAATTCAAAATGTTATGTATATTTAAGAAGTTTGTCATACGTGATATTAAGAGGGAAAAAAAACTGTAAAATAATTACACTTTTTAATGGAGGAAATGAAATATCCATTAAGAACTAATTTCTCTACAAGAGAACATGCTGCTACTAGGGTAGCAACGGAAAATTTTCTTGCAGTTCGGTTTTTTTCTCGTCTTCATAGTTCCACTTTATACAATGAATGGAATAACTTTGATGAGTATAATAATGGTATTCAAGAAACAAATGAAAAATAAACTGAATTTATTTATAAATCATTTTTAATTACAAAAATGAGGTTAAAATTTGGACTTATTAGTTTTATCATACATCTAACTTATTTGGATGCAAAAACTGAATTATATTTTTTAAACCCATCAAATATTTAAAAGACTTTGGACTATCATATTTTTCATATTTTCAAATTTTAATTTGTCTCATAAAAGTATATTTTTCTCATAAAACAATAATACTTTTGAATTTCTCATTTAACTTCATTTTGAAAATGTCAAACTTGCTTTCTAAGTCATAATCTTATTGGCTACCATTTAATATTTATTTTTTAAAAAAGGAAAAATAACTAAATTCAATAGTCAATATTCAATAATCATTTTGAACCTTTGATTGTTCAAGAGTGGGAAAATCAAATTAAGAGAAAATTTCAAATTTTAAATTATCTAATATGTGCTAAAATTGATTATATATATATGTTGTTGTAACACCCTACACCTCTTTTATAGTTGGATGATCAATTTCAAATACTACTTACATAGTACAAGCCACCTAAACTAATCTTCTATGAGAAAATTCACTTTCAGTGAAATAGCAAAGTGATTGCTATTTCGGGAAAAAGTAAAAAAAGTAAAAAAATGGTTGAACTCTATCCTATATAATATATATATATATGATATTTTTAGTTCATATGATATTTTAAGAAGTTTCTACAGTAAGCCAATTTTTTATGGAGTCATTTTTTAAATTTCAAATTTAGAGTCTAAATTCAAACTTGGAGCAAAAAAAATGACTTAAAGCCAAAGTTGTTTCATCATCTTTTTGTTTATAAATAAACTACATGTTTTTGTAGAAGAATGAGGACAAGCATTGCACTACAACTTACAAATTCTCTCTAACTCTCATTTTAGAAAAATTGTAGCTCTTTTCTTCTCACTCTAGAACTAAGACTTGCATATCCATTCTAAGAGTATTATTAAGTGAAAACTTATAAAATCTCTTTAAGAGATTGTGAGAAAAAACCTTCTTGCATCTTGTGGAAATCTTAATAGAGATTGTGAGAATCTTATAAAATTAGATAGTTGTAAAATCCTAATGGAGATTGTGAGAATCTTGTAAAGTTAAGTGGTGGTGAAAATCGTAATATAAATTGGGTAAATCTCATAAAGTTAGGTGTTGTAATTTGATAAAAAGTTAGTGGATACTTCAAGTAATATTTAGTAACTTGAGAAACCTAAAAAGTATTCCTTTTGGACGATCGAACCTCTATAAAAATTCTTAAAGTTCTTTCTTTTCTCTATTCTTTTACTTACCTTTTGTTTCAAAAGTATTATTTCACTAAAAAGGAAGGCTTATGGTTTTTTAATCATTTTGATCATAGAACACCTTTTTGAAAATCTCAACCAAAATACTTTTAATCATTGTTAAGATATTTTATATTTTTAAAATTATATATTTATCAAGATTTCAAGAATTTTTTGTTACATCTCATAATTTTTACTAAATCAATATCATAAGTTTTAGTTGTTAATTTTTATAAAAGCCAATTTACCTCTTTCTTGACCTACAAGTTCTATTAACTTTAACTCTTGCACAAATGGATATTAAGAGTGATGTAGCTTATTTTACAATGTTTCAATTAAGTTATATGATGTTGGCCCTAGGTCTAGGTTATTATCAGATTGCTTTATTTGATTTGATTATTCATGCTTATCTAAAAGTCTTGTTGCTTTTAGGATTTAGATCAATTATTCAATCAATGAAAACAATTTTAGATATCCTTCATATAAAAATTAAAATATAGTTCTTATGGGTGGTTTAATAAAAACATGTACTAATTAGAAAAATTACTTATTATTAGAATTTAACTCAAATTTTAATTATCACTAATTTGTTATTATTTCTTTTTATGAATGACTTTCTTATTTATCTTAGGATTCTTATCAATTATTTATTATTTCCTATTTTGAATTAAGATTCTCTTGTTACACAAGTCTTTAAGATCTATAAATATATTACATTTGGATAAAAATAATTTATCAAAGAGACCAAGATTAAAGAGTTTGAATTCGATAGCCTTTATGGGAGGTTACTTGAAATCTCACAATTTGTTTTTACTTTCTTTTGATGAAATTATTTATATTGAGAATGAAAAGTATATATACCATTTATGAAAATATATACAACCAATTAAAGGAAAACTATAAAGTGTTTTTAGTGTATATGGAATGTGAGCTTGAAAGTGATTAAGCATTTTGCATATCTTTATCTTTGATTTTTATTGGTGAATTTTGTTTATCATCTTTGCTCTTGGAGTAAAAGCTAAAATGCATTAAATTTCTATATCTTGTGATTTTCCTACTTCTTTGATCTTAAATTACATCAAAATGCTTCTATATATCATAATCCTTTAAAAAATTATCCTAACAAATGGTATTAGAGCCTAATCCAATCGAGTTTGAGTCTTATCCATTCAAATAAATTTAATTAGTTATACCATTGTATTCATATTAATTAAAGAAATTTTGACACAAATTTGTTTTGAAGTTTATTAATCCCAAATTTTGTAATTAACTTTATTTTATAATTCTATTGATTTCACCTAAAGAACTCTTCATGGAGAACATGAAACAAATTTGATGCACGTGTAAAATGCTAATGCTCCATTAGAGGTAAAGTTTTAAAGATGTTTATGATTTTTGAAGAAGTTGATGCAAAATTTAAAGTTTGAAGACTTTTGATAGTGAAATTTATGTCAAAATAAAGATTACTACAATTTGACCTAAATTCTAATTATTGCTAATTTGTGATTATTTTCTTTTTTGTGAATGATTTTCCTATTTAACTTAGGATTCTTATCAATTATTTATTATTTACTATTTTGAATTATAATTCTCTTGTCAAACAAGTTTTTAAGACTAATAAATATGTTGTATTTGAGTAAAAATAATTTGTTAAAGAGATTAAAACTAGAGAGTTCGTATTTGATAACCCTCACATGGAGTTACCTAAAATCTTACAATTTACCTTTACTCTTTTGATAAAATTATTTGTATTGAGAGTGAAAAGTATATACACAATTTATGAGAATATATACCTTTGGTTAAGGAAGATTGTGAGGTACTTTTGGTATTCATGGGAAGTGGGTATAAGAATGGTCAAATACTTTGTATATCTCTATCTTTGATTTCCTTTAATGAATTTTTTTTATCATCTTTGCCTATTGAATAACAAAAAATTGAACCATATTAAATATTTACGTCTTCAAATTTTATGCTTCTTGAATCTTGAATTATATCAATGTGTTTCTGTATATAATAATCATCTAAGAAGTTTTCCTAATAACTTTTTAGTGGATGCACTTTTTTGGTATTCCATCCTTTATTTGTTTTTAGTTCAAAGATGAAATTCTTAATGATGCATGGTTGTATTCACCAATATTTACAATAATAGCTTTTTCAATAGCAAATTAACCATATTATATATATATATATATTTCAAAGATAGATAGATATATAAATAGATAGATAATTGATTTGTGTGATGCATAAGCCTGTCAATATTCAACCCAGCTAACCAACCGAATCATAGAGCTATCCTACAAGTTGTGTTCATAAAAGCAAAAGAACCTAACTATGTATATTATTACAAAATTTTACTCTCATTTCATTTCATTATTAATTCCTTCTTTTTTTATTTCTATTGATCTCAAATCAAGTGTTATTGAATTTCTTTTTATTAATGTGTGAAAATCTAAGTAATGTGTCAATTAAAAATGTATTTATCACTTTCATTCTTTGATATTATAATATATTTGGTTGTACATTTGATAAGGAAGAAAAGATGTTGTAGACCAATTTACTTGAGGTGTACCTATTTAAGTGGTATTAAAAAGGTATATGTGTAACTAGAATAGGTGTTAAGGGTACATTATTAAGGAAGTTATGGAATTTTGCACTAAATAGTTGTCAAATTAATGTGGACAATATTAGGCTTCCTGAGCCTCACCATAAGAAGAGAATTTTGGTAAATGGCACATTAAAAACCCAAGTAGAGAGTATAAATTGTAAAATATGGACACATGCACACCTATACATCCTATAAAATAATGAACAAGTTGAGATTTACATAAATAAGTATATTGCTATTATAAAAGAGCTCTATCATAGTAGGAATGAATAGTGGGTACAAGCTAAATATTATTACTCATTCATCATGTGGTTTTACAACTAGGTTAGAAGCATGATGGCATAAATACCAAATACTATTTTCAAAACTATAAGACGATTAGTCACCAGGAATTGTATCAAGCTTATATTTTATCAAAGATATGACATTAATGAATATTTTTTATACATAAGGACATGATGAAATAGCACCGTACAAAATAATAAGGTCACTCAATGGCTCAAGCAATGCATGTCTTAGTATTAAAGACAAAGATCCCATCTACATAATGATGTCTTTTTATGATATCATTAAAGATATATGGGAGTTCGACTACATTTGGTTCAAGAAGTCTATGTTTCAATTTAAGTAGGTAAAGAATAATAATGACATTCAAGTGCATGAGTTAAGATTCACATTAGTAAATCTTAATAAAAAGGATCATAAGGGGAAGCTATTCATATAATGATATCCAAAGTAAAATAAGTTTTTTATATGATAGACCTAATTGATAACAAGTGGTCTACAAATCTTCATGGAAAGAAACAAATCATTAGTAATGAAAATGAAAGAGACACAGCTACTTATATTAAAAACATGCCTCATTTCTCATCAAAACTACTTCTAGTTAATCATAAAAAGCAATATGGAAGGGTTTTATATGCCAAAAAAAATGAAGGGATATATGTTAACAATCCTTCTAGATAAATTTCCTAGCATAATTTTAAAATACAAATGTTCTCATTTTTAAAATTATTCTTACATGCATAATTGCTTGCTTATTAATTTGTATTTTGTTAATTGTCTCTATTGGTTTAGTGTAGGTCTCATGTGAAAGATGTATATGAACAATTATTTGAATATCCCTAGATAAAAAAATGTCTATGACGATTAGAAGGTAATTTTGCTTTCACTAATGAGCCATTTCTCTGTAATTTCTATAACTACCAAATTTATTTTTTTCCTTACAGTTTGAAATGGCTTGGTTGTATGCCAATATTTAGCAGTGCAAATCTTAAAATATTATCTAATCTCATGTCCTAAGTACTTCTATTTCAATTGAGTTGTTTTGCATTGCATTTGAAAAACATGAGATTGTGTACTATAATATAAAATGAACATTGCCTTTTGTTTCATTTAAAGTGTATATGTATTTTAAGATTAGAATATCATGTTTTATTTGGAGCTTTTATATGTATTAGATTGGGAGAAGTGTAGTAGTAAATGTTTCAAGAAGCTGTACATAAATGGAGAGCATGTATTGAGAGGTACCAAGGGATGTACAACAGGGAATAGTTTTTTTTTTTTCTTGGGAGGGGGGGGAGCGGGCTCATCCCATGTCAATTATTCAACAAACCCAATGTAGTAGACAAGATATTCCATATCAAATTTGTAAGGACACCAACATTTAATGTTGACTTTCAACGATGTTTACTTAATAAAAATAAATATCTTTAACTTAATAATTGATGTCCTACCTCACTAAATTATATTTCATGACAAACATATAATGATACCTAATTAGATGCTAGTTGAAAATTAACGCATGATTCATTGAATACCTGATATATACTGACAATTTTGTACTAGTGATTAGGGACAATATTGCTTGTGTCAAATTTGAATAGTTGCTGTTTTTGTCTAAAATCTTTATTGCCAGTAAAGTTTACAGCAACCAAGTTGATTAATTGCAGAAGAAATGTTCCGACATGGACGAATGAGACCTTAGCTGAGATTGACGATGGCCATGCAGGAAGAAAATATGGACTAAAAGAGATACTGATTGTTAAATACCTTGGATATTACTCCTCAGTTTCCAATTTAATTCCTCTTATATCCAGCTACTTTAATTTCTGGCATGTCCAAATTAAGGATTGAATCCCTCCTTTTGATACGGAGATCAAATGCTCTATCAAGTACAACGAGCAGCAATTCTTACGAATGTTACTAATTTAATGATATATCCATGAATTAATATGCAAATGCAGGAATTACTACAAGTGCATTCATAAGGCTGAGCATGGTTGCCAAGCAATCAAACAAGTCCAGAAAATACAAGAGGATCCTACTTTGTTCCTCACCACATATATGGGCATCACATTTGCAGTAACTTGCAATACTCTGATGTTATATCAGATTACCCAGCTTCTCCTCCTGACTCTTCCATATTACTTTGGTTCAATAACACACTTCATATTCCAAGCAAAAAAGACCAGCCCTTTGTAGTTTCATCACCAAAACTTGAGCCTAAGGAAGAGATTAATCACAATTATCATCACCAGCGTCTTTGCACGTGCGAAGAGGCTTTCCTTTTTATTTAAGAAATTAAAAATAAAGATACACTTGATAGTGCTTGGATAGTTTTAAGTTGATAAAAAAAATAATATATTAGATAGTATTTAGGTAATTTTAAATTTTAACTTCTTTCAATTGATATTTTAAATATCAATTAATACAGAACTTATTTGAACAATTTTAAATGTAAAGAATGGTTGTTTTCTTTTGGTAAATAGATGAGGCATAAGCCTAAAAAAATTGAATTTTTTTATTAATTATTAATTGAAATGATTAAAATTTCACGTAATAATTTCTTTAAGCTTGTATTATATGAATAAAGTTTTGTGAAAAAATAAAATATTGAGATAGAATAATATATGAAAGAGAGATGGAAAAAATTGCATGAAAGAGAAAAAAAAAAGTGATTATAAATAGTGGAAGGAGAAGTTATATGTGAAAATTGAAAATATGAGAGAGAGAGAGAGAGAGAGAGAGAAATAGATCAGTAGATGATTTTTATAAATTTTATTAAAATTTTGAAATGTAATAAATGAATTAAAATTACAGAATTATCTTTCATTTTCTTAAAAGTTGGAACATATAAATATGGATTATTTAGGAAATAAAAATATGGAATTAATCTCTTCTTGGTCATCTTTCCATATTAGTATGGACATGTCTCGCAACAATCAATTATCCTCTGAATGTGATTACATACCTATTGGATTCATCCAGCCGGAAACTTTGTTAACTTCAACCTTGAAAACGTCGGACCATGGGATCATGGGGATGCTGTTTCTTGTATCATGGTTGAATCTATTGATGTTGATGAGGATTTCAACCCACTTGGTTTTTTATGTTTTGGTTTACTAATTTGCAGTGCATGCATGCAAACTCAAATTGGTGAGCTGGTTTGCTGGTAAATTTGTATTCTGCACTGAAGAAATTTTGGAACCAAATGTTCTATGAGGAAATTTTCTGCCCTAAGTCTTCTCCCGAACGCGTAGTCATTAATTAATTACTAACTAGATAGAAGAGAAGGGAAATAGAAAGATTAATGTGAATAATTGCTATCTTTTTATCTACTAATACAAAAAAAAACTATTTAGCATCATGTGTTTAGAAAATTTCATATCAGAATATGACTAATATTTTATCAACTGTCCTAATAAATATTTTATGACATTGATTATAAAACCATCATAAAAAAGAAAAATATTGTCAATTCCCATTAAAAAAATTATTGTCATTTTTTATAGGGCATATTACTCAATAACTAATACAAAGTTAAAGACATTAATTACTAATAAACAACGGACATGACATGTTTATTAAATATTTTTAAAAAAAATTAATTTTCAGTTCACACTAAAATAATTACATTCGAAATTGAATAAATTCAATATCTCATGCAAAAATACATATTTTGAGTTAAAAATTTTAAAAGGTCGTAATTTCACACTTGATTATCTCTTTAAGAAAAATTTTATATCAATTTCATATAACCTTTTAAGATATATCCATCTATACAAAATCTAAAGGAGTTTTTCTCTTCTTAAAATTAAGAAAAATGATCATTTTCATGAAATTTTTTTCTTTATCTTTCATTGTTGTTCCACCGCTTCAATTTCAATTGTAACATTTTATTATTAAACATATAATAAGTATCTAACACTTAGATACAACCTCAAAAGTTATACAAGAAAAATATAAATAAAAATTTCTTAAAAATACTTATGTAAAAATCACATAAATAGAAAAAAATTGAAAGAAATAGAAGCAAAGACGCACACTTCTCATATTTTGAACCAGTATGACATTTATTTTATACTTAATGTTAGTTAAAAGAGTATTAATAGTTCACTAATATATGGTTGGGGACCAATGAACATTTAGAGTCTAGTAGACGGAGTTAGATGAAAACAGAAATTGAACTGGAGAACAAATAAGAAAGAAAGTGAGAGAGATAACGAGGAATAGAATAAAGTGTGTTTTACTTATAATACAAACATATCACCATGTCAAAAGTTCTTACTAAATTTTGATGTTTTTAGATGTCAGTTATTTCTAAAATTGACATTTTAAATCTTCTTATTTTTCTAACAACCTTTGAATGCTATATATTGTAATGTCAGTTATGTAAAAAATTTGATATTTTATATTTTTTTTATAATTTCAAAAGTATCATCCCATCCAAATAAACATTAACTAATTTTAAAATCGACGTCTTAAGTTTTTTTATTTTCCCCTCAATCTTTAAATGTTATACATTATGATATCAATTAAGTAAAAAGTCGATATATTAAATTTTCTCATAATCTCAAAAATATTACCTTATTCAAATAAATGTTAATTAATTCTAAAACTGATATTTTGAGTTTTTTTTTTCATTTTTTCAATAACCTTCAAACATCATATATTATGACATCAATTAAATAAAAAATTGTCATCTTAAGTTTCCTAACAATTACAAGCATGCCACCACATCTAAATAGACTTCAATTAATTTTAAAACCAACATCTTAAGTTTCCTTATTTTCCCAACATCCTTCAAATGTCATATCCTATAACATCAATTAAATAAAAAATTATCGTCTTAAATTTCTTAAGAATTTCAAAAATATAATCATGTCAAAATAGACATCAATTATATTTATCAACTATTGTCTTATTAATTTCAATAATTTTAAAAATATCACTATATTAATATAAACATCGATTTTTCCTTTTATCCACATCTATCCACCAATGTTGAATCGTAATTCTGTAATAATGATCATTTATCATTCATGCAACTATGGTAGTAATTTGATTCAAAAAGAAAATAGTAATAGTAATAATATGAGGATGACTTGATTGATGTGAAGTTGATAGACCATAATATATTAATTTTCCATTTTAAATATATGCTTGTTTATTAACCTAATTTATAATTAGAGGTAATTTGATTAGAATAAAGTTGTGAGAAGTACAATTTACTGAAAAGTAAAAAAATAAATAAGTTATTTGATTAGTCATTACTTAATAAAACAGAGTTAGTTGAATTTTTTAAGAAAGTACTACTACACACAAAAGTGAATAGGTTGCTTATCTACCTTTTTTATAAGAAGAATTTCTTTGAAAACTTTTAATATTTTTATTAACTAAATTATTGAATGCTTTCCAAAAATTTTATAAAAAAAATTATTTCCTAAAAAATTTAACCCGTGAGAATTTACTGCTAACCTAATGAATCCTTAGATTGTGTTATTATTTATGCGTTAACTCAATGAAAAGCAGCATTTGGATGTAATGGTTACTTTTACTCGTGCCTTGATCAAAAGCAATGGATCAGAACTCGGAAGTATTTGAGCAGTATATCCAGTTTATCAGCTTTATACAATTATAAAATAGGTCTCATTTATTTATGTCAGGGATCAGGGCTTAACTTGATTTTTTTCCATCCTAGCTACAAAACAATTCTGAAAAACATACAACTTTATTTTTAAAAAAATTTAGAAACCCTACCTACATGAATAGTGTTTGTTTGAGTTAAGAGGTTAAGAGTTGGTTTGACATCAAATTTTTCTAGTATTGATTTTATTTTATTTCTATAAAAATGATTCAATTCATTTATAAATAAATTTTATTATTTGAAAATTATGAAAAAAATAATAATTTCAATTCATATATAAGTGAATTATTTTATTTAAAACATATCGAAAAATTCAGATAATTATAAAAAGTAGCTTTGAATAGTATGTAAATAAAATATTAAAAAATTTGATATAATATGTATTTTAGATTAAACAAAATAAATTTTGATGAAATTCTTGATAAAGTCAAGGAATCTGTAATGATACAAATATAATTAAACTAAAAATTATAAATAAAATAAAATCTTTCTTTATTTAAAATTAAATATTATTTAAAAATAAAATAAAAATTTTATGTTTATGTCATTCCTTAGGTTAGCCGGGACAAGGTTGGCCAGTCCGGACTCTCTGAGTCCTCGAAGCTTGTTGTGCTGTGGTATTCAGAAATGGATGAGGTTGTAATTAATTAAATTATGAACCAGGGCGATAGGGATAGCTCACGACATACTTACAATTGCAGTTAACTAACTCCTGATAAAACTAGATTTTCACATTAATAAAAAAACCCAATGAGTCTTTTGATTTGATATTAGTATTAATAATAAAATGGAATGACTAAAATTTTAGTAATGATATAATCAGTTGAGTTCTTTTGTTTTTATGTACGCACAGCTTGATGGGATAGCTCCAGAATCCGGTTGGTTCAAGTTGAATATTAACAGGCGTGCAGGACACAAACTTTCTGTATTATGTATTAATTGTGATGTTTCATATTTTATATTATAATTATTATAAGTATTATTTTTATAATTTATTATATATTAATTTTTTATTTCCTCTCAATGATTGCTATCTACGATGAGTCCTATTTATGTAATTAATTTTTTTGATTGATATTGCACTGCAGTGAATCACATTTACATAATCAATATAATATTGAATCTTTTATTTATATATAATAATTTATATTAAATTGAAAAGAACTCCTAAATTTCTTTTACTCACTTAATGTATTTTCATAATTTTTTAGATTTCTTTCTTTGGTTTACTTAATTTACTAATTTTTATGTGTTTTCTTTCTCTCCATGATTTCTTTTTCTTATTTATTGTATTTTTATTATCTCTTTGATCTCAATCACATTTAATTTACATTAATAATTCTAATTAGATTAAAATCTAAAATTTTTAATTTACAAATTAAATTAAACTTAAAATTAATAATCACCAAAAAATTAATAAATTATATAAATTGTCAAATCAAAATGTTTTTTCTCTTTTAGATTAATTAGTAATTTGCACATATTAATTAATAATTAAGCCATGTTTTCTTAGGTAAAACTTTCAAAATTCATTAATGTTAAATTTTTCATGAATTTTACAAAAGGGATATATAATATACAAATTTATTTTTAATTATTTTAATATAATTATTTGATGCTTAATATAAATGAAGTATTTATATGAAAATTTATCTAATTATTTACTCCCTCATTTGTTTTTATTTGTCATTAAGATTCATACATAAAAATTAAAAAGGGCACTTATTAACCATAATTTTTAGATAAAAGAATTTTAATTTGGAAATTTATTTTTTTTACTAAAAATCAATAATCAATAGCAAACTAATTGATTATTTATTAGGATATTAAAATTAAAATTGGAAAAAATTTAATAATTTTACTTTTAATTTTCTAAATATATAGATGAATAATAAAAAAACATTATCTAAAATAACAAATAAAATAGAATAGAAGAAGTCATACATAAGTTAGAATTAATTTTATTAAAATTTTAATCCCATAAATAAGTAAAATTACAATTTCTCTTTCACTCCATTTTATTTATATGACAAAAAAAAATACAAAATCGATGTTATTTCATTATCAACTACTCAAATACAAGTCATTAATTTTAGATGCAATATTTGTAAATCTCACATCATTTATGTGAGAGTGCTAATAGCAAAAAAGAGCAAGTATATGGGTATTCATTAATAAGAAAATTTTATTTGCAAATTTTGCATTATTCTTTTAAGGGCATGCTTTGTTAAAATTTGTCACAGATATAAAAGTAAGGAGAAGGGATTGTTTCATAGATACTATGCAAACATTCATATCCCTTTAATTTAAAGTCATGAGATCAAATGATTACTTGTAATTTTACTATACAATATTAATTAGTTAATGTTGACAATGTTCTTAAAACAATGATCTGTAATTGTGTGTTTTTTTAGAAAAATGTCAGGATATAATAGTTGTAAAAATAAAAATAAAAAATAGAGAAACCATGTCAATTATTTATTACAAAATTGACATGGTTATAATTGAGATGAAATCATATTATTTATTTGACCAAACTTCCATATAAAAATATAGCACCCATCACCTAACTTTAATAAATGATAACAATAAGTATTTACTAAGGGCCACCTTACTCTAATAAAAAGTGGCCATAAGCATTTATCAAGAATGACATTTACACGATATTGGTATACAACATTGGTTTTTTAACAACTAGCGTATAAAGAATGGTTTTTCCTTCCATTCATAACAAGTCGATATACAACATTGGGTTTTCCTTAAAGATTGATGTCTAAAGTTTGATAATATATTTCAATCATTATAATAATTCATCAACAGTTTACACATTATGATGGTTCATCACTTATTTGCTCTTAACCTATAAATAAAGGTCTTAGTTTCTTCAGATAGTCTTCTTGAGATGCTTGATTGCTTCGTTTACTTTAAGTGTCTAATTGTTCCTATGTTTCAGTACAATAATCAATATACTAATTGCTCTACATGTTATGTCAAACTTCGATACAAATAGAGCAAGCAATACTATTCTCGCATTGAAAAATATGAATACTCAAATACTCAAAATAAATTATTAATTACGCATCTTAAGATTAGCAAATACAAAATTATTGTGTCAAACTTTGATGGATTGCAAAACGATGACAAATTATTATAAAAAGAAGCAATATCTTCAATTTTGCATTTGTAAGCTTAAGTGTAATGCAAGATTCATGATGCTACTTTTTTTATTATAATTTATCATCAATTTGTATTTAGATTCCATCAATAACATTTATTAAATATGTTAAGAAAATACTAAAATGATAAAACTAATGAGAAATTATAGTATAAGAAGTAAAATGTCTATTTTTGCATTTGAAGGCTTAAGTCCATTGCAAATCATCAATTTGCTACCTTCTACATCATTCAACTCAGAAGCCCTTAGGCAATATAAAAGAATTAGTAAAAGAGATATCCCACTTTTTCTTTTTATTTAAAGTATATTATTCACTATAAATTATAATTTCTCATTTATTAGATTATTCAATTTGTTGCTATTTGTACTTATATAATTGTACAAAAAAATATTTTGGTTTATGAAATTTTTACATCTATTGTTATTTTATCTGTTATTATTTGTTAGATTATTCATTTAAAGTATTTTTATATCTATTACTACTGTTGTTTGTATCTATATAATTGTATAAGAAAAACATTATTATTCAATGCAAAAAAAATTAATGCTACCAACTTGAAAAATTATAAAATTTTTGCTTGAAACATATTTTTAAATAAAATTTTTTATTTATGATGTCAATTTTTTAATTAAAAATTAATATTTAAACCTCTATAGTTGAATGATGTCATTTTTATTATATACATTAGTTTTTTTCCTTAAAAATCTATATTTAATATTAAAATAGTTTATATCACAAGGTGTGGATAAAAATAAAAAAGATGAAGTTATGGCACCACTTGCAAATTTCATCACAAAACTCTTCTAATCCTACAATTATTCTCTTTCTCTATTAAGGTATGCTTACATTCTAACATTGAGATGATTCTCTTCAATTTTTTATATTTTTTCTTACTAATTATTTTGTAGTATTGAAGATTTGTTAGCCCATTATTAAGTCCATGAAGTTATGTATTTACTAAAAAAGTGCAAAATATAAATATAATTTTTTTTTAACTTTTATGTTTCATTGATATAATTCAATTTCTGGTTTCAAAATTAATCATGTTCTATTTTCTTTCATTTTAGTACAAGTTTTATAGTTATATAGGTAAAAAAAAATTTCTTTTTTTTTTAACATTCCATGGTATTATTTATTATTTTTTATATGAATTATGTAATATTATGTTGGTGTGTGTCCTAAGAGCCAATCATAAAATGATTAGAATATTACATAATGTATTGTATTCTCATTTAGCAATACAATTTTTATATTTTGCTTTGTTTTATTTTGCGCAAATTATAACTTAAATATAATAATTATCCTTAGAATAGCTTCGTTGTTCCTAAAATGCCCCTAGTTAAGTATTATTATGAAAATGATAGTAATAATACATCGAAACTAGCGTGTATAGTGACTAATGATTACGAATCATGGATATCTGATATTAAGTCAATACATGAGTACATTGTTAGTGAACAATGTACTGGACTGACTCATTGTGAGAATATTGCATGGATAAATGTGTTATTAGTTATTCTCATATGACCACAAATGCACATAGTCTTTTGACTTAAAGTCACTACGGTTCCTTACATGAGAAGTAACTCACTTTGATGTCATCCTATATCACCTTTAATCGAGATGATAAGTAGAGCATTGATTGGGTATGTCACAAATCATGCAAAGGGAAGTGAGTGATATAGATGGGATTTTGTTACTCTTGTATAAAAGAGAAATATCCTTGGATTTCTTGATTGAGTGGAACTTAGAAATACATAGTCATGCTCAATTGGATCAATATGTGATATTGATCATTTATTTTAAATCTACTTAATATCAAAAAATATAAATTAAACATTGATGAGGATGATACACTCCGTACCTCCAGTTCGATTTGGATATTATTACAAAAGGGATTATGATATAAAGTATTGATCATATATTAGTAGATGTCGAACCACAAACATTCTTACTACTTGAGTGGCCATGATGTATTGCTAGATACCGCTCACTATTTATGGCCCAAAATGAGTCATTATTAACATAATAAGAACCTATAGAATCACACAAAAGGAGTATGAATGAGATAATAATTAATTAAATTTTAGTTAGACTAAAATTCAATTAATTGAACTTATTTTCGTGCATATATATTATTATTAAGATAATAATATATTTTTTCATGTAATATATATATTATATGATATTATTTGATATTAAAATAATATAAGATAATTATATGCTAATTTAATATTAGATAATTATATTATGAGATAATACAATTATCTAATATATGATAATTAATAAATAAGTCCTATCTCTCTTCACTCTCTCTAGGATTAGGATAAGGTGATTTTTGTTAAATGTGATTAAGATTCTTTTGAAGCATTACTCTAGTAGGATTAGGATTGTGATATACCTTAGTTCTATAAAAAAACTAAAAAAACTTGAAAGCAACACTTGGAATTCACGCTCATAAACTTCAAGAAAATTCTAAATCACTCAGAAAATTATCTAATCCTAATCTTAGTGAGAGAGATAAATCCTAGCAGTTTCGTAGAGGGAGAAGTCATTGTTCACTCCATGTGGATACCATAAAGACGTTGTACCTTCTGGTTGGCATTTGATTCATCTTAATTTTTTAAGAATTCATTCAGAAAGAACACAAGCACTATTAAGGTAAAACTCTAATACTGATTTATGCCATTTTGCATAGATCCTAGGTAGGAATTGGATCAAAAATTTTAAAATTTCATTATGTATATTGATCCAAAACCTAACATATTATACATCAAATTTTAATGAATATTCATTACATTTGTAAATATTGGATTCAAGACAACCTTTTCAGAAAGTGTCAACCTCACATATCTATTAATGGGTATCAAATATAAACTTTCACTATTTTTTTTATTATCAATAGAGATGTTGAGAGTTAAAAGGAACCAAATAGGGAGGAATTGCAAGAGAGGGAGTGTTAGAATGGAGGAGTGAGAAAGGGTTAGGAAGGGAGGAAAAGTAAGGGTAGGGAAAGTCATACCACTTTAATTATTTAAAACAATTATAGTTAAATATTATTTATTTTATCATCATAATCTTATTTATATAAAACCATCGTTATTGTATATTTTTCTTATCAATTATTAACCAACATGGAATAGTGTAACATATAACAATGTTTGTATATGCATCAATTTGTAAGTGATGTTGGAAATGAAAATAATCAATGTTAGAGGATAATTTTGTAGTAATGTTAGTTTTAAAGGAAAAAAAACTCAAAGATTCAAGCAAACAAGCCGAGAATGTACAAATGGAAAGTTGAATCAGATAAGATATACAAAAATTAATTCAAATATTTCATTGCTAAAATATAAAATAAACAAGATTAATACATTGATACATTTTGAATAAAAGGTTTTATAATTAAAATTAGTCATTTTAATTTTAATTTAATATTAAAATAAATCATTTTATTTCAAATGTTATAATATCTTTTAAAAATTGTTAAAATATTTTTTTATTATTAACAAAAAAAATTAGTTAATCTTATTTTTGATGTGATATTTTTTTATTATTCTTGATTAGTATCAAAAGATTTAAACTAATTGTGAATATAAATTAGACTTCAAATTTAATAGCGAGTTAGTAACTTCTATATAGAGCGGTTTCGTTGTAGTTTATAAGTCAGACATTTGACATCATAATTAAGTGAACGTTAAAGTAAAAGAAGTGATTTCTTAACTTGTCAAAATAAAAGAAATCTTGTAACAAAGGATAAGAAATGTTTCTCATGCCAATGCTGCAAGTTTATTTAACTTGTTGAAAGGATTTGATTAAGATTTCTGTGACCTTTAATTATAGGGTTAATTTTCTGGACCCTCTTCACGGGAAGTCCCCAATACTAAGTGGATCCAACAGATTCATTAACGCACTTAAATCTCTCTTATTTTTTTATTTAAAAAATTATATTTTATTTACCCATGATTTCATCTCTTTTTATTTAAATTATAAGTGTTCTAATTTATTTACCAGTGCTTTCAATCATTATCATTTTATCCACCTAAATTATTTTACATCCAAAATTTAATAAAAAATTTATGTACATTGCATATGATTTTTGCTTTCAAAATTTTGATTTAATTTGATATTCATTTAGAACCAATTTACCTTAAGAGATCTTATTCAACACTCTTTACTTAATAATTGTGGATTAAATTATAGAAAATAATTTCCAATAGAAATTTTTTTAGATAATTTAATTCTAAATGAATATTAAATTAAGTGAAAATTTAGAGAAGTAATAATCATATGCAATACATATAAATTTTTTATAAAATTTTAAAAAAATTATTGAATAAGTGTTAACGATTGAAAAAGTAAGTGAATGTATTGTAACACTTAAAATTATAAAAAAATTAAGTAAAAATATTTTTAAAAAATGTCGCTAATTCAAACCAGTTATCTCCCTTTCTTTCTCACTCAGCCACCCGGGCAAAGAAATACCACGGGTAAAGCAAAAACCCAAAAGAACTCCAAGCTTCGAGCGGACGATCCAAAGAAGAATCAGGCTTCCAATTGCAAAGAAACAAAAACAAGAGCTGGCGACAGATCCTCCTGATAATCTTCTGATTAATTGCTTGTTCAACTAATAAGTAGATGAAGAAGGAAGGGTTATTTAAGACCAACTCTGAAGATTATCTGCAGAAGACACGAAGATCATTTACCATTTTGATTCTGAATGATGATTATATAAGAGCTTCAGCAACGAAACTAAGTGAGAGATTCTTGAAGCCCCAAAAAGTTGCAGAAGTTCGATTGGAGCACCAGAGATCCGAGACCTGTTCATCAGAAGAAGTTAATTCTCAAGCTCCAGTTTATATGGATTCAGTAGATCACCAAAAGTTCGCTTAAAAACATTGCTGCTAACTTAATTTTAAGATTCATGTTAGAAATGATTTTATTTTATAAATTAATAGTACGAAATTTTATTGGAATAAGGCTACTTGTGCTTTTTCTCTCTCGCTTTTCTTCCATTTTCCTTTCTATATTAAAAGAAAATACTTTTTGAATTTATAAAAGAATGAAATAAGTCAATCTATTTTTTTAATATGAAAAAGAGGGTGAAAAAATGCAAATAATATTTTTTTATTCGAAAGTACAAAAGAAAATTGAAGACATTTGAAAGAGTAATTATTCAGGGGCCAATTTAGAAAATTTTGTTTGTGAAAATAATATATATCTAGAAATAAATATTAATTTAAATATTACTATTTTTTTTTCTCTCTTTGTATCAGTATATCTGATTGACGTGAAATTTTCAACTGTTTTAGTTTTTGTAATTGAAAGTGATATTTTTTTTCTCTGAATAATACGATAACTATTCTTTATAAGTTGTGGTGATATATAATGTCAGTAAATAAATACATATTTTAATAGTACTGTTAAATGTATATAGGATTTTTTATAATAATTATAAAAATGATAATTTACTTAATATATACATTAGATTAAAAGTTCAAATCTATAATGTAAAGGAAATAACACTCCCAAAGTAATACCAAGTATTACTGTACCACACCAGCATACGGGAAATTTCTTTAGTTTCTGGTGCTCTTGCCAAAAATATTTATCAAATTAGGAGCAAAATGCTAGCCACCTTCTTAAATTCTGCATAACATCCTACAAAGGTAACGAATAGAGAACACCTTCCTTTATCAAGTACCTTAAAAAAGTGACTTTCAAACACACGTACTTCCCCACATATCATGTGCTATTTTTATCATTTTGTCTTGATTGATCAAGTTTTGTTATCATTATTAATCATAATAATTAAGTAATATATATCTTTTATTATTCTATAAATCAAGTGACTGTCTGTCATTTTTGCCATATATACGATATAATTAAATAATAATCGATTTAAATTGCATGATGATTAGTTAACATTTTTGTTAAGATGAACTTGACTTATGAAGGATAGTTGTCATCATATTTTGTTCATAGAGGCATTGAAATAGGTAATACCTCATCTAGAATTAGCATAGTTCTTTTGTGAAATAGCTACTTGAAGAAGTTCTGTATTTCTTTTCCTTGGTAACAGGATCTAATTGTTTCAACTATTAATTCTCTTTAAAATCTTTCAAGTTGTTCATTTTTATTTTGTTACGATTGGTTAAGTTTTATTATCATCACTATTTCATCATACTAATTAAATAATAGATCTCTTTCACCACTTTTATAAATGAATCAGATGACAACCAGTTATTTTTATCGTATAATAATAATTTAATAATAGAGGTAAAATATATATGGTGCAAAAATTTCTTAAAGATACAACGTATTGTTTGTTGCTATAAGATCAAGCTTTCCCTCAGCTATTCCTTTATATGCTAGTGAACAGTAAATGAGTTTAATTTGTTTTACCCATTACTGATGAATAATTAAAATACAGACATAATAGGTAACATATATATATCAATGTCTAAAATATTTTCAGTACTATTGATATCTTAGTAATGCAGTAACATCTAATATTATTTTAGGAATTTATCTCATCATGTTTAAGGATCAAATATAAAATTTTATTTGTGTGTTAAATAAATTACAATTGCTTTTACCATTTTTAAATATATATATATATATATATATATATATATATATATATATATATATATAAATAATATAAGTATTAATTCAACTTTAAAAAATTACTTACATGCAAATAGAAATGAGCAAAAAAATTTTGCTGAATATAACTTTCATTATCTTAATAATTAGCTTAGATTAGAAAAAAAAAATTACTTTTAGTTATATTTTCTAACAACCAATGCAAATGAGCCTACAAGATATGACCAATTTCATCATAACGGATTATACTTGAGTATTTGTCGTGTCATTTTCATTGAAAATGGTTTCTTGTTTATATTACCATTAGAAATATTAAAATCCAGTTTTTTTTTTTTTACTGAAGATTTTGAATAGTTCATCCATTAATTAAGCAAATTGTAACTTGCAAGTTGGGGCTTGTCTAATCTAATCTCGAATATAAAAAAGGCCTGTGCGTCTGCTCTAATTAATCCCCTGCTCAATAAACTGCAACTGCAACTGCAACAAGTGCTAGCTAGCATGGATAGCAATCATTCTTCAGATCGGAAGAGGGCAACAGACGAGCTTATCAAAGGCCGTGAATCTGCGAATCAGCTGCTTCAACTTGTTCTCAAATGGAATGTAGATGAAGGCTCAACGACACCATCTGCTAAAGATCTTGTCCGAAACATTCTAAGATCTTTTACAAACTCCCTTTTTCTTCTTAATACCATTTGTCGGTCCCATGATGAGCCCTCTGTCAGAGATTCTTCCTGTTGGAATTGCCCCGAGTCTGAGAATCTGGAAGAAAGTCGCAATACTTTGACCACTAAAAATCGAAGAGGTTGCTACAAGAGAAAGTAAGAATTCTGTATACCACTATACCTAATTCCTTACCCATTCCTGATTATTGTTGTCTTTTTGTTTGAATCAATTCTTAGCTTCTGAGCCATTAGATGTTGTTTCTACCTCATCAAATGAGCTATTTAACACAATTTCTTAGTTCTTTGAGAAATTTGTCAGCTGAAATTATATATACCTTAATTTTGCTAATTTTAGCTAAAAAATTGATTTGTTTATAGGTAGGTTAGGTAAGTTTTTGTATCCTTTTATTCTAAATACAAGAGAAAATGCCTGTCAATTCGTAATAGTTGCTTTGCTGTTTTTGTCTTACATCTTTATGGACAGCAAAGTTTACACAATAAGCTAATTAATTTTCACAAAAGAAACAAGAATTAATTAATGATGATATTGAAGCCACTTACAAAACTTGAAGAAATAATTAGTTAAAATGATTAAAAGTAGATAGGAAGATATTTCATCATCAAAATAATTACACGTTGCGGATGATTGGTTGAATTGTGGAAATTAATGAATAGGAGAACTGCAATTTTGGTTTTGCAGAAGAAATATTCCAACATGGACGAAGGAGACCACAGCTGAGGTTGGCGATGGCCATGAATGGAGAAAATATGGGCAAAAAACTATATTGGGTGGTAAATACCTTAGGTATTAACCTTCAATTTCCAATTTGATTTCTCTAATCCATCTGCTTAAATTTCTGGCATGTCCAAATTATGGATTGAATTCTGCCTCTCTAATACTAAGATCAAATGCTCTATCAATAAACATGATATTAATCTCCATTTTTTCTACTTAATCTCTTATTTATTAAATTCTAAAACATGAAATTTTCTCTTTATTTTCTTGTGTTTATCTACAATATTGCTATTCACAATTTCTTGTTCGTAACGACAATTATTGTAATTTTGTTATATATTAATAATTTTACCTTTTGTGTTTATCTACAATATTGCTATTCACAATCTAATTACAACAGTTGTTTAGAACCGTCCTTCGCTCTTGTAAATCTAACTGATTGATGTAGCCATTAATTAATATGCAAATGCAGGAATTACTACAGGTGCACTAACAAATACGAGCGAGGATGCCAAGCAATCAAACAGGTGCAAAGAGTTCAAGAGGAACCTCCACTGTTCCGGACCACATATTATGGCCATCACACTTGCAATAGCTTGCAATTCTCCGATGTTATGTTAGATTATGGGGTATCTCCTCCTGACTCTTCCATATTACTTAGCTTCAATAACACCCTACCAATCCCAAGCATACAAGACCACCCTTTTGCACTCCCATCACCAAAAATTGAGCTTGAGCCCGAGGAAGAGATCAACCTCAATTATCATTATATGGCTTCCAATCAAATATCCTCTAATTGTGATTACATACCTAGTTCCCATGAACTTTATTTCGATTCAACTGGGCCGGTAACTTTGTTAACATCGACCTTGGAAACACCGGATGAGAAGTTGTTTCTTGTGTCATGATTGAATCTGCTGAAGACTTGAAGTTGATGAGGTTTTCAAGCCATTTAGTTTTTTCTCTTTAATTTCGGTCTATTGACTTGCAGCACATTCATGCATACTCGAAGGAAGGGTGTTAGCTGGTTTAATGAAAACTACTAAAATTTTAGAACCAAATTAATGTTTCGAAGGAGAAATTTTCTACCCTAACCTTTCTCTCTCTTAGTCACTACTAGGAAGGAAGAGAAGGGGATTGGAAAGAATAATGTGATAGTTGCTTTCTTTTTATCATCCATGCTACTGTAATTGGTTTGTGTTTTTGGTTATGCCTTAACCTAATCAAGTAACATTCATATGGTAACTTTCAACTGTGCCTTATATAATCAAAAGCAGTGGATTCGAACTCAGAATTTGAGCTGTAAGTCCAGTTAATCAGCTATATGTATATTGTAAACTAAAGTTTAAACATTCATTTTCGTGCAAGGGAAAGATGTATTCGAATCTTAAACCTTCGATACACCACACAAGCAAAACACATCTAGTAGCTTTCAGAGGTTATTTTGTAATACATTTAAACAGGTTTTTCTTTTTCAAGTTTTATTAGAAAAATTATAACCTTTGTGATAACCATTTTTTTAGAAAAATTAGCCAAAAAAAAACACCTAGTAACTTTTGAAATTGCTATCCATGATTCATTTGCTTCTAATTAGGTAGTTACTATTTGACAGCTTATCCAATGACAGGATGTGAAGTTCGTTACTTAGGCTAACATGGTCACCAACTTACCTGTGATTCATCTTTTATGCATGCCAAAGTTATTATTGACATAGCTATTAAACAAATTTGTTCAATTCGTCCGTGAACAGATTCCTGTAGACTGATCATAAATGGATTATACCAAATTTGGTCAGCAAAAATTAAAAACCCATTAAATGAGAAGTCAAATTCTAAAAATTGCAAACTATAAATTCACAAATCAAGTCCATAGATTTTCTTTTTTTTCCAAAAATAATTTTAAGTTTAAAATAATAATTATAAATTCAAACATAACACATTTAATGTATTCTCAATTCACGTCAATAATTCAAGGTTAAATAAATTATAATAAAATTTTGTCAACTTTGAAATTATTAATTTAGAAATAAAATTATTAAGTTAAAAATAATTCATTTAGATTAGATTGAGTTAAAAGATAAAGAATTGAGTTTGCGAGTAAGTACTAAATTGATTAGATGAAAATTTGCATAATATATTAGTTTAGTTTAAAGGTGAAAAGGTAAAAAAAAAAAATTAATCCATTTGCAGATTGTCCGATTCAGTCCACGCAAATCCAATGGATTGGACTGCTTCAAATCTACATTTGAACAGATTCATATTTTACTACTTTTTTTTTATTTTTTTTGTAAATTCACCGATCCGAACTCAAATACTTTTCAACGGTTCTGTACGCTGAGGTGGAATAGAATTTAATTCCTTCATGGGGAGCTCACATAGCCATTGAAGGAGATTGAAAAGCTCAATGAGTCCCTTCATTTTGGAGTCAAAATCAAACGTTTCAATCCTAAAGATGCTCTAAGAGAAGAGGTTTTTTTTTTTGTATTTCAACAAAATAAGAGGTTGCTGTTATTTTGAATTTAGTGCAGCACAAAACGTTAAAGACTATCACATGACATGAATTTTGTGAAACAGATTAATGCGTTCCGAATAATATCCCTCATTGAATAAGGAATCGATTACAAACGAAGTAAAATTATATGTGTTCAATTGGAAGTAAATATATCATAGACAACAATCTCAAAATTCCGTTGAACTATAAGAAACAACAGATTAATTTATCCTATTTTTTATATTACACTTTATTGGTTAAATTGGAGGCCAGCAATCATCGATAATAATTTGCTATTATGTATGAACACGATGTGCTAAGGGAAGCCGCCATACTGCCTACTGCATATATAAAAGTGGAATGATGCACAACTAATATGAAAAAATAAAATTATCTCATGATTAAAACTATAGCTAACTTTTGACTTAATAACAAAGGCTAGATCATTATATACATACTTTCATATAAAAAAAAAAGGTTGTAGCTTTCTTCAAACTTTTCTTTACTTGTAATGAATTAAAAAATTATAATTTTATAGATGAAAGCTATGATACGAAACATTTTTCAAAAACATGCAACTTATAAAAATTTATAAAGAACCCTATATGCATATAATAGTGTTTGGTTGAGTTGAGAGATTAACAAGACTAGGACCACTAGGTTGGCCAATCCAGACTCTTTGAGCCCTATAAGCTTGTTGTGCTGTGGTATTCACAAATAGATGACCTCATAGTTAAAATTATGACGGACAGTGATATGTAAAGATAGCTTGCGACATACTCATAATTGCACTTAAAATAATAGACAAGGTGGCTGCACCAACAACCGGTGGAACTAGATTTTCACGCATTAATTAAAAAATTCAGTACCGCTCTTGATTTGAGATTGGTAGAAATAAAAATAGGAGGAATTAATAATGACGAAATGGCATGGATAAAATTTAGTAATAATAATATATAGTACTCATTTAGGTTCTTTCGTTTGTATTCACACAGCGGCTTGTTGGATAGCTCCATATTTCTTCAAGTTGAATATTGGATGCGGTTGAATACACAGAAGTTCTATGAGAAATCTTTATATTTACTCTCTTTTTTTTCTGGCCTTTAAAAAAGGGAGATTGACGACAGTTAATGATAACTACTCTATTATAGGATTAGTTCCTCACTGCAAAATGTCCAATTTAAATCATATTTATTATTCAAAGAACAAGCTTATCACCACAACTTTAATGTTTCAAAAGCCCTTTACTCTTTAAATGAAATAATAATCCAATATCACAAGACAAACCATCTTAGGGGTTTTTTTGCACATGGAAAGTGAGTATTTACATGTTTAAAAACTATTTTTTAAATTTATTATTTATTTGTTTTATATTGAAAAATGCAAGAAGTAATGTTAATTTGATTCTTTTTAAATATGGATGATCTTCATTGCAAACAAACAATGTTCCAAACTTTTTACGTAAAGCAATTGCAAGTAATTAATACAAAGTTGGTAAAAATAAGTAAAAGCATAAAATGCAAGAAGGTTTTTGCACAAATATGCTTTTATAAATAAGATAATCAAATATAAATTGTTACTCTAAGTGTAAAGGCCACAAGTCTCCAATATATCAAAGGTGCAGATATGCATAGTTTGGAAACATTGATCCTTTACTTGCGCTCACAAATAAATGATTAATTACAAGAGATTGCAAGTTACAAATGAAATGCAAATGACTATAAAGGACTATATAAAGAGGGCTAGCAAAGTGTTAGAGGGACATAGAGTGCATAAACGAGCCTAAGTAACTAAACTAACAAAATGAGCCTTTAGCCTATGAAATTGGAGGGATTTATAAGCCATCATGTGATAGTTACTAATTTGCAATGGTTAAGAGCAATTATTCCTACCTTGTTTAGTCATGCATGTGGCTTAAAGTTGGGTACATGTTGGTAACTACTTTCAACATGATCCCATTACTCCATAATTCACTTTGTTGCTCTACATAGTGTTGAATCAAGTAATTGCTTAGCATATGTCCTTGGGTATAAGTTCCCCAAGTAATCTACTAATCATGTTGTTGTTACATAAGGTTCTTTTGACTACTAATGGTAAGTCAATCTCTTGGGTAAAATGCAACCCAATCTTTTGTAACTTTTAACTTCTTTATTTTTCATTCCAAAATCAAACCAAATTGAGGCACTTTTCCAACCAAATCATTAGTTGTCAAAACTTTGCAAAATAGGCTAACAAAGTCTCCTTAATTTCATTTTCCTAAAATACAAGTCAAAGGGAAGTGAAACTAATTTTTTTCAAATCTCTTAGCTTATAAATGTGCTGAAGAAATCAATCTTTCCCAACTTCAAGGCACATTAAAGAATTCAAAATAGGGATTCATGTTGCATTCAATTGGATAGCCCCGATTGTTTGTTTAAAATGACTTAAAAGTTTTTCAAAAGTGTCATGTTTAAATAACATCATTTCATTAGCAAAACTTCTCACATCCTTCTAATAGGTGTATCTTTTAAGATTTGTTCAGGTACATGTGACATATCAAAGAGTATGTACTAATGTGCAATCCATCACATCCCTCTGAATTCACCATTATGACTATTGTAGGAAAATTTACCAAGTTTACACCTTTTTTATGTTACTTAAAGCCTGAGCCATCACTTATTATGACTATCCACTCCATTTATCATTAAATAACACTTCTTTCCTTCATTTTATTTCCTTTACTTTCATTTTTTCTTCATTACTACTTCTTTGTGTTCTACATTGTGCTCTATGAACTAAATACTCATCTTACTTCCATACTTTCAACCTTCATTTATCCTCTTTTCTTCTTGAAACTTAGATATAGCATCTAATTCCTCTACTTTTATGTCCCAACCCTAAGCTAGTCATATCAACATGAAATTAAATTAATCCTCTTATGTTGAGAATAAACGAAACTAGCTCTTAATAGTTTTGGAAAAATAATATTGGAAAAAGAAGGATATTTCATTCAACACTAATAGTTTTACAAAAAGAGAAAAAGTTAGGTTTGCTTATAATCCTCCTATGTTGAGAATAAACGAAACTAACTTCTTCTAAAAGGGTTTAATTTATGTATTCCTTTACCTAATGCCTACATAGAGTAAGGCTTAAAATAATCCTATATACATATATTTGTACTACCAAAATCATGCTAAAGGAGCTCCTAATGGAACTAGTTCTAAAATTGCAGTAGTGGAGGCTTAATTTATATATTTGTAAAAATAATACAAAAGAATAAGTCTAAAGCTAATGATGCAAAAATAGCCTGCAGCCCATGGGCAATGCGAGTTTATGGTAGGTATATGGTGGGGTAGGCCTAAAAATTTAAGCCTATAAAACATGTTGGCTTAAACAGGTTAGCCTATATGGCTGCAAGCAAGCCTTTATATATATATATATATATATATATATATATATAAAGGAATGACTTAATACTTTAAAAGTCCAATAACTTAACTTAATGTAATTTATTTATTATAATGCAAGCAAGGTGAGCCTATTATTTTTAGCTTGTTAGAAATAAGAGCCTATAAAGGCCTAGCTTATTTAGGCCCACCCCACCTATTATGCATCCTTATTCAAGGCTCAATAAGTGAAAACTCTATAATAAGCAAACATAACAACATATTTACTTACCAACCGGACTATCCTTCTATAACACTTAAGACACAAATTATTTTCATCTATTAGTTTAGTCTCATGTAACCATAAAGGGCTCAATCATAAGCACTTCATTTCAAATATATAATATGGAAGTAGCCATTAAACTTAGAGCTCTAATACTATATCACAATGCAAAATAATAAATAGTAAAGTACATGTATCCTTTTTATGACACCTAAGTTAACTTTATACCTCTCACAAGCTCCATTCTTATTTCTAAGGGCCAGCTTTTTATTCTCCACTAGCATATTACTTGGAATTAAGCGTCAACATTCTCCCCCCATTGCATTTCTCAAAATAGTCATGTTTCCAATACAACCTCATACCTTAAAGCATGGCCACATATCTCATTTAATTGTATAACTACATAAACAAAGTCAATTATATCATGCACTATATGCCACATTATGTCTAAGTCTCATTTCATGTCCTGAGTCATACAATAATTTCATTCCTAATGTAATCCATAATATAGTACCATACATAGGCTTGAATAAGGTAAAATTCCTTATCAATATGTTCACATATTAATTTCAAGATTAAACGTGCATTTAAAAGTCAATTGTAATTGATTTCAATGTTAAAATATGAAACAAGGCAACTAAAGCACTTCGCAAGTCATTTTAACCCTTCTAGTAAAACAAGAAGAAACGAAAAGTTTTGTGAAGGGCTTCCTAATTTAGTGAAATTTAGGCTTAGGAAGTGCTTCCAGAAGTTCCCCACAAAATGCTTTGTAAAGAACTCATAGGCTTCTAGTAAAATTAAAAAGTAACAAAGCACTTCATAAATTATTTTTTGACCTAATAAAGTTTGGGCCTAAGAAGCACTTCATGAAGTGCTTCACATATGAACACAATCTATTTTCTAAAAAGTTTTTCACTGTTCCTTTATCATAAGTTCCCATCCATCTTATTTATTACTTACCAAATCATCCTTTCATCATTAATACACATGTTTAACACATTATATAATCATTTTTTAATATTAAATTTAATCAAATTAACACAAATCATTATATTTTGGCAAAATCATATAAAATTCTATACAAAGGCAAAACAATGATCTTCCAACAAATTAATAAATTTAAACTAGAATATTCACTCACCTAGTATGAAAGAGGATGTTAAGAAGTCAAATTTGATGTTCCGTAAGCCTAATCACACCACATTTAAAAGATTCTTTAATTGGGGACCAATTTTTCTTTTGAAATCAAATTATCTCAATTCTATTCAAACTAAGGAAGATTAAGAGGAATTCTAGTAATGATGATAATCTTACCTTAATTGGTTGAAGAATTTGAAAAAAATTAGTATTTGTTTACTTTGATTTGGTGATAAAAGATTAAGAAAGAGGAAGAAAATGAGAGTGTAAGGTTTTTGGGTGAAATGAAGAATGAAATAAGGAAAGATGAGAATGGCTTCATAAAAATGAGGAATAGTAACTAAGAGTTTTTTTTGAAAATATTTCCTAAATCTTCTCCATACATATATGCTCACTAAAGATAACTTCAACCCTTAAATCTTATTATTCTACTTATTTTTCATCATATGTTTCTCATTAATTTTCCATTCCACAACCTACTTAAATATTAATTATAATTTTTCTTCAATAATTCATTCATAATTATTTATTAAAATTTCTTATCACATAAACAAGTTCTATCTTAGGGATACTATACCAACTATTACATTTATCCTTATTCCAAAATAAAATTCAAATTATCATATTTTAAAAAGAGTGTAATAATACTTTCCCTTTCAAAAGAATTTGTCTTCAAATTCTTAAAGCCTTTGTTATCCAAATAATATTATGTAAGTGTAATAAGATCAAGCTTATCACTCACTAAATAGATAAAGGTATTTTTGGCACATATCTTACTCTAATTTCCATGTAACCTCTTCCACCCCATAGCTTCCCAATGAACCTTTGTAGATAAAACTTTCTTGGATCTCAATTTTCAAACTTGACAATCTAAAATTTCAACAAGTTATTCTTTGCATGTCAATTTGGGGTTCAATTGTAACAATTTGTCCTAAATCTCATAGGACTCATCAAGTAGATATTTTCAAATCATTGATACATGGAAAATAGGATAAATGGCGTACAAACTATCTGACAACTCTAAATTATAAGTCATAACTTTTACATGTCTAATAATAGGGAATGGTCTAATGAAATCATGTGCTAATTTACTTTTCTTTCCAAAACCTATTAAACCTTTTATAGGTGAGACTTTCAAGAATACCATATTCCTTACTTGGAATTCTAGTTCTCTCTTTCTCTTATCTACGTAAGACTTTTATCTACCCTAAGAAATCTTCAACCAATCTCGGATAATTTAAACTCTTTCTAGTGTATCGATTACCAAGTTCGATCCTAAAAGCTTTACTTCTCTTAGTTCGAACTATCCTACCAAAGAATGACACTTCCTACCATAAAACACTTCATACGACACCATTTGAATGTTGCATTGATAATTATTATTATACACAAATTCAACTAATGGTAGATACTTATCCTATATCCTTTTTAAATTCTAATGTGCACACTCTGAGCATATCTTTCAATATCTAAATAATCTGCTCAAATTAGCCATTGGTTTAGGGATGGAATGTTATGCTAAAAAGTAGCTAAGTCCCCAATGCTTACTAAAATGAATGCCAAAAATAAAATGTGAATTAAGTACCATGATCTGCCACGATAATGATTGAAACTCCTTATAAGGGCACAATTTTATCAAGATATACCTATACATATTAAGGTGTTGTAAAGATGGTTTTGACCAGTATGAAATATGCTAATTTTATTAATTTATTAATAATGACCTATATGGAATCATATCCATTTTGGGTTTTAAGTAAACTGACTAAGAAGTTCATAATGATGCTTTCCTATTTCCATTCCAGTATTAGAAGCAACCGATGCATTCTGGACAGGCATTGATGTTCTGCCTTCATCTATTAGCAAGTTAAATATTTCACCTTATAATCCAATACGTTCATTTTCATTCCTCCTCACTAAAAAATATCCTTTAGGTCATAGTACATCTTTGCTACTCTAGGATGTATAGTATAGGATGAGTTATAAGCTTAATGCATCAATTTATTCCCTTCATTCTGAGGAACCTAAATTCTTCCTTATTAATGCATTATCCTATTCTCATTAATAGTTAAATCAAACTCTCCTCTAATAATTGTCTCTCTCTCGAAGGTTGCATAACTCGAGTCATTTTTCTAAGTATCTTTAATCCTTTCTATAAGAATCGATTGGACTGCTATATGAGTTAGTAATACACCTTAATCCTTTAATAAGGTCTCCATTACCTTGCTTATAGTTTTCTTACTAAAAGCATCTCCACCATAATAGCCTTGCTAAAATGATATGGAATTAAACAATCATAATCTTTAACAAGTTTCATATATCTCTTCTATCTCAAGTTAAAATCTTTCTACTTGAAAATATACTTCAAGCTCTTATGATCCATTTCAATTTCAATGGTTTCTCCATATAGATAATGCCTCTAAATTTTTAAAGCAAAGATCACTAGTATCATTTCCAAGTCATAAATAATCTACTCATTTTTCTTCAATTGTGAGGAAGCTGGTATCATTTCCAAGTCATAAATAATCTACTCATTTTTCTTCAATTGTGAAGAAGCACAAGCTATCACTTTGTTATGTTGCATAAGAACACAACCAAGCCCAATCCTCAATACATCACAATATACCATATACCCTCTAGTGCCTAAAGGTGGCATTATCACTGGAGTTAATGTTAAACATGACTTCAGCTTTTGGAAAGTGTTTTTGCATGCATCCAATCACTCAAACTTAACTCCCTTTTACATCAATCTAGTTAACAAAGCTAAGATTTTAGAAAAGTCTTTAACAAATCTCAGGTAGTATCCTACCAATTCTAGAAAACTATAAATTTTTATAACCAATGAAGGTCTTAGCCAATTTTCCCTATCTTCAACCTTTTGAGAATTTACTCAAAATTTTCTTTAGGATACCTCATGCCTTAAGAATTTGACACTAGTTGCCCAAAATTAGCCCTTGGAGAATTTTGCATACAATGAATGCTTTTCTAGGGTTTGCTAAACCACTTAAAGATGTTGAACATGTTCTTTATCACTTTTTAAAAATACTAAGATGTCATCTATGGAAATAATAATGAATTTATCTAAATACAATTTCAACATTCCATTCATCAAACCCATAAAAGCAGCTAGAGCATTGATTAATCTAAACGAAATTACTAGAAACTTAAAATGGTTGTATCAAGTTCTGAAAGCATTTTTAAGGATGTCTTCCTTGCAAATCTTCAATTGATAATATCCTATGCACAAGTCTATCCTAGAAAAATATTTAACTTTTTTAAATTAATCGAAGAAAAAATTAATATAAGGGAATGGAAGTTTATTTTTTATGGTAATCTTGTTAAGTTAATGATAATCTATGCATAATCGTATCATGCCATTTTTTTCTTTACAAATAACACCAAAGCTCCCTAAAGTGAAGAGCTCGATTAGATAAAGCCTTTATATGACAAATCTTGTAATTGCTCCCTTAACTCTTATAATTCTACTGAAGTCATTTAGTGCAATGGTATGGAAATAGGTCATATGCCTGGTAATAGATTAACATGAAATTTTATCTTGCAATCTGGTGACAATCGAGGCAACTCTTTTGGAAACACAGTAAAAAATTCTTTTATAATAGGAACTCTATTAATGTTAGGAATTGGTTTTTTCAAATCCTAAAGTAGAGCTAGATAGGCAATGCCTCCTTTTCTAATGAGCTTATTGGCCTTAATGCTTGAGATAATACTAATGGTTTCTTGTAACCAATCCCTCTAAAACTTAATAGGCGAAAAGCTCTCTATATTTCAAAAGCCAAAACAACATATAGTTTTTCTAATAAATTTTACACAAATTATAAATATGTAATATGATAGAATTTGGCTTTAATATTAATATTAGAAAATTTAGATCAAGGATTTAGAACTCAATCACAAGAACACACTCATCATTTTTATGCTAGATAATTAATTAGAAAATATGTTAAGATGAAATAATACCTTATTGTTGATTTAATGTCCCTAATAATGAATTTGACGTATTTTATAGTCATAAATTATCCTTGCATCTCATATCCATTTAGTTTTGCTACTAGCAACACTTTTTGTTAGTTTTCCATATGCATAACTTTTTCTAGTTGATCTATATTGGCATTTCTTATCATTTTATATTTCATTTGAATGATTTGTTTTACATTCAAATAAATAAAAGCAACCTTTAAAAAATAGAAAATGAATTATCCTCTCCTTTAGAATTATAAAATTCATAGACAAATTTTGAGAATGGTTAAAAATAAAAGATAAAAAAAACTAAAGAATAATCATTTTTAGCAAGAGATAAAAAAACAAAAGAAGAACCATTTTCTTTTGAACTTAAATTCAATCAAAAAGAATATAGAAAACAAAAAAAGAAATATTTGCTTTCAAAAAGTTTTATGTTGATAACATTGTTATGAAAAAAATGTTCAATGCTAAGGAAATAACAAAAGAAATATATAAAGAAGATAAAGGATAAATATAAAAGACGGAGTATGTGTATTCAACTATATATAAAATGATTCATACAATCCATATTTATAAGGTAGATAAGTTAAATATTACAATTTCATAATAATAGCTCATAAAGAAAATTGAAACCTAATAATTGTGCATAATAGGAATATAATGTTTGACCTATAAATATTCACATTTAATTACAATTTTTAATAGTAAATTTTAGTTAATTGTATCCATACTTTAAATAATAAATTTATTAGAATGTGTATATAAATAAATATATAATATCATAAAATATAATTAATTAAATTTTAGATAATTATACTTTATTTTAAAAATCATAATTATATTAATATAATTTTATCTTTAAATAAAATTAATTAATTTAATTTATATATTTATTTATATTAATATATCTTTTTATGTCATTTTATATTTTCAATTAGTTGATAACTTATCAATTATCAACTATTACATAAAATAGAACCTAAGTCAAATAGCTATTTTAAGTGATTACAAAAAAATAGCTATTTTAAATATTCAGCAAACAATTTGTTTAGTCACTTAATTACTCCCTAATCAACTAATTTGAAAAGGTTAGGGAAACTTGATCTAAGCTACTCTAAAATTGTATAGTTGTATATATTTAGTATTTTGTTTAAAATATTAGAAAGAAGAATTGAACCACAAACCTTAACACATATAAGAAAAATCTTAGTCATTAAACTACTAAATATTTTTTCTTATATATGTAACAATTTAAATAATAGATAGTTATTTAACTTTTCATTAATTAAATTTAGATAATAAAATTAATATACATTAAAAAAATAATTATTTTATATAATTATTTAATAAATTTAAATTCTTTTCACATTAAAAACAAAATTTAATAAGATTAACTTATACATATGTATGATACATACATATACACATAACAATTTTCCTAGTTTGTTGTTTGATTCAACTTTTAAAACATTACTTAAATAAAAAGAGATCATTTAAATTACAAAATATTATGAAAAGATTTATATGTGATGATTAAGAATATATCACCACCATAAAATTGTAATTTTACAATAGTCGATAAATATCAGTCATAGAAAAAATCAACATTTATATAAATATGGTAGCATTTTTAAAATTATTAAAACAAATAAGATGATAATTTTAACAATAATTGACGTCTTTGTTACACAATAGCATTTTTTAAATTTGTAGAAAAATGTAAGATGACGATCAAATTAAACATTAATGTCTAAAACGAATGCAAATAAAAGAGCAAAATTGATTAAAAAATTAAGATGTTGAGTATTTATATAATTGTCATCTAAAAGTTATTTCAATTGTCATCTAAAAAGATATTTAACATTTACACATCAATTTCATTGAACTAAAGGTATCTAAAAGTCTTTTTAGGAATGCAACCGCCACTTATTTAAAAATTATACATATTTTAGATATTGATATTGATTTAATATCTGATATCTTTAATTTTTTAAATTGTATATATATTTCATATTATATCTCTATTTGAAAGCATCCTAGTGATACTTTAGAGCCTCCACTGTCTAATTCTAAAATTTGTTTAAGAAGGTGGAAAATAGGTTCATCAACATTTCATCTAACTTTCCTTTCATTATAAAATTTAATTATTACTACTTTATTTATTGTCATTTATATATGTCAAATCAATAATGGAGGTAAATGTATTGCCTAAATCCATGATTTACCAATGTTTGACTTATAGTAATATTAATTTATGGATACAAGAATTAGCACTAAGATTGGAAATGAGACTAGAAGACCAAAGTCCACTTTTTATTTAATATTATTGTAAATTTGCATTTATTAATATAATGATATCTAAAATAAATAAAATTAGGTGAATTCTACGGTACCCTGAGGGGTTTGGTGCCCGGGGTGGTGTGGCAAAATACAAGCCACTGGATGAGATTACTAAGTCAATGCTAAGACTTTTGTAATCTCATCCAGTGGCTTGTATTTTGCCACACCACCCCGGGCACCAAACCCCTCAGGGTACCGTAGCAAGCACCATAAAATTATAGAATAAACTTTCTTATATTGATGTATTCTTCCTCATATTTTTGTATGTCTACGTTCAATATGTTAATATTTATACCATTGTGAGAAAATTATGCAAAAAGAACATATAACTTATCACAAATTTTTAATGTTTAATAAAATTACAAAAATATTTCTTTATTAATTTTGAAACTAGCCTCTCATCTTAGAAAAATTAATATCTTAAAATATAATGAACCTCTTATATTATTTATGCAAATTATTAACTTTTTCATACTTGATCCATCTCTTAAGCAATTTGTAAAATGGTCAGTCAATTTTTTACTGCCATTTATAATTTTCTAAAACTTGAAATGGTATTTATTTCATGAAAGTCTCAAGGAATTTACAAAATGATGCCAATTTTTTTAAAAAAAATTAATGCTTAAAATTAAAATGATGGCTTCTATATTATAACCAACATGATATTGTTTTAATTAGAATGACATCGCTTTAATATAAGCAACAATTATTGTAACAAAATCAGTGTGTAATAACTACTCTGGTTTAACATGCATCTATTTCCACACCGTATGTTATTATAAACTAATGCAAAAAGTGATAAAAAAAATACAAAATTATTGGTATAAGTATGAAATATAAGACTTTTTCACTCTAGCGCCATTTGTAAACTTAAGATTTCTTGAACACAAAGATTTGTCTTATGAACTCCAACAAAATTCTAAGCAAACGAGTTACACCCATCAAAGATTCTCAGGTTTACTTTTCTTGAATTTGACTTAATATATTCAGCTTAAGATGTTGATTGTTGAGATGTCATCTTACTAAAATGCTTTTGATTCTCCATTAACTCATAAACATGATTCATAATCTTAAGCGTAAAATATATTACATATAGAATATTCTTTGTATAGGTGTATGGAAATATTTTGGCTTTAGGTATGCATAATTTTAAAAATATCCTTTTTTGAATAATTTGGGTTACATTATACAAATGTATGAATGTCAATGTATTTTAAGGCTTATCTAAGAATATGTGTTTGTGTGTATAGTTCTCACTAAATTAACTACTTATAGATCAAATATGGATAGGTGTTGATTAATGCAGCTTTGAATATGAAAATAAGGTTAATGAATTCATCAGATTTGTAATTACTCATGAAAGAAAATAATTTAGTGGTAGCCTTATATTTTACCCCTACTTTAAATGTCATTATATAAAAAAAGTGATGGTCAGACAAGAACGAGATCATTTATTTCAATATGGCATTGGCACTAGGTATAAATGATGAATATGGCACATTGAAAGTATATTAGGCAGCATATCTATTGATTATGAAAATGATGATTTTGATAATCGCTTAGATGATATAATACTTAATATTGCAAATAATTTTATTGAATGACCACAATCCTCAATAGCTTATTAAGTAATTACACTAAATACAAATATTTATCTATTATGTTGAGATTATTACTTGAAAGCAAGAAATAGGTAGAGTAATAAGAGCTTTATAAAATTATTGTAATTATTGAAGGACATGCTTTTTAAAAGCAATCTATTATTAGTTCATACTTGTAAGGTGAAGAAAATGATGTGTTCTATGGATATGAGCTATAGAAATATACATCTCTATACTAATGATTATATATTGTACTAAAAGGAGTGCAAAAGATTGCTTGAATATCTAAAATGTAAGGTATCCTATTACAAATTGAAAAAGTATCATGATAGCATTAAGGAAAGGGTTCCGACTAAGATGTTACAGTATCTTCCCATAATATTAAGGTTTAAACATATATTTGTTAATGTACAAAATGTTAAAAACTTAGCGTAGCATGCAAAAGGAATTATTACTAATAACAAGTTTCTTCATCTAGCAAATTTTTCTCAATAGAGAATAATTGACTTATTGTTTCTTGAATTCTAGTAGTAAGGCAAAAAGCATCAAACTTGCACTATGTACTAATGAAATGAACTCTCACAATAACATGAGTAGTAAACATAGTATATGACCCATAATATTAGTGATTTACAACCTCTTACTTTCAATGTACATGAAGTGCAAGTATCTAATGTTAACATTATTGATTTTATGACCCAAGTGACCTAGAAATGACATAGATATCTTCTTAACACTACTTATTAAAGACCTACGACTTATATGGGATGAATTTTAGTTAGTGTTCAACATATACAAGCAAAAGTCCTTGAATTTGCATGTAATGCTCTTTAACATAATTAATAACTTCTAGGCTTATGAAAATTTATGAAGATATACCATTAAAAGGTGTAGAGCATGCCCTATTTACAAAGATGACACATGCTCTAATTAACTTAAGCATTACAAAAAAAAATACTATATCTCGGCCATAAGAGATTTTTACCTTATTTTCATAACTATTAAAAGCTAAAAAGGGCATTCAATAGTTTATTAGAGGAAGTAATGGTTTCGAAGCCTTTCTTAAGGGAGGAGACTTATAATAGAGTGAAAAATATTAATGTCATCTTTGGTAAACCTAATACTCGATAAGCAATGACACTCTATAGAAGAAAAGGTCTATATTCTTCAATTTTCTATACTAAAAAGACTTAGATATCATGCATATGGAGAAAAATATATATGGTTTTATGGTTAGAACATTCTTGATCATGCTAGGCAAGACAAAGGATAAAATTAAGGCTTATTTGAACTTATAAAAGATGGCTATATGAGAGGAACTAACACCGAAAAAAAGGGGTCAATATATTTAATTGCCTTAAGCTTGTCATACTTTATCTGAACAAGAGAAAATAAATTTTTACAAGTTTTTAAATAGGATTAAAATACATTAAGGCTATTTTTCAAACATTAGAAGCTTTATTTCAATAAAAGATATAAAATTAATCGGCTTGAAGTCTCACAACTATCATGTTTTAATGCAATAACTTCTACTTATTACCATTTAAGAAATATTGCTTAAACATATGAGACAACCTATCATGAATCTTTCTTCCTTCTTCAATGCAATATGCGCCAAGGTTAATAACCATAAGGATTTAGATAACTTGTAGAAGGATATTGTTGCCATATTATACTAACTTGAAATGTATTTTTTACCTTCATTCTTTAAAATTATAGTGCATTTAATTATGTATTTGGTAAAGAAGGTAAGACAATATAGTTCATTTTACTTGAGGTGGATGTACCCAATGGAGTAATACATGAAAATCCTAAAAAAGTATATGTACAACTTGAATAAATTGAAAGAAAACATTGTTAAAGGTTACATTATTAAGAAGTTTATCAAGTTTTTCGCCTTATACTTGTTAAATGCAAACATTATTAAGTGTTGTAAGCCTCATCATAGAGGATGAATTTTAGGGAAAGATACATTAGAGAACTAAATGGAAAGCATAAACCATAAAATATGTGAACAAGCATGCTTCTATATCTTATAAAATAATTAAAAGATTAAGCCTTATATGAATAAGCATATTACTTTAATAAAAATGCTCCATCATAACAAGAATGAGAAATTGATACAAGATAAATATAATCGTACATTTATCAAATAGTTTTGAAATCAAGTAGGCAACATGATGGAGGAAACATCATGTACTATTTGAGAATATAAGGTAGTTGGCCAATAGGCCTTGCATAAATGTCATATCTTATCAAAGATATGACTTCAACAAATATTTATTTTACAAAATGAGACAAGATGAGAAAAAGCATTATGCAAAATAATTGAGTCATTTCGATGGCATAAGTAATGCATATCTTTAGTGCCAAAGACAAAATCCCTTGCTATATTATGCTATCACATTATAAGGTCATTAAAGATAAATTATTAGTAATGGGAATGAAGAAAATGTAGCCACTAATATTAAAAATGCACCACCTTTCTTATCAGGATTACCTCTGGTTATTCATAAAGACAAATTGGAAGAGTTTTATATTATTAAGATAATGGAAAATGATATGGATTGATAATCCTTCCAAATAAATTTCTCACACCACCAATTCAAGATACTAATGTCCTTTTTTTTTTCGAAATTATGCTTACATACATAATATGGTAAAATATTTAATTAATGGAAGTCTCATTTGAGATATATACATCAATAATGAATAATATAGCTAGACAAAATGATATCTATAACATATTAGAAAATAGATTCTTTTCATCATGATAAATCTTTTCTTTGCAATTGTTGCAATACTTAAAATTTTCATTTTCTTACTTTATTCCTTTACAGTTTGAAAATATTTTGGACACATGTCATTCAATAGTGCAAATCATTAAATATTCCATAATCTTATATCCAAATTGAATGAATTTAATTAAAGGAAAAATAGAATTATTTTATTTGTTATAAATTGCACATGCTGAATTTAGGACTATGTACTATAATTAATATGAAATATAATGTGCTTTCTATTCAATATGGAGTCTGTATACATTATAAAGTTGTAATATTATAGTTTTGGGGGTTCTAGATATATTTCAAGTTAGAAGTAGTATAGTAGGAAATGTCATAAGACATCATAAAAATGGATAAGGTATAAAGAATGGGTTTTTTACTTTTTAGTTGAGGTAGGGTGGAATGTAAAATAACACCAGTTATATAAATCATCAAAGTGGAATATTATACATTCCATATTAGTTAATAAAATAATCCAACATCAAATTCCAATCTTTAATGATGGTTATCAAGATAAAACTGACATATTGAAATGTAATTGGTTATCAAGTAATGTGAGATGACGGTTTATTTGTTGTGGTAATTGAGTTCATATTTATTTTCCATAATAATTTTGTAACTGACATTATAAAATATTTACTGTCACACTCAATAAAATGATGGTTCAAAACTAACTTTTAATTTCCTAAGCAATTGATGTAAATAAATTATAGTGTAGTAGTATTTATGTATATAATATTAAAAATTTTATAACCAATATAATACATGTAAATAAATAATATATTGAAACTTTGATATAAAATAACATAAAAGTATAATAAATTATAATAAATCATAATTATTTATTTTTTAAAATATAATTAAATAATTTTAATAAATCATAATTATTTATTTCTTAAGAAAATTTTAACAAGTATAATAAATTATAATAATTTATTTTTAAGAATAATTTAATAAATAATCAATTATAATAATATATGTTTTAGAAATTTTTAATTTATTAGATAATATATAAAATTTAAAATATTATTAAAGTAAAATAATATGCTAAAATAAATTATAAAATATACTAATATCCTTATTCATCATTTTAAATATAAATATATAATAATAAAAAATAATTTTATTAAATATCTTTATTTAAATAACTAATATTATTAACCAAATAATCAACTAAGACCTAACAACTAATTATTAAATTAGTTAACCATTATGTGGCGTTTGATTTATGAAATCTTTCTCACATTCCTAAACATGTTTTAAAGAAATGTGAGATTTTCATGTTTAGTTCAAATTTTTAAAAAAATATTCTTGAGAATGCTCACATTCCCTAAAATATTTTTAACCCAATATTTCCTTAAAATATTCTCATAGAAGGAAGCAAGTATCTTACATTCCTATAAAATGAGAATATTTAATTGATATAAATAAACTATTTTGACCACTCCACCACTCATTACGATTAATCATCACTTACAACTATCTGTCACTGATGACTACTGACTATTATTACCCATCACCAACTACTACTGCTTTTTTTGTGCCTATTATTGGCTATTACCTACTATTAATTACTACTATTTACTACCACTTACCACTAGTAGTCATCGTCTACCATTACTCTTCACTAATGACTACTATTAACTATTACTCATTATTGATAACCTTTATCGACTATCACTCACTACCTGTGACTACCATTCACCATTACTCACCATTGGTGAGCACCATCAATCACTACTCATTATTAGTAACCATTGTTAGACACTACCCATTACCAATAATTACCATTGGCCACTATTTATTATTGGTGACTACTATCAGCCACTATTTATTAGCAATGACCATTATCGGCCACCATCAATTGTTGATAACTACTGTTTATCATTATTCATTACTAATAACCATCATCCACTATCACCTATCAGGAGTCATTACCCATCTTTAGTGACCGCCACCAACTACCATTGATATACATAATATTTTATATCTATTTTCTCTTATATTTAGGTCTTTTAAAGTGTGATTGTATTTATTTTAAATAAATCATAAGTTCTAGGTTAAATAGAAAATAATGACTAATCATGGGCATTTAATAGTGTTTCATATTTTTAACCATAACTTGAGCTCTAAAACTTCGATCAAGCTAAGTTTTAACGAATGGAAAGTTAATAGAATTATTTATAATTTTTATGTTTTGTTAAAAAGCTAGTTTAGACATTTGATAGGTCAAATTTGGCTCTAAATTTGATCTAATGGTGCTATCTTAACATAGTGGACTTAACATTTTCTCATTGTTTAGCCTATAACTTAAGTTCCAACAACCCAAATTGCAAAATTCTAATGCCTCAAGTTAGCTATGGTCAAAAGCAATATGTTTCTAAGCTTTTGGAGCTAAAGTGATATTATTTTGAAGGTGAAAGATTAGCCCTAACTAGAATGATGCAAATTAAATAGCTTTAAACTTGTTTTGATGTTTGGGTCATAACTTAGGTTATAGGCTTCCAAATTGTGAAAATTTTACATTAATTAGCTAAGAGTCAGCCTAAATGCTTGTAACCTAGTTGACCAATATTAGGATGTACATATTGGATAAAAATACAGCTAACTAGAGGCAATTAGCAATCAATAAAATAGAAATTTTCTTCTCTTGGTGTTTTGAGCTTTCAAGCCATAAGTGGTTAAACTTTTTCCTTCTAATTCAATGGATTTGGTATACTTTTTTCTTATTAATTTTGATATCTTATTCCTTTTCTATTATATTTAATTAATTATCTTTATTCATATATCTCTTTTATTGATGATTATATAGATAATTTTTTATAAAGGATTTGTTAATTAGTTATTTGTGTGATTATTCCTAAAGTGGCTAATTGGGTTATTTTTGCAATTATGAATTAATTCAATTAACTATTATTTGATAGATGAATTAGAAGGTACGCCTATAATTTGTGTGGTATTATTTAGTCTATTTCGATTGAATTTCTCTAATTTTTACTCTATTTTAATTTCGATCAAGTTCAATTGGGTCTTAATAAAGATTAAGTTTAATTAATCTATTTTAATTTATTAATTCTAATCACATTAAAAAAGGAATTTGTGAATAATTATAGGTTTTTGGATTATTTTTACTAACTAAATAATTAATTAAGTGTTACCTATATTTTGTAGTTAATAATAAATTGGTAGATTGATGTACGATCCTTTAAATTGGAATTCGTCTTACTATAGGTAAACTTTGTTTTTATTTTCTATTTTCAATTTATAATATTATTATTTCTTACTTTTTAATTCTATTTTCCTACATTCAAAATTTCCTATTATTTCATACTTAAATTAAAAGTAAATTAAAGTCTAATCTTTATGAGATTGACCTAATTCACCTTTACTATAATTTTATGATATTGATTTAATTTTGATGCATTACAATATGTATTAAAATTTTAGTACCATTGCTAAGGATTAGATCATTTAGTTTACTTTTAATTTGGTTATTTTTATTGACTTTTCCCTTTAATTTTAGGTGTTTTATAGGTTTATTGTAAGTGTTAGGTAATGAAATTTACTATGAAATTTTGCCATGAAACTTTCCAATACAAAGTTTTTTTTTTTTTTTTTTTGCATTCTAAGCAAGTTTAGGGGCTAGTACCCCTAATCCCAGCCTTTTTATTGCAAAAAAATGTCATTTGGTTATGTTTTCTAATTTTTTTAGTATTTTTTATTTTTTCTATTCTCTAATTTTTTGTTTCCATTCAATTCTTATTCCTCTTGATATATGAATGTTTCCTCCTATGATTTTGATTTGAATTTTGATGTTAAAGTGAGAGCATTCATAAGTTAAGTTGTTAAAAATTAAAAAGAAATAGTTTTTTACAATGGTTTTAATGATGTACCTACATTTAAAATTAAACAACAACTCTTTGAGCTAATTTCTCTTGTTGGTTAATTAGATGTAATGCAATTTTAGGATACTTAAAAATGTATAGGAAGATTTCCAAGCCAACCTCAATATTATTATACTCCATATTACTATTCCTACTACTTAGGCTAGCAAATTTATTTAATTTTCAACTATAGCAACCAAATAGGTCATTATTAATATTAACCTTCTAAAAAAATATCCATCAATGTCTAAATCTTGAACTTCAAAGATAATTGAGCAATTTTAATAAAATACCATGCAGTTCAAACTAAAAAGCATATAAATCAATGTATAATTCTAGAAAATAATGCCAAATATAAAAAAATTTAAAGGCTTAAGTAAGCCAACTTGCACCATCTATTAGCAAATTTGGAGAGCTAATATGTAAGTTAACTACTTTCCACCTCTCACCTAACAAACAAACAACTATAAGGAAAAAAGAACTATAAATTCTGGAATGAAAATATAATATGTATTTGATTTTAATTTTTTTACTAACTCTTCTATTTTTCCCTTTTCCCTATAACCTTAAAGATGCAAAAAGAGGAAGAAAAAGAAGAAGATATTTTAAAAACTTTAATTAAGATGAAATTGAATATGCCCTAAAAAAATATTGATGAAGAAAAAGAAGAATATTTAAAGATTAATGTGGAAGATGGCACATCTATCATAAAGATTAATGAAATGATAGAAAAATTCAATAATTTCGAGGTTAATGAAAATCCTCTTCAAGTTAATTTTATTTTTTCTATTGATCTAGTTAATTTTATAGTGCAAGATAAATTTGAAATTCAAAGAAACAATGATTTAAAGTTGGCATTTAAGAAAGAATTAATGCATGGACCAATTTTAGAAGTGAAACCACCATATAACTATTTGAAGTATGCATCATCAGAACCATTTGAAGAAATTGTTTATGAATTGAAGCTAAATTGAAGAAATGCAGTAACTTCTAGCCAAAGATGTTAAGGAAAAGTGCTTCTTAAGAAGCAACCCATGTTTTTATAAATTTGCTATCTCTTTCCTTATACTTGTCTCTGATATTTTTTTTAATATACTTTACATTGAAGATAATGTATGATTTAAATGTGAGAAGAGACTTTAGGTTTTAAGTTTATTTTTATTGGTTTTCTTTCTTTCTTTCATCTTTCATTCTACAAAAAAGATTAAAAAAAATATTGTTTTTGAGTTTATTTTTAGACTTTTTAATGATTTTTTACTAGTGCAATCCTATGATTAGGGATTGAATTAAGTTTGATAGTGTATAATATGATTGATTGAATTATCTTACTTCTTGAAGATTGATTGGTAAAATAATGGATTTTGAATTAATAGATTGATTTTGGTAGACATTGAACTTTATAACTTTTAAGCCTTAATGTTGACATTCATGTTATTCTTTCTTGCTTGTTTGATTTTCATCCATGATTGTTTACTTTAGAATTTGCTTTGATTCTTTTAAATATTACATTTTTCCACATATATGAACAAATATGATAAAGGCATTCTTTGTTTTAAGTTTACTTAACCAAATAGCCTTCTCTTCCATTTTTCCATTGATTAGCTAGCCAAATAACCTTCTCTTGCATTTTTCAATTAATTAGTCCCTTTTTTTCTTTAAATAATAACTTTTGTAGGATAGCCTCATATCAAAACTTTAAAGAAAAAAATAAGTGTTTTTATCTAACTTTAGATATTAATAAAGCATTTGTAAATTTATAGGATAAGTTATTAAGTCCGTATAGGGTATATTATGAAAGGTGATTTACTATAATTAAATGATTTATTTTTGTTCTTCAAAAAAATGAAAAAAAATTAAAAATGAATTAAACAAAAAAGTCAACAAGTGAAAAAAAAGGAAAGAATAAGAATGAAGAAAAAAAAAGCTTGGTAAGTACTTAAATTTAAAGTTAGGGGTTGTGTTAAAATTGGAATTATTCATGATATTCTCATATTGTGTTTCAAATGTTCAATTAATCTTTTTGGTTATTTTGTTATTTATCTTGAATTTTTCTTTTCTTTATTTTCCTTAGCCATATTACAATTATGAATAAAGTCCTTTTAATTTGTGTTTTACATGTCAGATTGAGTAATGAAAATTAAATGATAAGCAAGCTTATAGTTGTGCATTTTCATATATTAATTTAAGTAAATAACTTACAATAAACACTTGAGAAATGGATAGTTGATATATCTTGTGAGGGCTTACCAATTTTGGTCTCATCTTTTTAAACGAAGTTGTTATATTAATTAATGTTTGAGTTATTAAGATTGAATTATTCATGACATGTTATATTTTTTAAAAGTTCGATTGTCTCCTTACTTTTGGTTTTGCATTATTGAAATCATTAAAAAGTTAGTTTTTGATTTAATTATTAACTTTGAATAAAGTGTATGAGAGAATTTGATATATACAATACTTTATAATTATTTTTCTCTATACTTAGGTCTTTGTGGTGTGATTTTGTTTATTTTAATACCTTTAGGCTTATTTTGAAATAAATAATGAGTTTTGAGTTAAATAGAAAATAATGACTAATTATAGGATATTGACACTATTTCAAGTTTTAATCATTAACTTGAGTTCTAGAACCTTGATCAGGCTGATCTTTATATGGATGGAAGATAAAACAATTATCTACAACTTTCATGTTATGTGGAAGAGTCAAGTTGGACATTTGATAGGTCAAATTTAGCCATAAATTTACTCCAGTAATGTTACCCCAATACAATAAACTTGACTTTTTTCTTATTGTTTAACCTATAACTTGAGTTCTAATAGCCCAATTTGCGAAATTTTGATGCCTTAAATTAGTTAAGACCTAAAACAACATGTTTTTAAGCTTTTGGAGCTAAAATGATGTCATTTTGAAGGTGGAAAACTAACCTCAACTAGAATGACATGAATCAAATAGTTTTAGACCTATTTTGATATTTAGGCCATAATTTGGGTTATAGCCTTCAAATTGTGAAAAGTCTAGTCCATTAGTTAATTAAAAGTTAGCTTAAGTGTTTATAACCTAGTTGACCAAAATTAGAAGTTATATATAAGACAAAAACACAGCCAACTATAAGTAATTTAATAATCAACATAATAGAGTTTTTCTTCTCTTAGTGTTTTAAGCTTTCAAGTTATAAATGGCTAAACTTTCTTCCTTTAATTCAAAGGATTTAGCATGCTCTTTCTAATTAATTTTAAGATCTTATTCTTCATTTTTTATATTTAATTAATTATCTATATTCATCTATCTCTTTTATTAATGATCGCATAAATAATTTTCTATAAAGGATCCATTAGTTGATTATCTATGTAATTATTCTTCAAGTGGTTGATTGGGTTATTTTTGCACTTATGAATTGATTCAATTAGTTGTTGTTTGATAAATGAATTAGAGAGTAGATTTTGTGATTTATATGGTTGTGAGATTATTTTGTCTATTTCAATTAAATTTCTCTTATCTTTACTGTATTTTGATTTTGATCAAGTTTGACTGGATTTTAAAAAGAATTAGGTTTAATTAATCGATTTTGATTTGTTAATTCTAATCACATTAAAAAAAATAATTTGAGAATAATTACAAGTTTATGAATTATTTTTATCAATTGAATAGTTAATTAAGCATTGTCTCTATTCTATGACCGATGATAAATCAATAAGTTGATGTACAATCTATTGAATTAGAATTCATTTTATTGTGAATAAACTTTAATTTTATTTTTTATTTTCAATATATGAGATTATTATTTCTTATTCTTTAGTTTTATATTCCCGCATTAAAAAAACCCCCATGTTTCATAATCAAATTGAAAATAAACTGAAGCTTAATTTTCATGGATCGGCCTAATTCACCCTTACTATCTTTTTGTAATTTTGGTTTAATTTTAATGTATTGTAATGCACATCAACCACCCACTGCCCACCGTAATTGTCGCCACTATCTATTATTAATAATCACAATAGTTCACTATTTATTATTAATAATTATTTAATTTTTAATAAAAATATTTTTTATAATTAAAAAATATATTTAAAATATAATATTATAATATTTTTAAAAATTATATTTTTAAAAAATATTAAAATTTTAAAAAAATATAATTTCACGAATTAAACATCATCATAACGTAATTAACTTGTTGCCGTTAAATTCCCGTTTCTCTATCAGCACGTAATCGCCGGACTAATTAACACCCTTAGCCGTGGCTTTTATTCATTAAATAAAAAGGATTCAGATCCCTATTTTTATTATTCACGTATCAAACATCCAATGGTTCATGTAATGCTGTTTTAATTTTCTTTTTGCAACTATAATACCAAATTCAATTGTCAGTTTTTTTTTTTTTTTTAGTCGTTAGCCTTTTATTACTACTCACGTACAACAAAGCCAACCTCACTCCATCCTCCACAGAACCCTCTAAAATTCCTTATATTTGGAATTATAATATGACTCATTTAAAATAAACCGAATTCAAGCCGAATTCAATTTGAGCTTAAATTTATATATTTTTAATTAATTAAATAATAATAAATATATGTTTTAAAAATATAATATAATATTTAATATAATTATAAATATTATTAAGTAATATAAATTTATAATTATAAAATTATATTATATTTTTAATTAAATATTATATTATATATAAATATATAATAAAAATTATAATCAATTTATTTATAAATTATATGTGTTGTATAAGAATTTAATCGAATTCAATAATTATCCAACTCGAGCAGACGTGCGGTCGAATTAATCGATGTGTTACCCCACTGTAACTTTAGTTTTAGGCTTTTAGGTGCACTTTGGAGCACTTTCGTGATTGTCAATTTATCGTTGTTAACATGGGTAACGAAAGTAATGTCAAGTGGACAATTTCCTACCTTTAAAATGGGTGATCCTGCTGTTCAAATTACCATTCTTATTTTTCTGGGCTGTTAAATCAGGTGTTTACGTAACTTAGTCAAGTTACTCATATCCAAACTTTTGTTTTAAGTATAATAGTTTTATTATATTTCCGGAAAAGTTGTATCGTTTATTGAAAAACTTATATTGTAAATATAATGAATTGATTAAAAATAATTTTATTTTTAAAGTTGTAAGACACTGGTAAAATAAATTCCTGATTTCCAAAGTTTTATTTATACATTATAATTTTAGGAATAAAATTATTATTTTTGCAAAAGTGGTTCAGTTTTTTTGTACTATTTACACGTAACTTATATATACATATAATATAGCTAAAAACTAAAAAAGTTAAGTAAATTTTATAATTATAACATAAAAAAATTGGAAACCTCTGAGTTCTAACAAATCACCAAACATTATCTTTTTTTTTATTATCTTTTTTTTATTACTATATAGCATGCTTGGTTCATGAAATACTTTTCACATTCTTAAAAATATTTTATGAAAATATTACATTTCCATATTTAATTCAAAATTTTTAAAAAACTTACTTGGAAATGTGACATTCTTAGAAATGTTTTAAGGCTTAATTTTCTCTTCAAATATTTTTATGTAAAAAGTTGGATATTTTAAATTTTCATAAAATGAGAATATTTATATTAAAATAAAAAGATAATTTTATTCCTATTTTTTCATGTTCTAATTTATTCTGAAAATTTTTTATTTTTATTTTTCACTTTTAACTTATATTTATAATTTTTATTTTTTTATAACAAGTATAATTATATTAAATAAATAAAAAAATAAATAATTTTTAAATTTCAATCCTATTAATTTCTAAATTCCAATCTTAATTTATTCTAAAAAAATTTCATTTTATTTTTATTTTTAACTATATTTCTTATTTTTAATTTTTCATAATAACAAGTATAATTATACTAAGTAAGTAAAAATAAATAAATAAGTAATTTCTAAATTTTAATCCTATTAATTTATATACAATCTCATAACATATTAAAAAAATATTCATAAAATAACTTTAATCTATTAAATTTTGATTTATATAATTACATTGATTAATATTACATATTCACATGTAACATATTCACGTGTAATATATATTTTTAAAATTTTCTCATTTACATAAAAATTACAATTAAAAATTATAATATTTTTTATAATTTTTAATGCCCTAAAAAGTAAAAAAAATAAAAATTTAAATGTGTGAATCATGTAAAATTAATATCCTAATATCAGATATAACTTTTTGTTTACTTATATAATTAATTATATAGAACATTCTTATTCAAATTCTTAAAAATTTTAATAATTCACATATTAAATTTTAACCAAAGGGAATTCAAATTATTAATTTATTAGTTCTTCAAAAGTCTTTATTCACATATTTTTAATTAAATCCATAATTTATTATAATTTATAATAAAAAATTAATAAATATATTTTTAAAAAAATAATAAATTTTTAAAAAATATAAAATATGAATTAAATATATTTAAAAATTTTAAAAATATTTTTAAAATTTTGTATATTAAACTAAACATAATAATATTATATTTCAATGAATTATATTTCTAAAAATAAACATTTTTAAAAAAATATAAGATTTCGAACACTAAGCACTCATAATGCAAGTGAATCTGCATCTACATCTACATCTACAATGTAACACCAACTAAAAATCTTAAATAAATAAATAAATCATGTCTAATTAACAACCAAACTGTCAAATAATAGTATGTTACTGTTTCATTCCAAGACAGTAAACAGTAACATGTTACTGTTTCGTTCCAAAACAGTAACACCAACTAAAAATCTCAAATAAATGAATAAATCATGTCTAATTAACAACCAAACTGTCAAATAGTAGCATGTTACTGTTTCGTTCCAAGACAATAACATGTTACTGTTTCATTCCAAGACAATAACACCAACTAAAAATCTCAAATAAATGAATAAATCATTTTTAATTAACAACCAAACTGCTAAATAATAGCATGTTACTGTTTCGTTTGAAAACAGTAACACTAACCAAAAACCTCAATTAAATGAATAAATTATGTCTAATTAACAACCAAACTGTCAAATAATAATATGTTACTGTTTCGTTTTAAGACAGTAACATGTTACTGTTTCGTTCCAAAATAGTAACACCAACTAAAAATCTTAAATAAATGAATAAATCATGTCTAATTAACAACCAAGCTGCCAAATAATAGCATGTTACTGTTTCGTTCTAAGACAGTAACATGTTACTGTTTCGTTCTAAGACAGTAACATGTTACTGTTTCGTTCTAAGACAGTAACATGTTACTGTTTCGTTCTAAGACAGTAACATGTTACTGTTTCGTTCTAAGACAGTAACACCAACTAAAAATCTCAAATAAATGAATAAATCATGTCTAATTAACAACCAAACTGCTAAATAATAGCATGTTACTGTTTCGTTCCAAGACAGTAACATATTATTGTTTCGTTCCAAAACAGTAACACTAACCAAAAACCTCAAATAAATGAATAAATTATGTCTAATTAACAACCAAACTGTCAAATAATAGCATGTTACTGTTTCGTTACTAAAAATCTTAAATAAATGAATAAATCATGTCTAATTAACAACCAAGCTGCCAAATAATAGCATGTTACTGTTTCGTTCTAAGACAGTAACATGTTACTGTTTCATTCCAAAACAGTAACACCAACTAAAAATCTCAAATAAATGAATAAATCATGTCTAATTAACAACCAAACTGCCAAATAATAGCATGTTACTGTTTCGTTCCAAGACAGTAATATATTACTGTTTCGTTCCAAAACAGTAACACCAACCAAAAACCTCAAATAAATGAATAAATTATGTCTAATTAACAACCAAACTGTCAAATAATAGCATGTTACTGTTTCGTTCTAAGACAGTAACATGTTACTGTTTCGTTCCAAAACAGTAACACCAACTAAAAATCTCAAATAAATGAATAAATCATGTCTAATTAACAACCAAACTACCAAATAATAGCATGTTACTGTTTCGTTCCAAGACAGTAACACCAACTAAAAATCTTAAATAAATGAATAAATCATTTCTAATTAACAACCAAGCTGCCAAATAATAGCATGTTACTGTTTCATTCCAAGACAGTAACATGTTACTGTTTCGTTTGAAAACAGTAACATTAATCAAAAACCTCAATTAAATGAATAAATTATATCTAATTAACAACCAAACTGTCAAATAATAGTATATTACTATTTTGTTTTAAGATAGTAACATGTTACTGTTTCGTTCCAAAACAGTAACACCAACTAAAAATCTTAAATAAATGAATAAATCATGTCTAATTAACAACCTAGCTGCCAAATAATAGCATGTTACTGTTTCGTTCTAAGACAGTAACATGTTACTGTTTCGTTCCAAAACAATAACACTAACTAAAAATCTCAAATAAATGAATAAATCATTTTTAATTAACAACCAAACTGCTAAATAATAGCATGTTACTGTTTCGTTCCAAGACAGTAACATGTTACTGTTTCGTTCGAAAACAGTAACACTAACCAAAAACCTCAATTAAATGAATAAATTATGTCTAATTAATAACCAAACTGTCAAATAATTGTATGTTACTGTTTCGTTTTAAGACAGTAACATGTTACTGTTTCGTTCCAAAATAGTAACACTAACTAAAAATCTTAAATAAATGAATAAATCATGTCTAATTAACAACCAAGCTGTCAAATAATAGCATGTTACTGTTTCGTTCCAAGACAGTAACACCAACTAAAAATCTCAAATAAATGAATAAATCATGTCTGATTAATAATCAAATTGCTAAATAATAGTGTGTTACTATTTTTTCTCTAGACAGTAATATGTTACTGTTACGTTCCAAGACAGTAACATCAATTAAAAATCTCAAATAAATAGATAATAGCATATTACTATTTTTTTCTCTAAATAGTAACATGTTACTGTTATGTTCCAAGATAGTAACATTAATTGAAAACTTCAAATAAATAGATAAATTAAGTTTAATTAAAAATTAAATTATCAAATAATAGCATATTACTATTTGTTCTCTAAACAGTAACTAATTAAAAAAAATTTAATTCTAATTGATGTGTGTGTGTGTGTGTGTATATATTTAATTTGAATTATATAGCTTGAAATTTAATATTAAAAAATATTTATAAAATTTAAAGAAAATTTGATTTTAATATTCAAATAATTTCAATCAACAAATAGAATATATAATTATATAATGCAATTAATATAATATATATTAAAATTTTAATTTATTCAAAATATTTATATAATCAAATTAAATATATCATATTATATTTATATTATTTAATAATTATAATCTAACTTTCAAATAATAGCAATAGATAAAATAAAAAAGAAGTAAAAGAAAATTATGCAATAAAATAAATAAAAAATAATAATAAGTGGGTTATAAAATAACGTAGGAATTAAATAAAAATATGCTGTTAATTAATTTATTTAAATTAAATATTTAAATTTTTTTATAAAATAATAATAATAAAATATGTCATGTAATATATATATATAAGCAAACTGTAAAATAACGGTAATACTAATTAAAATGGACATTCACAAAGTAAAATCAAATAATTTCAATTAAAAGGGTAAAATTGATATTAATTAATTTTAGTAAGGATATTTTTGTCTATGAATTAGTTAAACATACAGGAAATAGAACTTACCTAGGGAGGAGTGGGTAAGTGATTTTCCGTGTTTTATGGGAAATACAAATTCTCAGGAAGATTTATTTCCTCTCATTTGTGCAAATCAAATAATTTTACTGTAGTTTATATCCTGAGAAATATAATTTCCTATGTTTTTACCGGAACCAAACGAACCCTTAAATTACAAAAGATGGGGCGGCTTTTCCTGCTTCCGGGAGTCCCAGCGAGATGTAAAGGGAGCCGCTAGCTGGGTCCAACTCTATCATAGTAGTTGACTTCATCGTCCCCACCACCCGTCTTCCCCAATTCCTCGCTCTCACCTCCCTCAGTGACACTCTTTTCCGACATGTTGAACGACGCCGTTTGTAAGTCCTTCACCAGTGTCCTTTTGTACCTGTGGATTCCTCTGCTGATTGCAATATTCAAATGCTGCTTAGGCTCTCCCGATTGCTTTCGTTCCGGGATACTTCTTCCAAGTCAACCCCACCTTCATTCTGTGACTCGATCACCGACCAGTTGCCCAGCGACCAATCCCAATCTCTACTACCGGCCGGTCATCGGAATTTTGAGCCATCCCGGCGATAGTGCATCTGGCAGGCTCAGTAATGCTACTAGTGCTTCCTATATTGCTGCGTCTTACGTGAAATTCGTGGAGTCTGCCGGTGCTCGAGTTATTCCCCTTGTCTATACGGATCCGCCAGAGGCACTTCTCAAGGTACCATATCTTTATCATTTATGCTTTTGAGAGAAGAGGAACAAAGGAATTTTTAAGAAAATAAAGTGAAAAGGAAGAGAAATTAAATTTAGTCTATTAGAAGAAATCAACTATTCTTGCTATAAACGCCTAAACCCTTGTAATTGAAAAATCACAATGAAATACCCTTGTTTTTTTTTTTGGGAGAATTCTATAAACCATGCTGTAGCACCTTGCAGCAAACGGGAGAGTAAATTGGTAAGCCAAGCTTATAAGGGTAAGCCTAATTTGTTGAGAGGATCAGATTTTAGCTTGAAAGGGAGATGATAAGGTGACTAGCAACGAGATCATAAAATCCGTGCATTTCCGTACTATGAAAACGTGTCAGTGATTCCTTACTACTTATTCTTTTGGCTCATTGCAGAAACTTGACTTGGTGAATGGGGTGCTCTTTACTGGCGGGTCAGCTAAGAGTGGTTTGTATTATAAAACTGTTGCAAGAATTTTTAAGGTATCTTAGCTTATCTTTTTCCAATTCACGCTTGGTAATAATCATTTGGGTTGAGCTGTATTATGAATAACTTGTATTTATTGGAAAAATTTTTTGCACTTGTGAGTTGGAACATGAAAGAGGTTAGGATTCAAGAAAAAATATTAGTTTGATAATAGATTTTGTTTGCTACATCCCAGAAAATATCTGCTTGGGGCTTTTCTTACATATTTGTTGTTTCTCATATTTCAAGGTATAAATCTGCTGATAACTTTGTTTTGAAATGTTTTCGTTATTTCAATCAAGTCTTGTTTATTTGTGCAGAAAGTTTTAGAGAAAAATGATGGTGGAAACTATTTCCCACTTTATGCAATCTGTTTAGGTTTTGAGCTTCTAACGATGGTTGTTAGCCAGGTAATTTATTTTCTTGTGTTATTCTCATTTTCTTTTTATGTTGAATGTAAAATTTAATTTTGGAAGGAAAAGTTGTGCGGTGATAGGCGAAACCCTCTCCTACTAGTAAGGGAAATGTAATTTAATAATCCTGCAAATGACTCAAAATCAAGGGAGTTGTAGCTGTTATGTCCTTAATTGTTTAAAATAAATGTAGTTAATATGTTGTCTTCTTTAGGTTGCCCTGTGAGCATCACTGTTCATAACTTTTTTACAGCACATGGCAGGGGGAAACTTAGCTCTTTTATTGAACATTTTGAATTATATTCATCACGTATTGAGAATTTCTTAATATATATTCCTGGTGTATTATGACTATCTTTTTATCTTGATATAGGATACAAATATTCTTGAATCATTTAGTGCAGCATATCAGGCAAGTACTCTTCAATTTGCTGAAAATGCAAATATTAAAGGAAGTGTGTTTCAAAGGTAAAAGATGGAGGGCATTTTTTTCCTTTAAAGTTTTACTTTCGCTATAGTTGGTTATTTACATGAAGCCTTTTTCTATGTAAATATTACGTATATCTGGGTGCATACCAGAACCCTTGGCACATGCATATCAGATATATGTAAATGAAATAAAGTAATAGAATACATTTATTGCACGTCAGGTTATCTTAGAAAGGAGAAATCGCAATATGTAGGTTGTTGGACACATTGATAGAACCCTTATTTTAACAGAAGGGTTTGATATTACTTTGCTGCTTCAGTATGTACTCTTTATTTCAATTTGATGTTTTGAGATGAAACTTGTGAAGTATTAGTTAATTTAGGGATTACTGAAAATTGAAATGTGATTCAGGATTTTAAACAAAGGATTAATGTATACATTAATGATTCGTGCATGTTGAACAGGACAACCAGACATTTTTTAGGCAATTCTCCTCTAAAAGAGTCTGCCTATAAACAAGCTTCCAAATTCGTTAAAATGTAGAAATCAATCATTGACACTCCATGTATGTTCTTTTTGAAAAAATATGAGCTGTTTAAGGATTTAATGCCATCGGTTGGCTTCTTATCACATAAACAGATACACACTGGTATACTTGTGTTTTGCCACTTACATACTCTTTCCTTCACTGAACTGGATATTTGTGCATATTACGAGAAAAGGTCACTAGATGTTTTACTGCACAGATGCTTCCTGGCCTCAACAATAACAACAACCTTTATGCCTCTATTTGACAAAGAGCAATGAAATTGCTCTTCACATGGCTTAGTTAAAGAATAATCCACCAGAGTCATTTAGGAACTATTTGTAATTTACAGATTTTTAAAATTAGGACACATGACTGAGTGAATTATCATTGCGTTCAAGTTTTAATTTTAGCAATTGGCTTATTTGGTTTTAACTCTTTCAGTTCTAGCCATTTTCCTGAAGCTGGCTTTTGATCCCATTAGGGAGATCTAAAAAGTTGGATGCTTAATTTTGAATTTAAAGTGCGATTGCCCTGTTATCATTGTTGAAAATTTTTATTATGTCTCTTTGATTGGCGAGGACATGGGAGTTACCATGATATTTCTGTATCTAGCATTCTTAATAATTCATGTGTTGAATTTCTAGGCTTTTCTAATACTTCAGTCATACATAGATTGCAAATTGATATCTGCCTCACCTTTGCAGATTTCCTCCAGACCTGTTAAAGAAGATGAGCACAGATTGTCTTATCATGCAAAATCATATTGTGAGTTTTATATTGTCAATGACTTTATGTGTAGCATGAGTTGCCTTAATATATATATGTGTATGTATGTTTGTATGTATGAATTTTATAGTATCTGAAGAGTTTCAAAATCTATTTAAAAGCCGTCAGATTGAAATCAATTAACATCATCATTTAAAAAATAGATAATTTTGATTAAATAATTTCAATCTAGTAGTTTCAGAACTTGCCACATGATCCGGGTTTTGAAACCCTTGGGGCATATATATGTATATATATAACTGAATTTAAAGTGGTACATTGTCATCCCTTAGAGTATGTAGCTTCATTTTTTAGCTTCACTTTCCTAATACTTGTTCTTCACTGCCAGTGTTTACTTTTTGTGGCCAAATACTCATTCTTGAAGCGAGGGGGCAAGAAGATTACTGCAAAAAATGTTTAGCTCTTAGCCAACATACAAAATGGTTGATCTCTGAGAATTGAATTCACCTGTTACCCTCCTTTGTTTTCTTGTTATTGGACCTCCTAGCTTTTGTTTGGTAACCATGTTAAGTTGTAATATGGATTTCCTGCCATCTACTTGCCTGTCCAATGTATTTCCCAATTCCCATATTCTGCATTTCCATGGAAAAGTTCTGAAGGACCATTAGAAGGTTAAATGGATTAAAACATAAAGTCATGTGATATTTTTCAAGTAATCACATTACTTTTAATGATGTTTTAGCCATGGCTATTAATGGAATATCTAGTGGCTGAGATTCACTTCTCTCTCATATAAATGAGCCCTCTCACTTGGTACAACCCTACAATATATCAATTGCATGAATCTAATTTTCTTCTGATTTTGGACATTACAGTATGGCATATCCCCGGGAAAGTTTCTGGGTAATCAGAACTTATCTAGGTTTTTTGAGATCCTGACAACTTGCAAGGATAGAGATGATAAGGTATAGAAGACATTTCCTGGAAGCTATGCTTACTGATTTAAGAAGCCCTTGAAAGAATTTTTGGCTTATTTCTAATTAGGTATAAGCTTTGTTTGGTCTTGAAGATATTTAACATCGTCAGTACATGTATTAGGTTTATGTTTCTACAATGCGTTCACGAAACTATCCTGTGACTGGCTTCCAATGGCATCCAGAGGTAGCGATCCATGAAATATGATTTTTATGATCTTTAATATTCTGAATTTCAATTGCTAAATACTATTTAGTTAATTCCTTTGGTGCTACTTGTTCTTCAAAATAATTCATTCAGCTATATAACATCCAAAAATGATGTCACAGAAAAATGCCTTTGAGTGGGGCTCACCTGAAATTCCACACTCGGAGGATGCAATTCAAGTCACTCAATATGCAGCAAACTTTCTGGTTAGGTGAGAGATCAAAATTTGAAATTTGCTTCTTGACATTGACTATCTAAATCAATGGGATAAATATGTCCTCATCTTTTATCGTTTCTGTTCCCTTATATTATTATTATTATTATTATTATTATTATTATTATTATTATTATTATGTGGATAATTAGTTGGTGGGGAATGCCATATCACTCAATATGATATGGTTTAGAATTTCATTTTGACAATCTTCATCTCTGTGAGATAGTTGAGTCTGATGTCATAGTTAGCAAACACATTTTATCATTAATGGGTAAAACTAACATGCATGAGCTTTCATGACTTGGGTTCAGTGAAGCTAGGAAATCTATAAACAGACCCCCTGCTCAAGAAGTGTTGGACAATCTCATTTACAATTATAGTCCTACATACAGTGGGAAGGCTGGGTAATTCTTAAATATCCCTACAAGAATGTCGTTTTATTTTCTCCGTGCATAGAAGTTACTGATGCTGATTTTTTATGCTTGCAGTAGGAGAGGATTCGACGAGGTGTATATCTTCGAATAATCAGTTCTAAATACTGGGAGAATATGTATTTGTACAGTAGATATCAAGAGACTTGGTTATAGATACATGATATTATCATAACAGCTGTACAGAATTTGTAAGATGCTTGTTATTTAGACCAGATCTATGCTGATTGCTTTGTTTCTTCACAATACACCTCTCTGCTGGAATCACAGTTGTCAATATGTATTTTGTCCCCTAATTTTATTCAAAAGTTAAATTTCAGTTTTGTCCCTAACTTTTATTCGGCTCAATTGTACTATAGTTAACTTTAAAAATTGATGTAATATCGAACTTTCCCCAAAATACCGTTTAAAAAGACAAAAATATCACCGATGAGACATATCTACTACAACTTCAAGAGATACACAGGTTCGTACTTTAAAAGGCTCACATTCTCACTATACTCTCCAAGATTTTGCAGTGAATATACCTAAAATTAACATAATTATCATTGCCATGGTCACCCTGAATCTGATTTCTATGTTTCTGCATTTTTAAGGATATTTGATGCTTGCAAGATATTTAAAGTCATGGTTACATAGACATATACGGTCCTTGGTTCATTCATAAAGCTAAATTTTTTAGCTGCGGTGACAGAACAAAGTTAACAAAGCAACATTAGTCCTTCAAATTTCATAATAAACGCTGTTGATCATTCTTACTTTCGTTGTAATTTGCCATTCCTCTATTTACTTACAATGTTAAAGTAAAAGAAACATATTGAAGTGGAATCTTAAATTTCACTTTAAAAATATCAAATCTGTGCTGCTTGTTGTGTTTACTCCAAAGTCAATCACATTCAAAATAAAGAAATAAACTTCAACAATAAGGTGACATTTGAATTGCGAAATATTTCTTTCATTTTTGGAAATATTTTAAGGAAATTTAAAATTCTTATATTTAATTCAATTTTAAAAAAATATTTTCAAAGATATTTTTAACTTAATATTTTTAAAAAAAATATTTTTATAAGAGAACATGAGTATCATATATTCTCATGACATGAGAATATTTTAATAATATAAATGAATTTTGTCTTGACTAGTACCCCTCATTATTAACTACTGCTCTTCACCACTCATCATCAATGACCGCCGTTAATCACCATCTACCCCGACAACTATTGCTAACCATTATTTACTATATATAATTGTCATAGTCACCGCTTATGATTAGTAACCTCTATTCATTATTATCTACCACCAATGATCGTCACTAATCATCATTCACCACCCACCATAGGTAATTGCTATCATTATTACCTATCAATTGTGACCTCCATTAGTCATCATTCATCGCTAATAATTATTATTGGTGACTATCGTTGATTACATCCCACCACCATTTGCCACTATTAATTATTTAATTTTTCATGAGGACAATTTTTTATAATTTAACAATATTTTTAAAAACATGCAAATTTATTAAAATGTAATATTGTAAGATTCATAGGAATATTTTTAAATGAATCAAACATAGTAATGTCATATTTCTAAAAATTAAATTTTTAAGAATTATATTTCAGGAATACTAAATTTTTTAAAAATATATGATTCCACCAATTAAATACTACCTAATATTAAACCATGGAAACCACCCTAAGGAAAAATCATTTCTCATAATTTTCTTTTCCTTCAAAATTTTCCCTTCCATTTGGGTTTGCTAAATTTCAAATCCGAACAATTCGGTTTTGGGTTTGAAATTGATCCAACCCAACCCTAAACTAGGACTATCCAACTTTCACTCAACCAATCCAAACCGACCGACCCAATAGTCAAGTAAGTGATTTAAGCCAGTTGAAAAGTGTTTAATGTATTATAACAGTTAAGATAAGTCTTAAAATATAATTTTTAACAAATTAATCAAGCTTAAGATTTTAACCCATTATAAATCACATTCGATCGACCCATATTACAAAGATAAAGAAGGACCAGACCTTACAAAGACAAAAAGCAAAGAGTCAAGGACCACTAGACCAATAAGGTAACAATTAAAATGTCTTCATCTAAAGCATCACATAAGGCAATAGAGAAAAATATCTCTGACAAAGAAAAGACTTCACACGCAAATGACAAACAATAACTCATTACTCAAACTCGCTTCAAACCCATTTCCATTCGGATCTATCATGCCCAATCTTAATCAATATCATTTTTGTTTGTTTATGTTCTTAGAAACATCTTCAATACTTCCAGTCAATTAAATAAGTGTTCTGATGACAACTTCACTCCATCACTGTCAACCATCATGCTTCATCCACGCTCGCTCAATGGCATGCGGCAGTGTGACCATAATGTGATTAAAATAACTTGGATGAGTGGGAGCCTAGGAGACAATGGTAATTGGCAAGAAGTGTATTCCAGTGACAAAGGAAAGAGATAAATTTGTGGCTTACTTAAAGGGAAGTTCAGACATCCCTATCCCGGTCCATATCTTTATTTCCTCCAAACTATATAGGTTTCTTCTTCGCTAATACTAATTTTTTTTCCTTTATATGTCAGATGTGAGTTCTAGTTGCTTTATTTTCCACCAATTGCATTTATCGGTATTATACTTTCCACCTTTTAATCTAAGGCCCTTCCTTTAGCCCTATTGCATTGTTTTGAGAAATTTAAACTTCTCTAAGTATATCTTCAGATATATCTTCATCTTTCTTAATAAAATCATTATTACTTCCATCTTTGTTCATAAAAACCTACAGGTTTGTAGTTATAATTTTAATTTCTCTATTACTTATTATTTGCCTTGATTCAATGAATGTCTTCTATGTAAGCTCTCACAACAACTTCTTAACAATCATAGTAGGTATTTTAAATTTTAGAGAAGAAACAAGGTTTATGAGTAGTGGGTAAAAAGTCACTGAGTATAAGTTTTAAGTTGAATATTTATTTAATCTATTGTTGAGGGATTTGTTATAAGATCTGACATTATATTACATCATTAATGGAGTTTTAAGGAAGATGCAAATTCTTTTGGTATTGTAATTGATATAAATCACCCAAACTAATTTCAAACCGATGCCTTCAGTCTTAAATGATTAAGCTAGTATCATAAGTTAAGGGCAAATGAATTAAATACTAAACTGAAAATTTTGGTTTGATTAAAAAATTAATTTAACTTGCTTATAACTTACTATGAACAGACCTACCCTAAACATTACCTAATATTAAACCATGGAAATAAGCCTATCAAAATAGCTTAACCTAACTTATCAAGCTTACCCAAGTAAAAATTGTATGTTGGGCCAATCCCAACTGAACTACTTTTTCATCATGTTATGTTTAGATTAGGTTGTTGTAATACCAATTTCAGTACTAATTCCAGGTTGACATTTACTATGCGAGTTTTATAACTCATTACATTTCATTATTATTATCATTATATTAATTAATTAATTAATTATTATTAATTTTACATTATTAATTAATTAAAATTTATTATTATTTTATTAAATATAATTATATTTTATTATTATCACTTGAAATTTTATTATATATGTTAGTAAGTCATATATATTATATATGTTAGTGAGTCATATATATTGTATATGAAAATAAATATATATTATTAACTATATTTAATAAAATAAATATATATTATTAAAATCTAATAAATGAGTGAATTTATATTTAAGAATATATACACTTAATAAAATAATTTAAATTTTATATTGATGAATAATTTTATATTATATATTTATTTTATTCAATGAAATAAATATATATCATTAAATATATACTGATCAAGTTCAAAGTATTATATATAAAAATAAATATATTTAATAATTTATATATTATTAAATATATATATATATATATATAAATAAATAATTATGTAAATAATATATTAATAAAAATAATTATAATAATTTATATATAATAATAAAAAATAAATAATAATGTATTATATTATATATATAATATATTTAAAAGTGATATCAAAATTATTTATTTAAATTTTTTTAATAATTCAAAATTTTGATAGAAAAGTACTAATTTAAATTTTAATATAATTATTTATTTTAAAAACTTATATAATATATATTTATAATATTAAATATATAAATTTATTAATTTTAATATACTAAAATTATTATTTTAATTTATTAAATGTATAATAATAAATTAATTATTTATTATTTACTACTATTACCGTGCTAACAGACTAATCCAATAACTTGACATGTTAATAGTTATCAATATTAATACTTTATCAGGTCAAGTTAATCAGTTCCGATCTCTTATTAGATCAAGTCACTATTATCATTTTTTTGTACCAATCATAATCTCAAGTCAAATAAAATTATATCAATCCCAAGTCAATCTATTAAATCTAATTTATTTTGACACCTCTACAGAAATCACCCCAAGATCCGAGAAAAAAAAATGGAAACCATCAGGAGAAAAATTATTTTTCTTTTTCTTTTTCTTTTTTTCTCCCAATTTTTTCCCTTCTATTTTGGTTTGCTGAATTTTTTATTCGAATAAGTCGGTTTCTGGGTCTGATCCAACCCAACCCAACCCATTTACCTGCCAGAGTATCGAATATTGATCTCACGATGAACCCGGAGGAATCCCAACCAACCCGGTAGAGCAGAGATTGGCGGGAAAACCAGGGCAATTTTTCGGAGGGAAAGATAAATCCTGCATTTCTAGAACTGCTATTGTGTCATCGGCACTCTCGCTTAGAGGTCTCGCAGCAATGGCCCAAAATGAAACCCTCGGCATAATTGAAGAGGTCGAATCCCTTGTTTCCGATAAACTTCAAGTGGTAACTTCCGCTATCTCTCTCTCATTTCCCCCTTTTGCAGATTCGCTAGGATTTTCGACCTAGGTTAGCAATTTTACAATTACTGTGTATTCTGAGTTTCTTTAAGTTGATAATTTTGGTGTTTGGGTCATTGACTCGCTCTGGACTATGGAGGGTCTTGTGAAATTTCTTTTGTTCGCCTGAAATCCTTTAAATTTAGTAGAAAAGAAACAATCAATGAATAATGGGGTTTGATATTGAACGTGGAATCAAGGTTGTATATTTGCTGATCTGTGGCGTCAATTGTGAGCAATGAGAAATTCCTACCTTTTGCCTTTTCTTTGATTTTTGGCCATGGAAATCCATACTGTTTTAAGACAAAGCTTTTGTAATTCGAAGACAAGTATATCATTGACAGGCAACAGTTCTGGTTTTACTTCGATGCTTTTGAGAAAACACTCTGGTCTAAGATTATGTAGGCCATAGATGTCTCTTGGTCTGGTTAGTTGATATGTTTGGTTAATATCATGATTAATCATGACTTAATCTGTCACTTCTAGACAGCTATATCAGTAACTACCTAGATACACAAGTTGTAGTTCTGAATACCCTCCCCCTTAACTCCTTAGCGGTTCTCTTGGAACTTAGAATATAATATATTAGCAAAGTATGAAGTGCTTGGCAGTTTCAAGTACCTTTTCGGGGGCTTTTACACAAGAATATGATTTTATGAGGAGTAGGTTTTGTCTAAGAAGCCTAGCACGTTAGTACATTGAAGCTATTGAATGGTTGGTTAGATTTTAAAGCCTTCACTACTGCTATCTTCTAGTGCCCAATTTTGAGGCATTTAACTGTCCTTTCATCGAAGGGTGATTTTTTTTTCTCCTACTCCACCGCACAATGTGAATTTCATTGTCATATTGCATTAACAGTCCTTTGACCATAATGATACCATTCCTAACTTTGGTTTCTCATTGTATAGAATGTTATATTGGTAGTAGGCTTCTTACCTGTTGACATTTTCTTCCAGGTTTCCTACAAGTGGCTAAGTCGTAGTTATATGGTGTCATCGAATGTTGCAAAGAGGTTAGTACTCCATTTCTTCCAGAAATGCTGCCTGCAGAATTGCTGATCATGGTTATATTTTACTTCATGAATATTTGACAATTTTCAAATATAGGTTGCTTCAGGAGTTTGTTCAAAAGCATGGGAATGGGTTGGAGGTTATATATACTTTGTCTGGATGGCTAAAGAGCAGTCCTCCTTGTTATCATATAAGGCTTGTTACTGGGCAAAAGCTTGCAGGTACTATTGTTTTTATGTTATTTTGTTGTTTGGAAGTTGTCCTATTATGATTTCTGTAGATATATGAGTCTGGACAATACAAGAGAGGTGATTCAATTTTATCGGTACTTAGTGCCGTTATGTTTGAATTGATAATTACCAAGCTCCTTCAGTTCCTGGTGTGATGTGTGCAGTAGTGTTAAACTATTCTGGTTTTCTTTTGTTTCTGGGATGGAAATGTTACTGAATGGACTCTGAGATAGTTCTACTGTTGTTTGATATGATTGTGTTGCCACATTGGTAAGCATACTGCATAATGATTTCTTTTTTGTTCTTGCTGATTTTTTATGCAGAAGCACAAGAAGAATTTGATAGCAATTGCTCACTTCAGGTTTACAGTGTGCAAGCTAGCATTCCTAAGGATCCTGCCATGCTTTGGAATACCGAATTTATTCAAGCAGAGGAGCTCTTTAAGCAACCCTTCTCAGTTGACAATTGCTTGAGAGATAACAGGTAGGTCACTTATTCTTTGTTTCAGTCTACAACCATACAGTGGAATTCAGGTCTGCCGGATTGTTACTGGTTTTGGAGTGCATTGATGACTGTCCATTGACTGTATTCACTAATTTTTACTTATGTATTTATGTACACTACGGTTAAATGTTCCTATGAAAATCAACGGCAGTTTTAGGACTTGTTCTACACATAATGTGCACATGCATATAATGTGATTTAAGACATGAATTTATGACCAGAGAGATATGTTGAGGTTCTTTTGTTTCTCAATACTTCTCAGGTTCGGTGCAGTCTCTAGTTCTTTTGTACAGAGGAATGTGGACAGCTCAACAGCATCTCCTGCAGTTCCTCCAACAAAATCTACTATAGGCATGGGACTGACAAAAAGTAATACCATACAGCAAAGTAATGCACCCCCACAACCTCAGCATCATAAAGCACATGAATCTGTTCCAAAAGTTGGTCTACAGTCATTGAATGCAGTTAAAGATGTCAAAACTGAAAGCTATGGTGCAGAGAATGCAGGAGTTCATGACCAAGCTTGTAAACCAGCTGCAGACAAAGAAAAGGTCCTTCCCTTGCCAACAAGCAAAAAGAAAGTGCAAGCAGATAAAAGTTCTTCTGCTAGTGGTTCTTTGGCAAACCTCTGGAGTCGTGCATCTGCAAAATCCAAGCCTTCCTCTCCACCAGCCGAAAATAGCCATACTGTTTCAAATCCAACAGGTTGGTCTACATTGGATTTATCTCTTTTGGTCTGTTCTAGATTCTAATCTTTTCTTTTGGAAGTGGTAATGTGCATATATACGGTATACTATGTATCCTTAATATATTTATTGACTCAATTTTTTATCATTTGACAGCTACTACTGCAGATGCTCAAATTTGTGCTCGTGAGGCTGAGGATGGTGGTAGCAGTGATGATGACGGTGAATCTGTTACTGTAAGGAGATCATCTAATGGTAAACATACCAAGAAAAGGAGAGTTGTCCTTGATTTCTCAGACGAAGATGAGTTTGAAGATGCAGTCAATTTAGCTTCACCAGATTTCCCACAGAAGCAGTCATCTCAAGATCATGGGCAAAATGATAAAAAATTACCAGAGAAAGCCACTGTGAACTCCAACTCCAACATGCAGCAAGAGAATAAATCAAATGTTAAGGAAGAGATAACAATAAACAAAGACCCTGACCAGCAATGGAGAGAGGATTTTTCAGTTATCAACAAGTGCACCAGTACTGGGAAAGTATCTAGTGTGAAGTCTCAAAATTGCACTCCTGAAATAGATGCAAATAAACAGGATAATCTAAAAATTGCGGCTCCATCTTCACCCAAGAGGAGAAAAGTGTTGAAGTCAAGAATTGATGAGCGTGGGAGAGAAGGTATCATCAACATGCTTAAATTCATTATTTTAACGGGCTCTTCTTTTCCTTATGGAATATAGATGAATTTGTGTGATTACAAGAGTACTTGAGGAATTTCTATTTTGAACTGTAAATTCATATGGTTTTATAGCTTTTGTAATCCATCAACCTCACTCTTCTACTGTCATGATTAGATCTCAAGTAAATCTCATGAGTCATAACTCATAAATTTTATTAATATGATTATACCTGTCTCTTACTTCATGTTGATCTTTCCTCCAGTAACTGAAGTGGTATGGGAGGGGGAGGAGACAGAAGCAAACAAAGCTGATAATGTTGCCACGAGGAAAACTGACGATGATGTAGTTACTGATACTGTCAGCAGGTTTGTATTAACATTTCCTGTCCTTCATGCATCACAAGTAACTTCATATCTTGATTGTATGTTTGACTGGAGATGTCCAATAATTGTCGGATCTATAATTTTACTCGGGTAGGGGTTTGTTACTTAACGATTATGCTTTCTACCTGCGAGGTATTTCTGAAAGTAACAATTGGATTTGCGGGCTGAAACAGGTGCAGCCAATTTGTTTCCTCCTCTGCTGATATTGAAATTAAGTTAGTCAAGAATTTCTATGGTCCGAACTCAACCTTATTCCTGTTTTGTCAGAATAGGCAAACAGTTGTGACACACTGACTTGCAGCTTTTTATATATGAAAGATTAACATATTTTAAGAACATCTTGGATTATAATTGTCATAATATAACAGAAGAAAATAGAAGCGGTCTGCTGTTGTCACTTAATGTTCCTCCTTAATCAAATTAACATATCACAATCCTAGTCATCGGTGCACCATGCACCCGCTATTCTTTACCTTTGATGGTCTAAATTCATACCACTGCTTCATTGCTACGTTTAGGTTTTTAAATCCTGATTAACTGTCATTTATTGGACATATAACAGGCCTCCCGCACCTAAGAAGTCAATAGCAAACACAACTTCCAATCCTACTGGCAGAGGAGGAAGCAAAAAGGCAGGAAACTCGAAGGATCCCAAACAAGGCAATATTCTTTCATTCTTTAAGAGAGTTTGAGATCTATAGAATGAAGTACCGGGTGTAGTTAAATGCGAGTTTTTTTTATGAATTTGAGATCTTATGGATCTGGTTCTCTTCAGTTGAACCGTTTCACTGGACTCTGACTGCAAGATGCTGAATTCCTTATTGTTGTCTAGTCCTAGAATGAAGTTGATGGGTATCAGTGTATGCTATCCTTCCTACGCATCATTCTGTCTGTTAATACGAATTGTTATCTAATCAGTCAGAGAACTGCTTTTTCTTTCATTCCTGCTTACTGATTTTCTTGAAAATATGGAAATTGAACAATTAAGTGCAATTGCTCAAGTTTAACCTGTAATTTTTGAGATAATACCAAGAACATACTTATTGTATACCAATATTATATGGGAAAAACCAATTAATTGGAAGGAAATATAAGAGAGGCACCATCATCTAGATGACTCGATGATGTGACTAAGGGCTCCATTGTGTGTCCTTTCTTGGATTTGGCTAACTGTCGTTGTCCAAATGTTTAGCTGAGGATCTCGGTCTCCTTAAATTTTCATTTGTAAATTTCTTTCAATTAAAGAAAAATAAAAACACAATTTTTTATTATGATAGTCACAGGTTTTTTAAATTGAAATTTACCATTTCAATGCAAGAATGATTTCTGCATGTCTCTTAAATTTACCCCCGATTTCATTTGAAAAATTAAAGGAATCCTATTCTGTAAGGAAAATATATTTGCAGTCAAATTTACGCACTTCGGTGCATAAACTGAACATCTGACAATTTTAACAAATGGCTCAATTTAATTTTAATTATGATATATGTAAAATGGTAAGAATTTCAGAGACAAAAGTTGAGTATGAAAGTACTCAAAGCGAAGCCCGTTTCAATCCAGGTTAACTTTGTTGTTGACTTATAATTGAGAAGCTCGCTAATTATTAAAAAGAACAAAACTTGCGTAAGATGCATTCCAAAAAGTTTTCCACCCCAATCAGATCACAATGTGTTAATTATTCTATTTAAAGCAAATAGATAGTTATCAGATTTTTTTAACCATAATAATTATTAGAATTATCGAATTGTAATTATTAATAGTAATTAAATAAAATAATTACATATTTTGTGTAATTAGAGAACCTTGGGGTGCCCCCAAGATGTCCTTAAAAGAATCTTGGTTTACAAGAACCGTCCATAAAGCAGAGTTTATAACCACACATAACCTATGCTCAACCTTTTTTCACCTCAAACGAGAACACAGACGTCTCTAGATCTTTGTTTGGAGAATTTATAATTCTGTTTCAATCAATCGAGCAAACATAAACATAGACGTCAAGTTAGAAGAAGTCACTGGCCACCTTATGCAACTTTCCAAATCAATAAATATTAATATACAATATAATTTACATTCACTTTCCCACCAATGTTACTAATTTATCCTCTCTCTGCTTTCAACTGTCCGGAATCAGGTTAGTTGGCTCACTCAAAACGTACTTGGGTAGCTCATATTTCGCGCCTGCAAACGGATCACAACAGAAGAATATTAATACATCTTAACATTGATCACAGGCTGTGAATACACACCAGTACAAATTTTGAGCAATCTAAGGAGAGGAAAAACTGAAAAAGGCAAAACTATATATACTGAAACCAAGTTGCCTGCTTGAAAACTACATTTTTTTTCTTTATTCTGGTGTATTCTAGAAAGTAAGGATGCAATCAAAATTTATGAAAACTGATCCAGGTTACGAAAGTCAATTTATGTGATATCAGTAAACCAGTTATTTTCTTTCTTTTTCTTTTTCACATTTGTTTTCTCTCATGTTTATAAACTGATTACCTCTTTCATCATAACATACTGTCAAATCAGAACTTTGGACAATAACCCCAGCACTGTCCACAATTGCTTGTGCTAAGGTCAAATCAGCCTCGGCAGCAGCTCGAAGAGCATCCCAAATCTCTGAAGAAGAAGAAATATTCTTCGATTATGTAAATTCAACAGGATAACACAATTATAATGGCAGGAGTAAGATTCGGTAGAAAATTGACAATAACAAATGATACTCGGCCATAAAGGAATTTTATTGAGAGGTTAGAAACTATCCTTCTCTCAATCTATCATGCATCAAACATAGAACCATCATCTCAATTTCTAATACCTTATCCATCCAGGCATCCCCTCAAACTTGAAGCAAGTTCTCTGGCTTCTTTTTCCAGATAAAGATATATCATTGCTAAATTGAAGACAAAATCATTTGAACAGAAAAAAGAGACTCTCTAATTAAGAATGCGTACGTGATCAAGACTCGCCATGAAAATTTCTGTGTTTAGGAACGTGTTCACAAATTTATTCTTGTTAATGAAATGCAAAACTATAAATCATAGGATCAGCTTCCTATACATTCCCCAAGCAGAATCATGATTTGAAATTAAGATTAAAATTACATATAATGTCTTTTAAAATTACATCTAATGTCTTTGCCTGGGGCTTGTTGACATCAATTTGCATCATGAGTAAAATGTTAAGCCTCTTGTATAACATCAACGCAGTGAAGATAGTTTACTTTTGACTTTGAAGAAAATCATACAAGAAGAGAAACGATTATGCAGCAATTATGTGAAGCTTTAATTCCAGAACTGAAAACAGAAAACAATAACTCTGGCCATAGAAAAGATGGAAGAATGGGGTGAATTAATCTTGTCTAAGCCTTTACAATACCCAAACAAGTCATTGTTGAAAGATAACAGTACCTTTCCTACCACCATAGTGAGGAGCTGTGTCCCAGAACTCATCTCGCAACTGCATTAGATGACTCTTTGTTATTGGCTGAGGATGCTTCCAAGGCTTGGGCTTTCGGATTTTTTTTACTGTCCCTGTCCCAGCAAAAAATGTCAAATGACGTATATGATTAATCTTCAACTCAAACATCATAATCAGAATTCAACAAGCTGTTGAGCTAGCAGTTCCAACTTCCAACCTTTAGCAGTGTAAGGCAACTTAGCTTCAGGCATTAGCAAATGATGAAGAAAGGGATATTTGACCGACAACAGATTTATAGAAATTATAATAAAATCTTTTAAAAGAAAACCATTTGCTCAATTGTTCCTCATGTTACATATTTTTAACTGGTCAAAATTCGAATCCTTAATTTGCTAAGAATTTGAGATGATACGGGGTGGGGAATCTGAAATGTTGCAATGTTACGACGTGGTCTGTGTGCGTGTGCTTGAATGTGGAGATAATACAGATTCATATGTCGTAGAGAATGAATAGCATTTCATATTGATGTGGCAAATCTTATATGCCAAATATTTTCAGTGCTATTCATATGTCGATATAATTGTGAGGTAAATTTTCATTACCATTCTTATTTACCAAATGGATGCACAACATAATGAATAACTAACAGTGCTCAAAGTAACAAGATATGTAGAGGGGTTAGCAGATTATATCTGGAACTAATGTCAGACTACTATTTTCACAGGGGAACACAAGAAACAGTTTTCATCGTCATCTTAATTCAATCACCAAGAACCAATTACAACAGTCCCCATCAGCTCCAAAACTACAATTTAGAAAGATCAACCTAGTTCACTTCAATGAAAACTGAAAAGCAATTCTAAGCACCTTAAACTTATTTGAATTTTATGAGTTTGCCAGAACTTCCTAAATCTTGTACAGAGGCAGCCCGTCCTAGAATGATAATCAGATAGATAAAATAAATTTAACATGACGGAGATTGCAAGGAATTTAAAAAGATATATATAGAAGACTAATGCCCAGGGTGGTCACTGAGGATAGTATTTTCCATGTTTTCAGATAGAATGTGAAAAATATCTACATAACAGATATTTCCCATTGTGTACTACATGGATTATCTCTACCTTTAATACTAATTTCCAAACTCGATAATTGAATTGGTTTAATAAGAAAAAAAAAAACCCATAATAATTGATTTCAACAACAACCCAATATCAATTTTCCTCATGCTTCCTGAAAACTCAATGTAAAGATAGAGCCTCAAGCACACATGAGTAAAAATTGACGAGAGAGTTGGTAGGTTAGCCTCACCATCTGCCCCGGACTGTGATGATCCAGCACAACCCATTACGCCTTACCAATTTTCAGAACCAGAATTCAGTGCAGAGAAATGGAGGAAACAAAGCTCAGAGCAGCTTCATTGAAACGCCAAAGTCAAGGACGCTCCTTTGCTTTGCCAGGCTCAACAACAATGCACACAAAGCATTAAAAAACCAAAAAAAGCTCAGACAAAGAAAATACTGCACTCGGTTTGGTTTTTGATTTGCTTTCAAAGTTGAAATATCAATAACAATGAATAGTACGAGCGAAAATGCTTAAAATGGGAATAAATAGTGAGAATTAGAGAGAAAAAGAGAGAAGGAGCGAGAAAGGGGTAGTTGGCTGTCAATGTTCCTTGTATAGCGTGGCAGCGTGATGGCGTGCTTAACTTTTTGTTTATTAAGTGCGGCAATTTGTAGAGAATCTGCGGTGCTTTTGTGGCTGAGAGATCAATGAATTCTAGCCAGCTTTCTCTATTTCATTTTAGTTCTGTCCGGGGAAGCATTTATAAACGAGGAATTTGGGTTTGAGCATATCATTGAAAAAAAAAATAGTCTGGGTAAATTTTGAAGAAAAATAGATATAGAATTTTTACTTATTTTTTAAATTGTGAATTTTAGGATAAAAAATATATTTTCATTTTTTCAAAAATAAAAAAAAATAAAAAGGAAAGGAAAGAATTCAGTTCTATAAATAAAAATGTCATTGTACCCAATTTTTTTAAATACAATATCATATTTAATACAAAATTGCTCCATATGTGAGTTAGTTTGATTAGACTCCATTAAAGTACAAGATTTATTTGAGAAAATAAAGCGTGATATCACAATATTTGATTGTTATAAATTTAAAATTAAAGTTTATTTTTAAATTGATTGTTATTTATCAGGTTCCCGTGAGAAAATTTTCAAATGGTTGTGATGATGTGGAAGTGCATATTGGCATAAATTAGATCAACGTGCAATAAATTCACATAACATAGAAATTTAACATAGTTCGATTTTTAACCTATTATACGGGTAAAAAAAAAGAAAAAAATCTACTAATTAAAAGGAATTATAAAATGATTACAAATAGCTTATTCAAATGCTCACTCTAAAAATATCTAAAAAATATCTTATAATGTATATACTCTCCACTCAATTTTTTCAAAGAATAAAAACAAATTGTGGAATCTCAAGTAATCTCTACAAGGAATTACAAATATAAAACCTTTCATATTTTATTTATTGGCCTCTACAAAAAATTACTTCTGCCTAAATACAATATATTTATAGGTCTTAAAGATTTGCTTAACAAGAAAATTCTAATTCAAAATAATAATAATAATAAATAATTTATAAGAACCCTAATTTGAATAGAAAAATCATTCACAAAAGGAAGTAATCACAAATTAAAGATTGTTAGAATTTGAGTCAAATTTAAAAATCTTCATCTCAATATAAACCCTACCATTAAAATTCTTCAACCTTTAAATCTTGAATTATCATTTACAAAGACTAAACATCTTCAAAAACTCCACCTCCAATAAAATATTAGTATTTTTTTTTTGTATGGACCATCCGGTATCCGGTAGGCCATATTGGACCTCTGACTAATCCGAATTCAAGTTAGGAGGACCCAATATGGGGGTAAAGCTCTCCCTGGGATAATTTGTTCCATTCACAAGATTCAAACCTGAGATCTTGCTTAAGGGGGCCAAGCTCCTATCACTTGGACCAACTGTCGTTGGTACATTAGCACTTTACATATATCAAATTTGTTTCATCTTCTCTGCAAATAGTTCTCTCAACAAAATCATTGAAAAAAATACAAACAAAATTGCTACTCAAAGAAAAATATGGGATTGATAATTTACAAAATAGATCTATGCCTAAATTTCTTTAATCAATCTGAATATAATAATATAATCACCTAAAACCATTTGAACGAATAAGACCTAAACTCGACAAAATCAAACTTTGATACCACTTATTAGGAAAATTGGAGATTAGATGCCAATGTATTGGTAATGCATTGATATAAATCAAGATTAAAGTAATAAAAAGTAAGAAACAAATATATTTAACATAATTCAGCTTTTAGCTTACATTATAGGTGAAGATAAGAAACAAATTCATTAATTTAGAGGAATTATAAAGAGAGTATAAATGGTATATAATTCTTAAACTCACAACTCAAATACACCTAAATATGTCTTACATTATATATATTTTTCACTCTAAAAAATCCCACCAAAAGAGTAAGAGCTAATTGTGGAATTTGAAATCATCCCAATAGGGGTGACAAATACAAATTCTCACACCTTGGTCTCTATGACAAATTGTTTATGCATAGACTAAAAGACTAGACAAAGAAATCTTAATTTTAATAGAAAAATAATTTAAAATAGAAAATAATCATATATTAATAATAATCCTAATTTTGATATAATAATAATTTAAAAATGAAAATATTCACCAATCGGTTATTATTAGAATTGGAGTCAAATTCTAATAATTTTTACCTTGACACAAATTCCTCTATAAGTCTTCAAACTTGAAATCTTGAATCATCTTTTTTTATGACCACAAGTATCTTCAAATCTCGACATCTAATAGAATACTACCAATTTAAACATACATCAAATTTATTTCATCTTTTCCATAAAGAATTCTTTCAAAAAAATCACTACAAAAATACATACAAAAACTACTGCTCAAATAAAATCTAAGATTGATAAACTCTAATACAAATTTATGGTAAAATTTCTTTAATCAGTCAAAATGCAAAGTTAGAACAAACTAAGACCATTTTAATAAATAAAACCCAAAGTTAGAAAAAGTTAGATCTAATGCCACTTGTTAGGAAAATTTTCAAATAGTTGTGATGATATGGAGGCATACATTGGCATAAGCAAAATCAAAGAAGCATTAAATTCACACAATCCAAAAATTTAATGTGTTTTGACTTTGATGTACTCTACAAGTAAAAATAAGAAACAAATTCACTAATTTAAATGAATTAAAAAAATAAAATGGCATAATACTCAAACTCACACCCCAAATACACATAAAAAAATATTTTACAGTGTATATACTTTTCACCCTAATAATCTCACTATAAGAGTAATAGAAAATTATGGGATTTCAAGTAATCCCTCACACGGGATTAAAAATATAAAAAGTCTATTTGCATTTATTTTTTAAAATATTTTTTAGTTTTTAAAAATAAAAACACTAAAAAACTTAGGGTCCTTTTGTTTACTATTTTTAAAAACATTTTTTTATTTTTTATTTTAAAAATAGAAGAATCTATTTAATAACTATTTTTAGAATCTATTTTTAAAAATTGTAACTTTAAATGTATAACTTAAAAATAGAAAAAAATAGAAATAATTTTTAAATATTTTTAAAAATTATTCTCTTATTCTTGAAGTCATTTTTATAATTAAATAAAATATCTCTTTATTTATAATACTAATTATCCCCTATTTTTGTTTTCCTTTAACCTAAAAGTAATTTTTAAAAATAAAAAAATAAAAAAAATTTTAAGAAATTTTTTTGAAAATATAAAAATAAAAATATATTCAAACACACCTTATTTGGCAACATGTTTTTAGATTTTATTTTTAAAAATTATTTTTGAAATTCTTATTTTAAAAACTAAAAAAAATAAGTTTTTAAATATTTTCTAAACTTATTCTTATACTTTTGATGGTAGTTTATTTTAACAAACATCCTTTATTCTTTGTTTTCCTTGAATGTGGAAATAATTTTTAAAAATAAAAAATAAAAATATATCCAAACACACCTAAACTCTCTTTCACCTCACATATTAATCTCTTTGACAAATTATTTTTCACCTAAATATAATGTATTTATAGTCCTTAAAGATTTGTTTAATAAGAGAATCCTAATTCAAAATAGGAAATAATAAATAATTAATAAGAATCCTAAATTAGATAAGGAAATTATTCATAAAAGAAAATAATTACAAATTAGTGATAATTAAAATTTTGGTCAAATCTTCACAATATCTACCTTGACATAAATTTTACCATCAAAATTCTTCAAGCTTTATACCTTGAATTATCTTATTCAAAAACCAAATGTATTCAAAACTCTACCTCTAATGAAACACTAGCACTTTACAGTTATGAAATTTTACTCATCTTCTTCACAAAGAGGTTCTTGCAATAAAATCATCAGAAAAATACAAAACAAAGTTACTACTTAAATAAGATCTAGGATTAATAAACTCCAACACATATTTGTGTTAAAAATTCTTTAATCAATATAAATATAATAGCATAATCAATCAAAACCATCTAAACGAACAGGGCTCAAACCTGGCAAAATTGAACTCTGATACTACTTATTAGGAAAATTGGAGATCAAATGTTGATGCATTGGTAATGTGTTAATATAAATTGAGATTAAAGAACTAATAAAAACCAGCAAAAATAAATATTTAATGTAATTCAGCTTTTAACCTACACCATAGATGAAGATAAGTAACAAATTCATTAATTTAAAGGAATAATAGAAAGAGTATAAATGACATAATAACTCTTATACGCATACCCCATATACTCTCAAAAATATCTTACAGTGTATATACTGTTCACTATAAAAAAATCTCACTAAAAGAGATAGAGTTATTTATAGGATTTGAAATCACAATCTATAAAGGTCACAAATACAAAATTTTTGACCTCGATCTCTAGGACAAATTGTTTATGCCAAAAAATAATGTATTTATAAGCTAAAAAGCTAGACAAAGAAATCCTAATTCGAATAGAAGAATAATTTAAAATAAAAAATAATTACTAATTAAAAATTATTAGAATTTAGGTCAAATCCTAAGAGCTTAAAGACTTGTTAGTAAAATTTTCAATGATGTTGCTGATACAGAAGCGATGTGTTAGTATAAACAAAATTAACAAAATAGGAAAATCATAAAGACACATATATTTAACATGGTTATACTTTTAACTCACATCAAGAGTGATAATGAGAAATAATAAATCTATTAATTTAAAGGAATTATAAAAAGAGTATAAATGACATACTAACTTTCAAACTTACACCTCAAATACACCAAAAAATGCATTATAGTGTATATATTCTTTACTCTAAAAAACTTACTAAAGAGTAAGAGCTAATTATAGGATTTGAAATCACTCTTATAAAAGTGATAAATACAAACTCTCACACCCCAGTCTTTACAATAAATTGTTTATACCAAAATGTATTATATTTATAGGTTAAAAGACTAGACAAAGAAATGCTAATTTGAATAGAAAATTAATTTAAAATAGAAAATAATCACAAATTGATAGCAATCTTAATTTTAATAGGATAATAATTTAAAATAAAAAATAATCACCAATTGGTAACCATTAGAATTTGAATCAAATCCTAACAATTTGTAGCTTAACATAAATTTCACTATCATAAGTCTTCAAACTTGAAATCTTTAATCATCTTCTCTAATGAATGCAAGTGTATTCAAACCTCCACCTCTAATAAAGTACTAGCACTTTATATATACATCAAATTTGCCTCCTTTACTCCAAAAAAATTCTTTCAACAAAATCACCAGAAAAAATGCAAATAGAAATGTTACTCAAACAAAATCTCATATTGATAAACTCTTATAAGAAAAAAAATACTATGACAAAACTTCTTTAATCAATTTAAATAGAAAAGTAGAACCAACCAAGACCATTTAAATGAATAGGACCCATACTTAACAAAACTTGGCTTTGACACCATTTATTGGGAAAATTTTCAAATGGTTATAATGATGCAGAAGTGTGCATTGGCATAAATAAGATCAAAGAAGTAGTAATTCATATAATACAAAAATTTAGCGTGGCTCGACTTTTAGCCTGTGCTATAAGTGAAGGTAAAAAACAAATGTACTAATTTAGAGGAATTACAAAGAGAATACAAACACCATAACATTTAGACCCACGCTTCTAAATGCACCTAAAAAGGTCTTATAATATATATATTTTTCGCTTCAAAGATTTTATTAAAAAAGTAAGAGTAAATTATAGGATCTCAAGAAATCCCGATAAAGGATTATAAATACAAATTCTCTCACATTTCATATATTGGTCTTTTCAACAAATTATTTTTACCCAAATACAATATGTTTATAAGTCTTAAAGAGTTACTTAATATAAAAATCCTAATTCAACAAAGGAAATAATAAATAATTGATAAGAATCTTAATTTAAATAAAAAATATTCATATATAGAAATAATATCAAATTAGTAATAATTAGAATTTGAGTCAAATCCTAACTATTTATATTGACATAAATTTCATAATCAAATATTTTCAAACTTTAAATCTTGAATTTTCTTTTCCAAAGACCAAATGTTTTCAAAACTTCACCTCTAATGAAGCAATAGTACTTTAGATGTATCAAATTCACTTCATTTTCTCCATAAAGAGTTCTTTCAACAAAATTATTAGAAAAATACAAATAAAGCTATTACTTAAATAAAATTCAAGATTGATAAACTCCAATAGAGATGTATGCTGAAATTTCTTTGATTAATTTGAATACAATGACATAATTAACTAAAATCATCTGAATGAATAGGGCTTAAACTCGACAAAACTAGGTTTTAATAGCATTTGTTGAGAAAATTGGAGATCAAATGTTGATCCATTGGTAATATGTTGATATAAATCAAGTTTACAAAAGCAAAAAAAATCAACAGACACAAATATTTAATGTAGTTTAGCTTTTAACCTATACCATGGGTGAAAACAAGAAACAAATTCACTATTTACAAAGAGAGTATAAATGACATAATAACTCTTATACCCACACTTTAAATACATCCAAGAATACCTTATAGTGTATATATTCTTCACTTTAAAAATCTTACCAAAAGAGTAAAAGCTAACTATGGGATCTAAAATTACCCCCATAAAGGTGACAAATATAAACTTTCTCACCTCGATCTCTATAATGAAATATTTGTGCCAAAATATAATGTATCTATAAGCTAAAAGACTAGATAAAAGAATCCTAATTTGAATAGAAAAATAATTTAAAATAGGAAATAATCAGCAATTGGCAATATTAGAATTTAGATCAAAACCTAACCATCTCCATCTTTAAACGAATTTCATTATTATAAGTTTTCAAGCTTGAAATCTTGAATCATCTTCTCCGATGACCACAACTATCTTTAAAACTCCACCTCTAACAAAGTACTAATACTTTATATGTGCATCAAATTTGCTTTATCTTCTCCATAAATAATTCTTTCAACAAAATTACTAGAGAAATAGATATAGAATTATTGCTCAAATAAAATCTAGGATTGATAAATTCTAATACAAATCTATGACACAACTTTTTTAATCAATTTAAAAGTATAAATAAAATCAACCAGACCATTTGAATGAATATGACCTAAACTCAATAAAACTTGGCTATAATACCATTTGTTAGGAAAATTTCCAAATAGTTGGGATGATGTAAAAGTGCACATTAGCATAAACAAGATAAAAAAAGCAATAATTCACATGACATAAAAATTTAACATGATTTGGCTTTTAGCCTATACCATGGATAAAGGTAAAAATAGGTTAGATTGAATTAGGTTTTATCTTAAATAAGTCAGACGTTTTTTATAAATTATTGGCATAAAGTTGACATATTGACTGGTATAAGGTTAAATTTTGAAACCTAACCTATTAAACTATTTAAAAATTTACTTTATATAAATAAATATTCAAATAAGTTAACAGGGTAACAGCGATAAGTTTTCAAGGTCAAAAATAAATTAATAATTAAATTAGATCTATATTTATAATAATATGCATTAGAATTTTATTAATATTATATATATGTATATTTTATAAATGCCTATATTATATATGATGTTATCTTACATTATATATAAACATATTAACTATTTAAATAAGCTTATTTATAAGCCTTATTTATAAGCATGTGATAGGCGAATACTTTACAGCCATAAGCAAAAGTGAGAAACAAATCCATTAATTCAAAGGAATTATAAAAAAAAATACAAATGGGATAATACTTAAACTCACAGCCCTAAACACACCCTTTAAAAAATACTTTACAGTATATATATTCTTTACTCTAAAAATCTCACCAAAAAAGTAAGCAAATTATAGGATCTTAAGTAATCCCTACAAAGAATTATAAAAGTGATGTCTCACTTTATTCCATAAAATACATTTTTACAATTGCATCCAAATATGTCTCACACATACTAAATTGAAAAAATAAACAATTATCATTTTAGTCTATAAATATAATTATTCTTAATATAATATTTTAAATTTTATACATAGATGGTGTGTGTGTATATGTGTGTGTGTGTGTATTTTTATATTATATATTAGCCATAATATTCTCTATTCTTGTTATGACAAGTGTCATTTTTATAACTCATCGCATATCAATTTGTCATTCCTTCTTAATAAATATTATGTTGTAGTAAGTCATATTCATATAATCAATGCAAGAGATCAAATCTCTTTTTTATATATAATAATTTATATTAAATTGAGAAAAAATTATTTAATTTCTTTTCCTCATTTATTATATTTTAATAATCTCTCTAATTACTTTTTTTAATTTATTAAATTTTCTAATTTTCATGCATTTTCCTCCTCTTTGAAATAATATCCTTAATTTTTTTTTATTACATTTTTATAATCTTTATAATTTCAGTCACATTTGATTTGTATCGATAATTTTCATAATCTCCCTGATTTTTCTAATTTCTCATTGCTTTTATGAATTTCACTTTTCCTCACCATTTTAATTTGAGATTTTTAATTTTCATAACAACTTATTTTACGATTTATTCATTTTTTTAAAAGTATTGTTTCTAAATAAGATCACACTTTTCAACCTTCTATATTCTAGAATGTTAAATGAGTTTGCATTTTTTTTGTCTTAATCAAATTTTCAATTTCTTATTTTTTATAATTTTTTCCTTTAAAATTTCAAATGCATTCTATGATTTTTAATAATGATATGGGAACTTTGTTGGATTCAATTAATTAGATAATTCTTTTTTTGTTTGTATGCATAGAATTTGAATCCTTTTCCCCATTATTTCACGTTCTCCTATTAAGTTTTTAGCATACTTTATATTTCACTTTGATTTTTTATAAACTTTTTCATGGATTTTACTCAATAAATTTTGTCAAAGTAAGGTCATAAACAAAGTCAAAATATTATTTTTATGTTTGTTCTTTTTAAGTGCTTAAAATTACATTTTCATTGAGTGGTGTTTCCTCAATTTTAGTTAAAAAGAATAACTCTAGAAGAAAGAAAATTGAGAGAAAGAAAACAAACCTTCTAAAGGAAGCAAGATTTAGAGGAAAAAGACAAACCGCATAAAGATGCTATGATTTCTACTCATTAATAATATTTTCTTCAAATAAAAATTATATTTTTATTGACATTCTTTATGCTATATTTTTACCTCAATATATCATAATAAGATTTACACTCTTCCATAATTGTTGAGTTTTCTTCCTTTTAAATCGTTGCATATTTATTATAATTTTATGATGCATTTATAGCTTATAATAGTGATTATTTTCCTTTTATATGGATACCTGACTTTTAAAACATAACATATTTATTGAATGAGATCAAATAGAATGTTATTTAAGTATCATTCCTCATCAATTGTTTACATTTTATAATAATTTGTTATAAGATTTTTAATTTTATTACAATCACTTTAAGTTTCTGTTTATTTTCTTTTTGAATGAATTTTAAATTTTAACTTTTTTTGCATTAATACATTATATAATTGAATTAAATTAAATTTTTGAATTTTTTTAAAATTATAATTATGAATTAACACATTAAATTCAATATTCTTCAATTTCTTATTTATATTTATTGCATATTTTTGGATTTTAATTATGTTAATTAAATTAATGGTGTCTATTAATTTTATAGATATTTATAATTCTGCATAATGCTTACCGTTAATATTAATATAATTATTACTACCCATTAATTTCACCATTATAACTATTATTAACCATTAATTTTCATTAATTTGCTACTTATTTATTGTTAATTGGAACTAATAGTTAGCATATTGTAAGCAGTTTTCTATTTTTAAATTTTATGTTTTCTATACTTAGTAAATTATATCTTTTATTAAAAATTCATTTATTATACATTATAAAATCGAAGAAAGTAGATAATCGTTATATATCATAATAAGATGAAATAATTTCTTATCTATTTAAATATTAATTAGATTAATTAGCATATCATAAGGGGTTTTCTATTTTTAATTTTTTATATTTAACAATTTATATTTTTTAGATATACTTATTATAAATTTTATCATTGAAAATGATAAATAATAATTATTGATCTACTTACATTATTATTTTCTTAAAAAAATTGCATAATAGGAGTTCAAAAAATGCAACTAGTATACAATATATCTATTTAAATTTAAAATTTCATCATCAATATGTTTCATTAATTTTAAAAAATGTGACTACTTTTTATAAATTTATAATATAATATGCTAGGGTACTAAAAAATTAAAAATTTTAAAATATATTTACATATTGAATCACAATTGTATTATTAAAATGGATAAAAATTTGCAGTAATAAGCTCAAATTAAACGTTTTGCAACTATTCACTCAAATTATAACAAAGACAAAGTTATAACAGTAATAAATACACATATATACTCTCACAAATTTCATAATTATGCTATTATAAAATAAGTATTCTTTTAATTTAATGTTATTTTTGGAGTAAATGAGAATTAATTGCATATGAAATTGTACAATTAGTAATCAATAATTAATTTCAAATAAATACATGCGAAAATTAGTAATTAATATCAAATAGATGCATAACATTAAAATATAAATATTAAACATTTTTTTATAATTATATGCACAATTTTTATTTATTCAGAATTAGGGTGAAAAAATTGTATTATGTTATTAATAATAATATCTCATGAAACAATATTTATAAAAATTTCAATTAAAAAATAATACAAAACCATGAAATCCTATGATATATAATATTATTTTTATAATATATTACATGAATACTTATAATTCAATATATTATTTTAATTTTTGAATTCTACTATCACATTTTTTTTTCTCTTACTCCATAAATGATATATTATTTCTAACATACTAACTAAAGCTACTTTACAGCATTACCAAAAAAAAAATTACTTCTTACAAATTAAAATTCTTCTGGTAATTTAATAATACATGTTTTGTATCCATATATGTGTTACCTATAAGGTTGTAACACGCAATAGAAAATACTAATTTAATATAATGTAATTTAAACTAATAAATCAAACTAATTTTTTAGTGAAGAGATTGGATTTCAAACTTTCAATAAATTTTTTAAACTTCTATTCAATTTCATCTTTTCAAACTTTGTTAATTATTTATATGAATATATAAATATGCAAAATTTCATAGTATAAAAAGAAAAAAGAAAACAACGTATATTTATAGATAAGAAGTATAGAAACCGGAAAGTTCGCATCAAGACATGTTGACATGTCTTGGATTGGATGTTCATTATCTTGTGTGTTTTTGTTAGGAAGTTATGAGTTCTCTTATGATTTTGAAGCCCAATCCCATCTCAAAGAAATATTTTTAGTTTTATTAAAAATTTTAGTACTTAAATATTTCATATTTTAATAAATAAAAAATTATTTTTAAAATTTTAAAGATCACTTAATCATGATATTAAAATAATTTATTTATTAAAATTGAAATATAAGAAAAAGTAGCAAGAAAATTTTAGTGGTAGAATAAAGTATTTTCGTCAAGAGTTGCACACTAGGTTATCAGTTTATGAATTACGAAAGAAATAATGTCATAATATGAAAAATAATATTTCCGTAATTATAAAAGTAATAATTTATTTAATATATACACACACAAAATTATAGGTTTAAAATCTAAACATGAGAGAAAGTAAAATTTCTAAAATAATAGTAGATAGCATCACATAGATGTATTTCTTAACAAAGTAAACCAACTTTAATATTATTACGGAAAAATGTAAAAAATAAAAATAAAACCCTTCGATCTTATGGTTGCTAAATTTAAGCCGTTTTGACCTCCAAATTAAAGTCTTAATTTATATAAGGTACTAAAATTAAAATTAAAATTAAAACTTATCATTCATTTAATTATCCTTTTTATCAAATTATCTTTTCTTTAAGTTTTAAATAAAAATAAAAATTATAATATTTTTGCATTTTTCTTGCTACATCCTTTTTTTATAATTTTAAACTCATTTTCTTGCATTTAATTGAAATTTTAAATATTTAGTTTAATTTTTATTAATTATATAATATAAATATTGTATGTGAAAATTGACTTAATGTATCAACTTATTATATTAACGCGTTTCATATTTAAAAATTTTATGGAAAAATTATATAATTTAATAAATTAATTAATTAAATGGAAGATATATGTTTAATTACAAAATTTTGTGTAATTTAGAACTATGAGATTCTAAGGCCTCGATGTTCGGCAGAACAGAAGGGGATTTTTTCTGGCATTTTTCTCTATCATCATCATCATCAAATATTTGCGTATAGAAGTTCAAATTTTCCAATAATAAGGGCTAAAATTTAGATCTAACTCCTTTAAAATATAAGATATATTTTAAAGAGTGATATGAAATGTTATGAAATGTTACGAGTTTTAATAAAAAAAAAGTATTTAAAATTAAATTAAATAATTAATTAAAAATATAATTTTTAAATTTATAACTACTCATCACTATTTAAATTTTTTATTAAAGATTATAGTATATCATAGAACTTACAGGAGGTAGATTCCAAAATTTGGTTTCTGAATCCCAAGAAGAAAGAGTTCAGTTTATACAAGTTGGCTTCCATCATTTTATTAGTTATAGCTTTTTGTTTTTTTAGAATTTGGTCGTCCCTTGCAGGTAACGCATAAACTGCGCAAAAGATAGCCCATTTTAAATACATTTCTTGATAAAAAAATAATTAAACCACTTTGTTAATAACATAAAGAAGATAAGTTAAGTGTATTCTCTAAGTTAAAACTTTTCTTGATAAAATAATAAACCAATTTGTTAACAAGGTTAGAGATAAGTGTATTTTTTAACTTAATTAGCATAATTCTGTATTTCCATTCTTCATATTATAAGTTTAAGTTTAAATCTTGCGTGCTAATTTTAAAGGGTCAACTAATTTACACATGCATTACAAGTGTTGTACTTTTTATTTTTTAAAAGATAATTTTCGTAGAAAAATAACAATTCTTATATATAAATAAAAGAGTATTATAAATTACTATATCTTGTGATTAAAAAAATTACCTCTAAAGTTTTAATAGTGGGGAAAAATAATTTCTTCTTTAAAAAAGAAGTTCACTTTAACCAAATTTGATCTTTTTATAATAGTAAAAATGATTAAAACCGTTAGATGCACTCATGTGTAGTCTTGAGATCAAATTCATATTTAATATTAAATATATTAATTATTTTTTATTATTTTAATATTTTATTATTGTATTTGTACAAAAATATCACCAAAACAAATAGAGTCTTAGTATTACTCCTCTTCCCTAATTAAAAAAAGAAATAATATGTAAATATTATTGTAAATATAAAAAGAGAGAAATAAATATATTCATCTCACCTATGTTTTAATGAAATTATATAAATCTCTTCTCTAATTTTAAAATTTACATAGATTTTCCTTGAAATATAAAATAATATTACACTTAAACTCAAATTTGAACTTTGCTTTTATAAAATGATGAGAAAACATGATTATAAATTTAAGTATGACACTTACATTATAAGTTTAAATAATATATAATAATTTAAGTATTTTGTTATCAAAGATATATTTTTGTTAAATTCAAATGGTTAAAAATGTATGACACTTACATTAAAATTTGAATTTTTTTTTTCATCATTTATATTTTAGCTATTTGACCTTAATCAAAATATACTTTTTATCACAAAATACTTAGAATATTTCATATTGTGTACATAATTTGATCTGAATTTATAAATCATTTTTTCTCATTATTTTATTGAAAAAAAGTTCAAATTTGAATTTAAACGTAGTATTGTTTTATATTTTAAGGAAGGTTTATATAAATTTTAAAATTAAAGAGAAGATAAATATAATTTTATTAAAACTTATAAGAAATCAATATATTTAAAAAAAATGAATGATTCTGCTGTTCCCACATTTATATCATTTAAGCAATTGCATTCTCACGTCCTCTTATGAAAAAATTAGATGGCATAATATATTTTAAATCTTTTATTAAAATACTCTTTTGAATAGTTGAGAGTTTTTAAATGTAGTATAAGAAAAGTTCAAATTTAAGTTTAAACGTAGCATTGTTTTATGTTTTAAGAGAGATTTACATAAATTTTAAAACTAAAGAGGAAGTACATATAATTTTATTAAAATGAAATCAATATATTTTAAAAAAATGAATGATTCTACTATTCCTACATTTACATCGCTTGGGCAATTGTATTCTCACATACTTTTATGAAAAAATTAGATGGCATAATATATTTTAAATATTTTATTAAAATACTTTTGTAAGTAGTTGAAAGTTTTTTACTCAAATAACATTTGATATTTTTTTAAAAGTTTTATACCTTTCATTATATTTAAAGTTCAATTTATAATTTTTATGTGTATATATCTAATAGTTTAACACTTCCTATGATAAAAAATAAAAAATAAAAAACACTCATATAAGTAGATGAATAATTATTTTATAAAATATAGCTTTCTTATTTTAGGCTATGCTTAATATTACTTTATATATGACTTACACCCAAGATGTCCCACATATCATTTCTTTTATTATTAGTTACGAGATTAATCTTTATTTAAAGTGGGAGTGAAAGACAACAGGCAGATCAGGTTGAAAGTTATGCGGATTGGTCTATATAAATTAACATTAAAAATGATTTAATTTTTTAATTGATTCAATTTAATTCGGTTCACGAATTTATGAATTTTAATTATAAAATTTATAGATCAATCTAATTTAAATTAATCTATTTAAACTTCTGAACTGATTTTTATAAATTTACGAATAAAATAGATCAATTTTTTTAATAATTCGATCTATTCAAAAAATGCAAATCGGTTGACACCCCTAATAAATTATAAATCCATCATAATAAAGATGCTTTCAAGATATTTGCAGTAATAAATTGCTTGAGGCGGTCTTTTCTCGTTGCCACACGGGATAAGGTAATAGCCAGTTGCCGCCAATAAAAGTAACCATTGTATTGGCAAGATACTCGTGTTGGTAACAAGTTGAACCTTCCATTTCATAGAGACAGAGAGAAATAGCCAAACAGATTCTGACATTAATATAACAGCAGCACAACAACCGCTAACCACCCCCACTCCTTTTATTTCTTCTTTTCTATCATGGTTGAATCTATCGAAAATATTTTTGATAAAATATAATTATAAGATATTAAAATAAAAAATATTTTTATTTAATAATAAGTATGAGAAGTTTGAAAAAGGTAAAAATTTCATTTAAAAGATATTTTAATTTTTTATTATAACTTTAAATATTTTTTAAACTACATATACAATTGATATATCACTTATATCACTCTTTTATTAATATATATATATATATATATATAATATTTTTTATGAAAAATATTTTTTAACAAAACAAACGAGTATCCATTGATTGGGTTGAATAGTTGCCTTAAGTGGCTAATGAGCTCATAAGAAAGTGAAAATAATAATAAAAAAAGAGTTGCTTTTTGGAAAAAAAAATTTATATGAATTTCACGTATTATAAGAAATCAATTATAAGTTTACATGTATAACTGCATTTCAATATTATTTGTTAAATATAATATATGCCATTTTTTATTGATTTCAAGTAAAATATAACATGTTCTAAAGTTTCTCCATTTCACGATGCACGTATAATGTTTTTTTCAATATCATTGACTTACCTTTTTAAGATCAATTTGATATTTGATCCAATAAAAATATTTTTTATTTTTCTTATTTACAAATATAGTATTCCAAATTTATTTCTCAATTTTATTTTAATAACACAAGTAATAAATCATTTGATAGACAAATAAAATTTTGAGATTAAACTCAAGATATAATATAAAAAATTCAAAAATAATATTATGTGTTACTGTGCATGTTGACATCTGTGAATTCCTTTTAATTAAATTATATCATTGCTATAATGTTAAATTATTGAAGGAGTTATTTATGTCGCATCAAGATTGATAATATGACATCATAAATTTTTATGAGACTCTCAATTGAATGCTTGTTAGCAGCACACTGTGAGTGGTTGCAACTTGCAAGCCACCAATAAGATTGGATGTTTGCTTTTATTAAACAATACTGGAGAGGTGAATTGGTCTTTTCTCCGTAAAACTCAACTTACGTGACACGTTAAGCCACATAAAAATTTTGTCAATAATATGACATTTTGGTAATACAAAACTCCATTTAGAGTGATATGGAAATTGAAGGATGAAAAATAAGAAAAACAATGTTATATTTTCTTTGATGAATTACTCATCATTTTTTAATAAGAGTAGAAGTGATTAATTCCCTATTTTCATATATGCAAAGGTTTGAGATTGAATTCAAATATAATGAAAAATAAAATTTTTAAAAAATATTAAATATTATTTTAATCAAAGGTCTTTGCAAATTACTCATATTTTAGTGATGCAAATGATACATTTCAAATATAAAAAGGGGATATTTTTTATATACCAAATCAATCGATGACTTACTGAAAAGATGATGTCCTTTTATAACCCAACTTCCATGTTCACAAAGTTACTTTTATTTATTTGGCATTTGCAACTTGGATTAATTAATAAATGAAGGAAAAAAGGTAAACCCCCGTTTAAAATGGATGTGCATTCTACACAACTACTGATAGGTGCAGCAAAAAATTTAAAGAAATTTAATCACAAATATGAGATGATGTGTGTGTGAAAAACACACACACACACACACAATCCATGTTGAAATTAGACGTGAGTTTATCACAATAGAGGATACTGGATTCAAGGTGGACCTTAATCTTTTTTATTGAAAGAGGGGTGAAAAAGCAATAATATCATTATTGCAAGCCATATATACATAAACAATAAATAAATTCTAATGTAACATCACTGTATATGAGAGCATGCTTAGTACAGTAGTATGAACTTGTGTTTCCAATTATTGATTGCTGCTTTAGTTTCAAGAGAACAGTTGTATAACTTATCCTCCACTTCTTAAAAACTGCTGCTTCAAGACAACACAACAAAGTTCATCAAATTTTGATTCCGTTGCCCTACGGAGCATTCATTATAAAAGAAATGCTTTGGAACTTCCCACCGATTTAAAATTCAAAATGAACTAGAGTTTATCAAAACTGACAGCATAGTTTCAACCAACATTTGAACCACACAATGAGTCATCTTTACTAAAAGTGCACACGCAACATTTTGAAATTAAATTCATAATGCAGAGGAAAACCTTTAGAGAATATCATATACCACTCGAATAAAAAATCCTCGACAATTATACTCCACCCTAGAACAGTATTATCTGCGGATGATGCTCATGGTATCAGAAAAGATGATGGTGCATAGGAGGGCCAAAAGTTTTCTCAACCATAGAAGATTCTTTTCAAGTGCAGAATCCTTGTTTATAGCACAAATTCAATTATAGACTAGGCTTCAAAAAGATGTTGGTACAAATATTGAATAGGATTCAGAACCGAATACTATTACTGATGATTGAAACGGAAGGTCTCATCAGGTGTATACTTAGTCCTCATATTGTAATGATCAAACTTTGGATTGCTATAATCAACTGTCCTCATCTGAGTCATCTCGACTGGTTTTGGCTCCACTCCTACAGCCCCGTAAATTACTTCACTCTTTTCTCGCTGCCGATGTCTTGACCTTTCTTTCTGGCTCTTGGATCTGACATACGGAGGAATCTCACTCGATCCATAAAAATTAGCATAATCTTGCCTTTTTGAATCAGCATGCTCATGTCGTTTCGATGTACGGTGCTTGCTCGACAAAGAAGGATCTTTGAAACTGCTTGATTTGATCTTTGGAGGTTTCATTTCAGAATATTTCTCAGCTGCAATTGGTGCATGAACCTGCCTATTTTCAGTAAGTGGTGCAGAAGCGCTTAGTCTATTAACCGATGGGGGCTCAGTTTCATCTTCAGGCATTCGGAGACGATCTTTCAATGGTGTAACTCCTCCCCTGGGGCTGTCACGTCTGAAACGCGAGGGTAAGAACTGAAAGAATACCCTACCCAAACCTTCAAAGGCGAGTTTAGAAAGATCAACAAGCAGCTGTCCGAAAGATGGCCATCCTGGTTCCTCTTTATTGCTCTCCAAGGTGGGGATAGGCTTCTCACTGCTTGCTTGGCCTTTAAAACCTCTTTCTGAGGATCTCTGTAGCATTCATGCAGTGCAATGATGTAATTAATTCCCAAAAGAACAACTTGACACAGAAATAGCAGCATCAGATTTTAGAGTTATGCTATGATATGTACTTGAAAAATTTTGCAAAGTTTTATGAAAGTATAACACAAAAAGTCATAAAAGTTGCAACTTTTTTATATAAATCTTGTAACTATTTCACAGAGTTGCAAATGTGTACATCGCAACTCCCTCATTTGAAGTTGCATAAAAAATATTCTTCAAATATTTCCTCATTTCTATATAAAAGTAGCAACTTCTAATGAAAAAATTGCAAAAAGTATAAATTTTTTGCAAAGCTCGCAAGAATACATATCAACATGAATTTTCTCTGAAGCATCATTCTAGCTTTTTAACAAAGCGGAGGACAAACAATGAAATTTTGACAAAGAATGGCAACAAAAAGCATTAATTAGAGAAACAAAAAATGCTACCTTTTGTCCACATAGTCATCTCCCATGTGGACACACAAGAAAAAAGAAACTTCCATTTCTAAAAGTTGAACAAGCAGAAAAGCTTAAGTTTTGAATTCCAAAAGTATTTCAGTTTCAAATAACTCTAGATATGACCCTCCTTCATCAGCATGCACAGGTTCCCATGGTTATACCAACATTGTCAGGTTAGAAGAGTCAAAAGTGTTAAAAGCTTGCAAATATTCCAGTTTAATAAGCCAATGGAAGGAAAAAATACGTACTGTCCTTGGGAAGAAAGAGGACCCAAACCCCTGCTGAAGCATGCAGGTAGCATATCCCACTACGATAGCACCAACAAATGTAAGGATATCTGCAGGAAATTCCACAAAGATGAACACAATTTACAAGTGAAGAAAACAAAGACTTAATTGTTAAAAAAAGCATCTGATGGATTAATGAAAGGATGCTGCCCCATAAACAAAAAAAGCAAAAGCAAACTAAGTTAGATTCAGGAGGCTAAAACTGTTTTCAATATCACATAATACCCCTTTTCTTTCATTCTCTCCTCAATGCAGAAACTTCACATTTTCCAGCAAACATGTAGCAACATATAATTCATTATGCTACAGGTACTTCACACATTTGTAGCACATATATTTGGACAGAGGAATAAATCAGACCAACCAAGAAAAGGGCACAAGTTGAATTGCACTCATTTGATTGGCATTTGCCATAAAATTTATGGACCCCACCCCACATAAGTAATATCTGAGAGCTAAAAGGATGCATCAGTTGCACGAACAGAATTCACATTATATAAGACATACTTCAATGTACAGACAAGTCTAGTCCAGGAAACCAAAATTCTTTCCCTTGATTTTAATTAAACCAAGTCAGATAAAGCTGCCATTTTATGTCAGATCATATCAGACAAAGTTCCCCTCTTCTAAAATTTAATACAAGAGATAGACTGGAAAACTTGTGCAGCAGAAACCCTCCCGCTACTGACATTCATTTAAATCAACAAACACTCAAGACTCAAGCCATACAATCATCATATATTATATTTTCTTTTCTTTCTTCATGATTGATCTTGGATGCCTGTTAATTTTTCAATTTTATCCATCATTTTGTTTTTGGGGTCTGTGAGTGTGCTTTGTAAAATATAAAACCAGAACTTAAGCTTTAGAGTCATATCATGCCAATCTAATGACCATTTTTTTCCTTTTCTAATATATTTTGTCGTTAGTAAAATAATGAACATCCAAAATTTTTGTCATTACATGCTTGGATGATTAAAGAGGACGCACCAGATTTTTATCACTCAATTTATATCAACAAAGATGATGATTATTAACAAAATATATCCAATAAAATGAAAGGATTTAAACCTGTAGTGGAAACAGAATTATTCTGGTAATCACAATCCTCCTCGGCAAGAGAAATTTGCCGAAGAGCAGCATTTCCTCTATCAATGACCAGTAAGGAACATGTAGGTCGAACATACACAACATCAAAATCATTTGAGAATTTAGCATCCTCACTGGGCCCATCCCTGTAGCCAGCAACATTTGACTTCCCTCCAGCAATGGTTGTCACACCTAAAAATACTAATGAAGATTAGTAACATTATTATTTTTCCAATACTTGCTTGATATAATCTCCAAACATAATTTCATCTATTAATATATAAGTGAGTATGGAAATCTGAAGTTCATGAGGAAAAGTAGCACGGATCTGTTGTTATGCATCTGGCATAAGTCCACATCCTTCTGGCTTATATGTGTGGCATAAGTTCACGCCAGACAACATCTAGCAGATTGCATCATATCTCAAGATACATCAATTAAATTTTACAACTGAATTTCAAATTCAGACTGAACTCTAATAATATTATATAAGCAATAAGCCATGTTAATCAAGACTAGAGCGTCCTGTGACTCCAGAAAGACATACCAGTATCTCCAATCTTTCTGATAGCAAGATTCTCAGTGTCAGCAACATACACATTTCCTTTATCATCGATGGTTATGCCCTTAGGATGATTAAAACGAGCATCACTTGGCTTTCCATCCACATGACCAGTGTGACCTAGAAATGACCCAGCCACTAATCTTGCTCTGCTGTCTGCATTAACATATGAGGAAGTAGAATCCAATGAATAAAGATCAAATAAATTTAAAATTACTCCATACTTTGAAAATTATGGCACAATTTCTCGGTAACTTTCATTTTGTAGGTTGTTTTATAGATTTCCGTCTAAGAGAATTGAGATACTTGTAACAGTGTTCTGGCTCTCCTTTTTTCTTTTCCTTTTACGCTCTTCCCCCTTCTTGCATTTAAAAAGGAATATTTTGATGGCTAATCATTCCTACCATTTGACTACAATTGCATAAAGTATTCGAAGAATATATAAAAGTTTAAGAAGTTCTATAGAATTATTGTCAAGCTTGTCAAATTACAACAACAAAGTAATAGTCATGGGAGCGTGAATGGAGGAGTAACCATACATTGGGACAATGGCGGGGTAATTCGAACAATGTTGCTACTACTTTCATCAACAGCAAAGAGTTCACCATCCTCAGAGACTCGGATTATATAAGGAATAACTCCAATCTCATTTCCTTCAGCAACAGTCTCCACAACGTAACCATTCTCAAATTGAAGAACATTCCCATCTGAAAGAAAAAAAAAATCAATAGATTTACAATAACACAGTGAAATATGTGAAGAACCAAATTATCAAAACAAACAACAAGAAAGGTTAAAATTTTAAAACCTGATTGGGGCGTTTTGGTTGTAGACCTGGTCCATTTGAGAAGTGACGATATATGCTTAATCAAAGGTCCTGAAGAATCAAATTATCAAATAATTTAGTTAAATTAAAGGAAAGGGAAAGGGGAAAAAAATACCCACTTTGCGTTCAGAGAATACGAGAGTTTTTTTTTTTTTAAGGAAAAAGAAAGAAGAAAGTTGAATAAAGGAGAAGATTTATATGGAATCTGGCAGCATTAAGCACAACAAGCTATAATGGAAAGAAGAGACACAAAGGGAAAAATCAAGCAAACCAGCTTATTAAAAGTGAGTAAAAGGCCAGAGGTAATCACCATAAAACGTAGAATATAGGCATGTCCATCTAAGAAATGGATCAGCAAAGCCAAAATCCAAATTATTGAATAAATGGTATGCAATTTCTTACCGGCAGGAGCAGCCTGAGCTCGATACTGAAGAGACAAAGCAACAACAAGCGAAACAAAAGCATAAAACAAATGGTGATTTCTCATACTTCACTGAAATGATCGAAGCAAGGAAGAGAGAGGAAAAGAATGAGAAGCTTGGTCTTAGTTTGAGAAGAAACTACATAGAAGGCCGTGGTTAAGTGACATTTCTTGGGAGTGAGGACTGGCGGAGCGGAAAGAAGTAGGACGCAATCTGGGGTTGAGCAAGTAGAGTACAAGAAGCCAAACAAAGAATGCCGTAGTTCTCGCTCGTTCACCTTCACCAGCTGTCCTGGCGAGTTTGAGTGCCGCACCGCCTCATTTACTCCCCTCACTTGCCCGTTCTCTCTCTCTATCTACTTTCTCTCGAAGTACTTTTTGCGTGATTATGCATAGTTATTTCCATTTCTTTTATATAAACGAAGGAGTAGTTACAGGATTAAATGTATATGAGTAAAAATTATAATTAAACTTCAAATGGAATGGAAGGTATAAATAATTATTTTAATTAATTTATTAATTCTTAAATAGTTATTATAAAAAATTAAAAATAATAATATTTTAAAACAGTTAATTTATATTTAGTATAAAAAAATTCTTATCTATATTATAAATTTTCTTACAATTCTTGATAAAAAAGAAAATATTAAATTATATTTGTTTATTTTCAAAACTAAATTAATATACAGTAAATTATAATTATTTATTTTTAAATTAAAATTAAATAGGTATAAAAAATTATATTAAAATATTTACATAATAACAAAAAATTACATAAATATAATCATATCTTGTCTATCAAATTATATAAAAAGTAGAAAATATATGTTTCATTTTATAAAAAATAATAGAAAATGTATTGAGAAAATTATTAATATTTTATTAAATAATATTTTTTGAATTAAAGAGCAATATATTGAAAAAAAAGGAAAAACGAGATAATATTAGTTATAAAAGACATATTTTTATACTCAAAATATAGAATTCATCAATTTCTCTAATGATAGATATATGAATTTTAAATTTAATATTAAAAATATTTATAAAATAAATTTTAATTGTTAATATATCTTTCAAAATATTATAAGTATTTCTTAGCTAAAAAATTATAATTGCCCATTTTTTAAAGAAAAATCAAATAGTATAATAAACTATAATGACATAAATTTTTTAAAAAATTTAATTAATAGATAATATATTGTAATATAAAATATTATTCAAGTAAAAAATATTAAAATAATTCATAAAATATATACATATTTTTATATATCATTTTATATACAAATAATTAATAATAAATAATTTATTTTATCAAGTATCTTTATATAAATAATTAATGTTATTAATTATTAATTAATTTAATTAATTAATTATTAATATAATCAATTAATTACTTAATAAGATCATAATTATGTGCATTTTAAGGTGTTCTAAGTTTTCGAGGGGGTTTTAAATTTGGCCCTCAGGGAAATTTGGCCGGAGATGATTAGGATTTACTACGCTTGTCCGAACATAATTAAGTTTATATCTAATAAAAAATAAATAAAATAAAAAAGTAAAGATGGTGAGCATAAAAAAGTGAGCAAGTAGCATTTCTACCGAGTGAAATACAGTAATGCAGGGTCGTACCAACTACTCAGAATACACTAGCCAGAGCGGAGAAGTTGCGTGTGTTTGGATATATATTCTTTTTAGAAATTGTATTTAAAAATTATTTTTAAATTTAAAAATAAAATAGAAAAAATAAGAAAAATTTAATTATAAAATTATCATCAACAATAAAAAAATTAAAATATATTTAAAAATTATTTTTATTCTTCTACTTTTAAGTTATATATTTAAAATTATGATTTTAAAAATAAATTATAAAAATAGTGAATAAACAAATTTTTATTTTTAAATGTATAAAAATAGAAAATTATTTTTAAATACAATAAACATATCAAATGAAAATTTTATTTTTTTATTATAACACTATATATTAATTTTTTTGTTAATCACGTGATATATAAATAGTTTAAAACTCTGACGAAAATTTTTAAAACAAAATAAATGTCTCCTAACCAAAACCAAAAATAATGATTGGTTAAAAATTTTGTATTTTTCCTGGTGGGGAAAGGGAGACGAAAACGTAACGTAAACATTGATGTGAGTTATGAAATTATGTGAATTTTACCTTCAACTCCAATATTTGACTATTGGTATCCTATTGTTATGGTCAACAGAGAGAATAAATTTAAGGAAGCCCTAGAGCACAATCTCTAATTTTAAGCTTAATATCTTTCACTAAAATTAATTATTTTAATGTAAAAACTAGTCATACATCTATCTCACTCTTTAACATGTATAATTCTTTAATAAATCAGAATCAATATTCACCTCATCTAATTTAATTACTACTATTTTAAAACTTAGACTAATTCAATAGGTTTAACCAATCAGACTAACATCCAATAAGAATAAGAAAAATGAATTGATATGACTAGAAATCCAATATACTACCAAGTCTACTTTAACCCATTTAAATGTGTTAAAAAAAAAATCCTATTTGATTGGTGAGTTATCTAAATCGTTAATTAGGTTTGTTATCATTTTTTTTTATTTAAGGATAACAGTAAGTATTACAAAGAATAAATATATAAACTTGTGGGGAGTATATGAGTAGGTCCATTGTTTTGAAACCTAATAAAGTTATTATAGATTACCTTAGTTTCTTCTCTATTGCTCACTCTAAATTGGAGTTGGTAGCCACATTTTTTCATGTGTTGTAGATTTTCCTAGGCAACAATGTGGTGTTCAAGTCTAATTCCTTTTTCTATATAGATGGCCTATGAGTTCTTATGGAAAATGAATGTGAGAAGGATAGCATTTGTTAATTGTCCACTTTCCTTCATCCAATGGATCCATTGATGAATTATATGTAATATATCCGTGCTAAGCATAATTGGTATGCTTCTATTCTTGAACACTTTCTGCTTCGCAGCCTATCGGATATGATTCTAATGTGTGATAATTAATTTAATATTTTTGTTGTATGTACCTGATCTACACTTCTTGTCCAATTTAATCCCTATGCATGAATTTGAAACACAACTAATATGTGTTGTTCTTCCTTTGGTGCTTTGATTATATCAGTTATTATTTTGATTGCTTCAATATTTTTCAAAAAGTCTTTTGAGATATTCTAAAATTGGTGAATTATTTGGTGAATAACTTGAATTAGGTGTATAACCTGATTATTATTCACTTTAAGGTTCCTTATCATCCAAATAGTCCATAAAGTGATGCATATTTGTTATAGATACTAATATCTTGTTGATTAAGGTATATCATGTTAGCAAGAGTTGCTAGTAGCCATTCTAAAACTCTGCCCTCATGTATGTATTATGATCTAATGGTAAGGGGAGACCAAATCAAATTGCTCTAGCATAATGATAGGTAAGAAAGAGGTGATTGATGTCTTCCTCGTGATTCTTAAATTGGATAAAGTGTGTTAAGCTAGATGTGATGAACTTTTAATTAGACTTTGACTGGTAGCACATTATTACTTAATCTCCAGATGAACATGATGACTCTGTTAAGTAATTTCAATTTCCATAAGTTTATCCAGGCCTTATTGCCATGAATATTTGATATGTTGTTCCTTTATTCATTAGTAAGAAGGAATTTGTATTTGTGGTTGACAGTGTATGCTCATCTAGCATGTCCTATCCAATTTAGTCTATCTTTACCCCTAAACATTGAAATAAGGATTTTTAAGAGAACTTCCATTATTTATTATAGATAGATATGTTTAAGAATAGGTAAGCTCCATGTTCCATTATCTACATTGATTAATTGGCTTACTATGGCTAAGTTTAATGGAATTTGGTTAATAGATTGCCACTAGATTCTGCTCTTCAAACTGATTTGTTGTCCATAATACAACTCCATTTGATGTGAGGTATCAAAAGTGATATTACCTTTAGAATTCCTCTCTATCTCTAAGATCCTTTATTAATAATCTCGGTAAGGTTATGTATCTATCCTTTTGCATATTTAGGAATTATACATTTACTTAATAGTAAATTTTGAATTATTCTCCAAAACTGCTTAGCTAGCATAGTTATGTTCATAAGATCCATTCTTCTAATGCCAAGTCCACTAAATTCTTTTGTTATGCATAAATGCTTCTATTGCATTAAGTGAAGTTCACTTTTTTCATCTACATGGCCCCACCAAAAATTCACCATAAACATGTTCATTTGGTGTGTGTATTTGCTGGTATCTCTGCGATAGCTATTTGGTATAAAGATATGGTATTTAAAATTGAGTTGTATAGTATAAGGCATCCAGCTTTGGATAATAATGAGATCTTCCAATTTTGAAGTCTGCTTGTAAGCTTGGTTAGGACTTCCTCATGAAAGATTTTTTTATCTTTGCCATTAACTATTATCGAAGATCCCAAATAAGTCTTTATTGAATTCTCTATTTTAACCCCCCAATTTTTTAGTCATTGAATGTTTAAGTTATGTAGGAGTGTTATTACTAAATGCCAAATATGATTTAATTTTGTTAATTCTTTATTCAAAAAGATTGCCATAAAGATCTAGCACTTTCTTAATTGTTTCACATGATTCATCTGTAACTTTAAAGAATAGGATCAAATCATTAACATAAATTAAATGTGTGATCATTAAAGCTTGTCTTGTAATATTAATTCCATATAATTGATGACTATTTTCTATTTTCCTAAGTATGTAAGATAAGACATTAGAACATAAAATAAATAGTAAAAAGGAAAGTGGATCACTTTGACAAATTCCTCTTTGTGGTGATATTATGTCTAAAGTTATCCATTGATGATGAGTTTATATGTGACTATAGAAATGCATTGCATAATCATTCTGATCCATATTTGTAGGAATTGTATCTGGTGAAGAACTGCTTAAATAAATTCCCATGATAGACTATTATATACTTTTTAAATATTAACTTTAAAAGTTACCTAAAAAGTTTTCTTACCTTTGCTCTTTTGTATTTTACATAAGATTTCTATTGTAAGAAGTATATTATCATGTATACTTTTGCCTTTAATAAAGGTACTTTAGAATGGAGAGATGATTTGATCCATGATTGCCTTATTAACCATGATTTTTTATATAATCTTGTAAATGACATTTGCTATGCTAATAAGTCTAAAATCTCTAGCTATTTCTTGAATTTAGCCTTTTGGAAATAAGGAGATAAGACTTTGGTTGATTTTGTTTAGTAGATATCCCTTCTGGAAGAAAGAATGAATCATGTGAGAAATGTCAGTGGTTAGAAGTTTCCAATCATGCTAGAAAAATCTCCTAAAGAAACCATTAAGTCTTGGTACTTTGTTTGGATGCAAAGAAAATACAACTTCTTCAATTTCAGCTTGAAAGACATTGAAGATTAATTTTTTCTTTTGTTCTTAAGATAAGATTGGTAAATCATATTGTTCCAGCGTTTTCATGAGATTAATATCAGTCCTTTCTTTTAAATATAGTGTCTTGTAAAACTGAGTAATTTGTTGGATGAGTTAAGTTGTTTCCCCCATCCAGTATCCCTCCTTATTTTTTAGTGGGCTAATTTTCCTAGTTTATCTTTGATAATTAATTGAAGCATGAAAATATTTTGTATTTCTATCATCTTGTATTAGCTATAATTCTTGTGCTTTTTATGCCCATTTAATCTCTTCATAATCAAAAATAAATTCCAAATTTGATCTCAAAAAGGCCTATTCACATGTTAATTATGGTTATAATTCCTGAATTTTCCTCTTTATACTTCTAAAAGTGATCTCGTTCTATTCACTAAGGTGTTTTTTGACAAATTTAAGTTTTTGTTAATAGATCCAAGCTAATAAGCCTTGGTACTAAACATTCCATCATTTTTCTATTATCTTTTGGTAGTCTTGATATTTCAACTAAAAATTTTGAAAAAGGAATCGTGCTTATGTATACTAATTGACTTTAGCAAACTCCAAAAGTAAAGGGCCATGATCTAAAGAATACAAAGGTAAAATAGTCAAGCTCTTGTTTGGCATTATATCTAACCATTCAACATTACATATAGCTCTATCAAGACTTTTCCATACACTTTGATCACCTTGTCAATTATTTGTCTAAATGTACTAGCCTTGCTTTGGTAAGATGTCAAACATACCTTGTTTCGTGAAGAAGTTTTTCCAAAATTTCAATTCCTAGTATTTGTGGAGATGAACTTAACTTGTCAGACATGGAGTATATTTGATTGAAGTCTCTTATGCAAAGTCAAGCTAGTCCTTTATCTACCTTTAGATTATGCAAATTTTTCCAAAATTATTTTTTGGCTAGTAAATGAGGAGGCCATACATAAAAAATATATAAACCATACTCTATCCAAGATATATACAAGTAGCATGTATTACATTAGGTGACATATCTAAAATATTTATACTAATGTGATTTGCTAGGCCAATAGATTATCCCCTTTCTTACCTATTGGATTTGTACCATAGATATTTGTGAAGCCCAACCTTCTGATCTTATGTTCTAGTTTCTTTATTATCTGTAAAGTTTTTGACAAGAAGAGTATTTCTCTTTTTCCATTTTTAATAAGTTGTTTAAGTTTGTGAAATGTAGAAGTACAACTTAAACATCTAACATTTCGACTTAGTAAAGTCATTTTTTCCAGGGAAGTTATTGAGGGATAGCTTCCCTGAACCTTAAATAAAGACTCATCATCATGTCACATAGGTGTTTGATTTCCTTTTCAAGTATGTTAGAGCTTGTGATGTCATTTTTTAGGAATTGGACAATGGGAGTGATATTATTTTAAGGGGATGTCCCATACAATGGATCCTCTGGTGAGATTTCAATGATGATAATTTTCTTCCCCAAGTCTAACTTTCTTACTCCCAAACATTAAAAAATAAATAAATAAAAATAAAAGGTCATAATCAACTGAAAAGTCAAATAAATAATTCATTATTCATGATTAATGTAAGTTTTCTTGAATATACACATAATACAAATTTGTTCATATTTTATCAATCTAAATTGCACTTTTTAATTGTTTGAGTTAAAAATTAATATTTTCAATAAATAAGAAATAGATTTCTATATTATTGTAGAATAATCTCAATAACTTCAAAAGCAAATTTTACATAACAAAATTTGTTCTTTCTTTTAATAATTATATCTATCACACATGAAAATTAAAAATTACAATTATTAAATCATTGAATAATTGGAAATAAAATTGAAGTATATCACTATAAATATGCATTTGTACTAATCAAGTAGATTTTTTTATATTTTCTATATGCATATAATATAACATAATATATATTAATATGTTAACCAGTTCAATTACTCAATTTAACTAATTGAACTAATACAATCTTCATCCAGTCATTTTATCAAATCAATAACCATACCAATCTCTATGACGTAGTCATTCACATATTTTTTTGAGGGATTTATTATCAAAATAAAATTACTTTCCAAACTTTTAAAATATATGTGATATTCATCGGGTTAAAATATCCAATTATACATATCACCTTAATTGTAAAGAATATATTTTAATTTGTTTAATATATATGTTAATAATATCTTTTACAATACTATTTTATTCTCATGTGAGTGCATGTGTGTTTACACACACACACACTATACTTGAATTATGAAATAATTATAATATCCATTAATGCATTGTAGTATTACAATGGCACCTAATGTTATTTTCAGAGTTTTACTTCCTATTATAGTTAGAGTTCGTATCTAGAAATTTCTATATATGCTTTAAGTGAATTTTCACTTTTACCATTACCAACAAAATTTTGATTCAATAGAAAATATATTAACTTTAGATGAACTTTACTTATTAATGGGTAGGAGTTTGAATCCTAAAGATAACACTTTTTTGAAGGAAAAAATTCATTCATATTTTAATTTTCATAATAATTTTTATTCCAAAAATGCAAATTGGTAAATAAAAAGATAAATTACTCTGTTCTTTTTTAAATTAAGACTAATTACATTAAGTTCCCCTTTATTCAGGAAATGTCAAAGACCCTCCTAAATGTGGCAAAGAGAGATTCTATTTGAGCTTATTTGTCTTTTTTTTCCTATAAATACCCTTAGATTAATTGTTACCTCACCTTTGTTGACTTTTGCTTCTTTTTCACAATATAACTTCTTTAAAACACTACATATGTAAGTTGAACAACAAGTTGCTACAAATATAAATTACAAAGTCACCAATCACTAATAATATGATAATCATAAAATAATGCATATAATCTTATAGCTATTAACCAAGCAGTGACCATGCGAAATGCAAAAAAAGCAAAAGACGATGGTTTTGACCTTGGCATTGCTTATTGGAGCAGCTTGCAAAGAAATTTCAATTACCACCCCTTTCAATTGTAGCCACTATTCACCACACTTGCAATTATTTTTTTATCTATTTTTGTCACAACCTTAACTCAATTATGACCAGCGTGAAATCTACTACCCATTTTCCACAAGTCTAATCTAATTTACTTATCACAATCCTTAATAATTACTTAAAAGATAAGTAAGAGGAATGACAACATTTGATAAGAAAAAACATTTCATTTACTAACAAGGTTTACAAAATATGAAAAAAGCTAGAATTGCTTATAGCCTTCTAAAGTTAGAGATAAGTCACTTTAACTAACCCAAAAAAGTATTTAATGTTCAAGTCTTTTACTAAGCCTATGCATAGAATAAAGCCTAAAAATAGACTATCTAGCAAAATATCTGGTATTACTAAACAACCTAATTGTAAAGCTTTCAATAAATTTACATATAAGGAGATAGTGTCAGTAGCTCAACCTATGAATATATAAAATAAATTATAAAAGAGTGAGTCAGGGTTTCAACATAAACAAAAATAACTATGAATTTAATTTATCCATCAAATCATCTTTTTATAAAACTTATCACATAAACATTTATATCATCAATTCATTTCCAAGTAACCTTAAGAGGCTTAATTATAACCATAGCATCACAAGTACAACACACGAAAATAGTCCATAACAATTAGGTTCCAATTCTAAATCACCATGCATAACAATTGAAAATAAAATATATACATCCACCCTATAATTCCTAAGTCAATCTTATACTCTTTATGAACATATTATCAGAAATTAGTCATTTAGTGTTCACATCATCTCCCTCCATCACAATTCTCAATTCATAATTGCTTAATGTTTTCATTTTCCATATCATGGAATAAGTTATACTTATCACATTAGTTCAATAACATTATGCCTCAATGCATCGTCATACAACTCATTTCATTGCATAAATAATAATATAAGTTCATTCCCATCATATATCATATGATATAATACCTTAATTCCTCATTTTATAGTCATTAATATATGTAATTAATCCTTAGTAATCATATATCATCTTATCGTAATGTTTATGAATCATATATTTCACATTGAACCCTTAGAAATCATGTTAAAAATCATGATTAAAAAGGATGAACTAAATATAATTAACTATATACTTGACTATAGAAGCCTTGAGAGTAATTCTAGAATTCATAGTCAACTGTTAGGGATCAATAACAAATCTAAGGCTCAATAGTCAACTACTAAATTCTAAAGATTATTTTAGAAGTTCATAGTTGACTACATAATTAATTATCAACTTTCAAAGAGCAACTTCTAGCCATATAATTAATTATACCTTTAAAAAGTAACTTGTGGCCATATAGTTGACCATACCCTTCCAAAATGCATTTTTTGGGTTATAGTCGACTATCACCTAGAATTCTACAAATTCTTCAAAATTTTCATTATTCAACCACCTTAAAACTTGCTATTAATGCACATAACAGCTAACCAAACACTAATTACTCATAAATGCAATCCATTACAAATTTATTTAAGTCATTATCATTTTTAAATCAAACTAACATCATTAATTAACATATTAATTAGGCATAAGTATCTATATATCCATAAAACTTAAATCATGCAAATTAAGCTTAGATTTTTAGAATCTAACAAGAAGAGAAGGAGTATTTACTCACTTTATATGAAAAAGGGCGTTAGGAAGTTAGATTTGAGGCCTTCTAAACCTAATCATATCATAAATTAAGGGTTTCTTGAGTTGGGGTTCTAAATGTTCAATGGAGCCAAAATAATCTCTTTGTTCTTGTTAACCCAAAGAAAAAAAAGAAGTAATCCAATAAAAATGTAGTTTTTACCTTGATTAAATAAAGAAATTAAGAATGAATCTTACTTTGTATTTCCAAATTGGTAAGAGGAATAAGATAGAGTAGAAAGAGTTTGAGTAAAAGTGGAAGAATTAGAGAAAATGAAAGGGGATGACCTTAAAAATGAGTAATAATGCCTTGTGGGCATTTTTGAAAATATATTCTAAATCTCCTTCGTACTCATATTTTTAATTATAAGAACTTAAATCACTATACTTTATCACTCTATCAAATTTTTCTTATTTATTTTTCATCATACCTCATTTTAAAATTTATTAAAGCATAAAATTTTATTTTTCTTCATAAATATACAAAAAAAAATTCAATTAAGAAAAACATACTAGGAATTTCAATTATTTCTCTAACAAGATAAATTCTAAATCATTATATTTAAAGAAAGTGTAACAATACTCTCTCTTTTAAGAAAATTTATCCTCGAATTTATAGATCATATAGAACTTTAGTGATAATATGGAATATAAAAATGTCAGACTAATCACTCATCTAATAATTGAGGGTATTTTTATCACATATTTGCTTCTAATTCCTATGTAACTTTTTCCACTCTATAGCATTCATAATGAACTTTTAGAATGGAACTTTGTTAGATGTTAGCCTTTGAACCTAATGATTTAGGATCTTCATTAGTTGCTCCTCGTAAGACAACCTAAAATCCAATTGCAATAATTTATCTTAAATAAAATGAAACTTGTCTGGTAGGTACTTTTAAAGCATTGACATATGGATTATAGAATGAATGGCTTGTAAGTTATCTGGTGATTCCAACTAATAAGCCACAACTCTAATATGTTTGAGTATCGAGAAGGGTCTAATGAAACAAAGGGCTAATTTGCCTTTTTTCCTAAATCTCATTACTTTTTTCATAAGTAAAACTTTCAAGAATACTATATCCCTCACTTGAAACTTTAGTTTTTTCTTTTTCTTGTAAGCATATGACTTCCATCAATCTTTAATTATTTTCAACTGATCTGAATGATTTGAACCTTTTCCAAAATCTTAGTTATTACTATGTTTGGTCCTAAGAGTTTTGTCCCTCCTAGTTCAAACTATCCTACTAGATAGCAACATTTTTTATTATACAAGTAGGGAGCCATCTGAATGCTAAATTAATAGTTATTGTTGTAGACAAATTCTATCCACGATAGGTATTTCTCCCAGGACCATTCAAATTCTAAAATACAAACTCTAAACATATTTTTTAATATCTGAATGGTTTGTTAAGATTTTTTATTAATTTATAGATGGAAAATGGTACTGAATCATAGCTAAGTCGTTAATGCTTACTTAAGTGATTGCTAGAAGTAGGGTGTAAAATAAGAACTACTATTTGACATGATTATGATTAAGATTTCATGCAATGATATAATTTTGTTAAGATACACTTAAGCATATTAAGTTTCTAATTTAAAAAAATATATATTATAAAATAGTCAATTCATTATTCTATTAAGTTGACTAATAGGATCTTAGTTTTAGGGAAAGGAGTGCAAGAAATTTAGACAAATTAATGGAAGTCTTTAGTATTTCTCAAACAAAAGGAGAGTGTAGTATAATTAGGTCTAATTTTGAAGAAGGGGAGAATAATTTACCCCTATTTTATTAAAATGGGGTTAAAACCTAAATACAAAACTACACTAATGTTAGAGTTTGATATATAAAAATCCTCATAATATCATACAATAATTAACAAAAGGCCATCACAAATGGTTAGAGATTCTGCCTTCTAATAGTGTGGTATAAATGATATGGGTTTGATTCCTACATAACCTTATCTCTTTCCCAATCCCTTTCCCCCACCCCTTACCTAAAAAAAAATACAATAACAAAGGTTTTAACTTGGAACCTAGTGTGAAAATTATAAACAATAAAAAAAGCCAATAACATGCTTTATTCTTCAAATGAAGTAATCTATCATACTTTTCAATTTTTTATCAATTAAAAAAAATAAAAATATACATCTTTTTAGATAAACAAGAACTTATCTACCAACTTTTTTCTTTATACATGAACAGATAACAAGCTATTTAAATTTAAAACATCTAATATATTATTTGAATATTGTAAATTCAATATTTGATAACTAAATTGACATTACAAGATTTATGTTATATTTAGATTAAAAAATGGAATACAAGAAAAGGAAAGGAAAAGTAAAAATTTTCTTTTTACTTCAAAATTGTGATTAAAGAAAGAAAGAAATTAGAGAACATGACTAACCTTCTAGTCATTATTTTATTGTGTGCAAATTTTGAACATTTTTCAAACATTTAGATAATGAAAAGTAAAATCCTCCCTTAATCACCTATCTTCTTTTATTTCTTTTTTATATTCTTTATTATTTCCTTCATTTTTTATTATTTATTACATTTAATTGATTTTATATATATTAAAAAATTAATTTAGTTTGTTTATTCTTGGTAGACTTTTTAAAATTATGTTTTAGTCCTTTATTATGCAATAGAGCATATATTAGTGAAAAAGAATAGTAAAATTGAAAAAATAATATATAATGCTTTATTGAAATTTTAAAGTAACAAATAAAAATAAATAATTTTTTTAAATGTAACAAATAATAAAGGATGGGGGAGTATTTTCTTTCTTTCTTCTCAATTCCTAACTTTAAGCTCTGTTTGGTATAAGTAATTGATAAATTAATTGATTATATAAAAATATTTCAAAAAATTAGCCATTAAATTAGAGAAAAGTGTAAAATGACATAAAATGATATATTTATATAAATAAATATATAAATTAAATTAATTTATATTTATTTAAAAATTAAATTATATTAATACAATCAAGATATTCAAGATAAAAATATAATTACTTAAAAATTTATTAATTATATTTTATAACTTTATATATATTTATTTGCTTACATAAATTTTCTATAATTATTATTTATAACAAAAAAATAATTACTTGGAATATAATTAATTATATTTTATGATATTGCATATTTATGTATGCATATATTTTTAGTTTAAAATAAAGATATAATTAACTAAAATGGAGTCAATTATAATTTACGACATTACATTTTTTATTTATCATTTATTCAATTATTTATATTAAATTTATGATATTGTATATTCATCTATTTACTTTCTTAATTTTTATTTGTTTATTATTTAAAATAGGAATGTAATTATTTATTAAGGGTATGTATTATAAATTAATAAAATAGGAAATTTTATGTCTTAGAAAATATAAAAGAAATAGGTTGTTCAATTGGCTATTGCTTAATAAATTGTGAGAAATAGGATTTCTTAAAAAGTTTTACTTCCTACTGCCCATCTCTCCTCTAGATAAATTCTATTTCCTATATTATGTATATATACAATGATAAAATTATTTTTATTAAATTTAATTAATGATAAGTAAAATTTAATAATTTGTATTATATTAATATTAAGGATATAGTAATCGTTTTATTAATATTTCTTAAAATATTTAAAATTGAACTAAATAAAATATAAAAAATTACTTTTTATGAAATGTCGCTTTCTAAATGTTAATCAAACAACTTTAAGTACTTTTCAAGAAATTTACATACAAATTTATTTCTTGAGAAGTTTAATTTCTCACAAGAAGTTACTTTCTATGTGACAAAAATGACTCTTTATTTATTACATGAAATAAAACTTAAAAATTTCTCATAAATTATTTAAATCCCTCTAAATTTAACATTATTAACATCATATATTGCATGAATCAAATGTCCTACGTATCAACTTATAGAACATTTGATTGTAGGACATTTAATTCGCCTTAATAACATCAAAGTTCTATTTCCTATAAAATAAAAAAGAGATGAATTGTTTATTTAGCTATTATTTAACAAATTATGAAAAATAGTGCTTTTTAAGAAGTTTTACTTCCCATAAAGGAATTCTTATTACTCATAAAGTATGAGAAGTTGTTTATCCATTTCTCTTGGAGGCAAATTCTACTTTCTATACTATTTATGAATGTAATAACAATAATTTTTCTCATTAAATTTAATTAATAAAAATAAAAATTTATTAATTTATATTATAATAATATTAATAATATAATAGTTATTTTATTAATATTTCTTAATATATTTAAAGTTGAATAAAATAAAATGCCACTTTTTAAGTGTTAATTAAACAACTTTAGGTACTTTTTGGGAAGTTTATATATGAAGCTATTTTTTAAAAAATTTAATTTCTCGTAAAAAATTACTTTTTTTTACGAACTAAATGATTCTTTATTTATTACATGAAATAAAACTTTAAAATTTCTCATAAATTATTTAAATCCCTCTAAATTTAACATTTATTAATGTCATCCTATTTTGCGCTAAACAAGGAAATAAAGTACCTTCAAACGACATAGAGCAAGAGATTTAGGCAAACCACATAAGCATTGCATATGAACAATTTGGTTTGGTAGTTTTTAAAGATGCATACAACAAAACAAATAAAGATTAATAGCACGATTGAAAAAGGAGATCGGAAGGAAACGAAAACAAAGGTGATAGTATAATATATTTATATATACTATTTGTGTGTTTTAGACCATGAAGGGAAGATAACAGGAGCTTATGATTAACTTTTTCAAACTTTTTTACATTCAATTTTTTATTCCTCTAATTTGTGAATTTTTTATAAATATTTTTAATTTATTATTTTAATTTAAATTTCTAACATATTATTTTAAAACTCATTAATAAATTAAGATTTTGTGAAAGGATAACATTATAAAAAATATAATTATTTATACATTTTAATTTAATATTTTATTATCCTTCTTTATATAATTTTCTATATTCAAACATTCAAAGGGAAAGTCATGAATTGATCATCTAGTCTTCTCCTTATTCTTTCCTTGCTCCTTTGCTTGATTGGAAAGAAAAAAATAAAGGAAAAAAATAAAATTAAAGTTTTTTTTTCTTTTCCTACTCAGAAGTGAAAAAAACAAGAAAAAAGAGAAGAAGAAGAAAATAATATTCTTTTACTTGATTATATTGAAAAGTAAGATAAAAGTATACCAAATAAAATTAAATGATAATTTTATTCTTGAAATTAAAAAACTAATTTTCAAGTTAAAACAAATCAAGAATAAAACTTTAATAAACCAACTTTCCATTTCTTTTTATCCATATGTACTAAGGAAACTTTTTGATGGACTTTACTTCTTTTTTCTTAACTCATTTTCTATTTTATCTATTTTCTACCCTATAACTAAGCAAAATAAAACATTATTTTCTATTTATTTTCTTTCTTTAAGCTTTTTTTTTCCACTTATTTTCTATAGAAACAAGCAATTTTTCCTTTCTTTTTCCTCCCAAATTCTAAATATACTATTAATAAAAAGGGATTACTATCTTTTATGTTTATATGCGGAGAGGTTAACAATATCAACTTTTTTAATTGAACAAAAGTATTATACCATTAATTTAAGAATAATAAAATAATAAAATTATTTAAATAATTTTAATAAAAATATAAATTTAAAATATTTAAATTAATTTTACTTATTCTCTATCATTTACAAAAGATTATCTATTAAATTATAAAATTATTAATAATGATAAATTAATTATAATATTTTTTATTATCTTATTATTTTTGAATTACTATTAATATTATTATTATTATTTTCATTTAAGAAAAAAGAGTATCAAGATTAGGGCTGTTCATGGGCCTTGTAGGCTAAGTTTTGGCCAAAGCCCATGACATATAATAAATCCTAAGCCGAAATCTAAATTTTGACTCATATAATTCTACGCTCATTTGTGAATTAGAGTCTAAATTTATGAGTTTAGGTAAAGCCCAAGCTAAACTTAATAATAAATTTAATTTATTATAATAAAATAATAATATAATAAGAATACGTTTATCTTATTATTATTATAAATTTAATACAAAAAGGTATATATACATATAAATCTCATTAATTATTATTTTCTTTCAAATTATATATATTTATTTTTATTGTATATAATTTTTTGAGAAATTTACTCTGTTAATTTTAAAGCAAAAAATATAATAAATATATTTTTTATTTTGCCATTAAAGTATAAGTTGTTTTATAATTAAAATTTTGAGAACCAGTTCACTGTGAACTTTGTGCCATATAAGGGGGAAATATGTTCTCAACAATGCATGTATTAGTTTAAAATTAAAATTAATGATCGATTAATATTTTTCACAATTTTTCTTCGAATTATATATAGCAAGATCTTACCAAAAAAAAAAACTAAAAATTTTAGGATTTTATAAAATTATAATTTTGAAAAATTTAAGCATCTAATGTGGGCGTGAGCTGATATCGTTAATAATGCAGTAACGTGACTGATATTCCATATTACAGCATTGCTGTATATATACTGGGAATAAGATATAAAATTAAAAATTGAATTTAAATTAAGAATTGTTATCAAAGATAAATTTATAATACTCAATTCAATGAATATAAAAAATTTAAATTTTATTTTTTGATATATATAATATTTTTGTTGATATTATTTTTGAAATTTTTTGTTCCTGATGGCATGAACTATAATACGTATCAAATATCTTATTACTACTGTTTTAAAAATATAATATGGGTAAAAAATATAATAAGATCGTACCGGCTAACAGATTGCAGTTTATTTATTTTATATTTATCTTAATCCTCCAAATTAAGATAAAATTTTTTATTTTAACAATAATATACGCTTAATCCTAAAATTATGACTTTACACAGAATTTTAAAAAAATTTAAAAACCATCTTTTAACAACATCAGCACCCATATTAATAAAATTACGATTTTATAGATAATTTTTGGATAATAGATATGTAAAAGGCTTTATTTAAAGCTCATAATACATGCCTTTAAAAAAAATTACAACTTATTTTATAAAAAAATAATAAAAAGTACAAAATTTTCAAAATTAATTAATTATAACCAATTTTTTAATTGAAATAAGATTTTATGTATATAATTAAATTTTTAGTTATATAATTTTTTAGTAATATATTAATTAATTATAATATACATATTTATTTTAAAATTTAAACTTGACTTAATTTAAGTCAATTTTGAATTTATTCCATTATATATAAAAAATTGATTCATTAAATAAGTTTAACCCCATAATCCATATAATAAATAAGGCCAAACCTATTTAATTTAATCTAATAGGCTCTCATGGTTTTCAAACCCACCTCTAATCCGGATATTGGCAGTCCCATGCCCAAAAATCTTGATACGTAGAGCCGAAATATTGTCCCTTTGATCAAGTAGATCGTAAACTCCAAGTATCTTGATGGCCTTTTCCCTGTGAGATTCCCAAAATTATCCATGTGTAAAATCTACCCACTACGTACGAAGCCTCCTTTGACCCAGCCCAGCCCAGACACGAGACACAAGTCAAAATATGTAAATTCTTTCCACGTCACATCGTTGCAATACGTGTCCATTAATGATTCGTTTAGTCGACGCACCAGCTTACAGGTAACACAAAGCCGACAGGCAAGTGCAACACCCGTTGTCCCTTTCAAAATTCATCTAATTTTCAGATCCATTCGTCTACCTCGGGCTCTGATGAATCAATAGCCAAAACCAACTCAGCTCCATATCTTCCCTTCTCTAGAAATTCCCCTTCTCGCACGGCTTCCATTGCGGGCTTTTTCCTTCGGTAGTTTCCTACCTTTCAATTAACTCCTAGATTTTTCTTTTCAAGATCTGTTGTTAGGCTCCATGTTTTGGATTATCATTCGATCTCTTTCATTTCGGTATGAATTTGAAAACTGCGAAGTTATATGGAATCATATTGATTTTTGTTTTGTGATCGGGGTTTTATAATTGTTTATGCGTTCAGATTGGTGCCGATTATGTGTTTATCGCTCTTCGCATGAGCCGAATCTACGTCTGTGTGCATATGCTATGCTAGGTTGGAGTTTTCGGTCATGGTTAATACGATTTGCTTGATCGATGTTTTCTATGTGAAATTGATGTGTGATTTCTGTAGTTATCTGTGATTTATTTATTATAGACAAAAGATCTGTTTTCCAATGTGATGAGTAAATGTTGTTGGGAGGTATTATTTCTGCATAATTAAATTGCGGCGCTGCAAAATGACTATCGAGTACTAATCAATGATTATGCCCTTGCTTTTTGCTGACCAAAATGTTGATTGGGTTAAAATCATCATTAAGCTAATGTTGATTCATTAACATGGAACATTATATGCTTATTAATGCTCATGTCTAATTGCCTGAAATGAGTTGACTATTATCAAATTTACCGACATTCTTCTAAACCTTAGGCCATCCCTTCCTCTTTTTAAGGTAAAATCTCAACTCAAGTTTCTTTCATTGGTTTTGTGGCAAATTGGGCATTGTTTCTGGTAAGCCGAGTTATCATAAACTTGATGGGTAATATTCTTAGATCCTTGGTCTTGGAGGAGATTTTTATATGCAATTGCAAATGTGCAATGGTGATTTGCTGAAGAAACAATAACATGCCTGTTGTTGCCAATCTTGAAATCTCTGTTTAGTGCATAGTTCTTTGAAAGTGTGAGTGTGTGATCTATTTTCGAAGATTTTTTTTATCTTTCTTTTGGAGTCTTCTTATTTTATCTATCATCTGTTACAGGTTGAATAGTCAGTAGTTTGGAAAGATGGGAGGTGGATTTAGAGTACTTCACCTTGTTAGGCCATTTCTCTCATTTCTGCCAGAAGTTCAGACTGCTGACAGAAAGGTTCCCTTTAGAGAGAAGGTCATATATACTGTGATCTCTCTGTTCATTTTCTTGGTTTGTAGTCAGCTCCCTCTGTATGGAATACACTCAACAACGGGTGCAGATCCATTCTATTGGATGCGTGTTATCCTTGCTTCAAACCGTGGGACTGTTATGGAGCTGGGAATTACTCCTATTGTGACATCTGGACTGGTGATGCAGCTTTTGGCTGGGTCAAAGATCATTGAAGTGGACAACAATGTCAGAGAGGATCGGGCTCTCTTGTAAGCATCTTCACTAATGGGTTGTCAGTCTTTATTACATGCATTAATTTAGTGGTGTCTTCATGTGGTTGTCAATTCTCCCCCATTACTATGATTTTTAATACTGAGGTTTTGAGAAGCACTAGTTTGATAAATTTTAATGAACTATGTATATTATTTTTCCAGAAACGGAGCTCAGAAGCTACTTGGCATCTTGATAGCTATTGGAGAGGCAGTTGCCTACGTTCTATCTGGGATGTATGGTAGTGTAGGCCAGCTTGGCGTAGGGAATGCCATCCTCATCATCATCCAGCTCTGCTTTGCGGGTATCATTGTCATATGTCTAGATGAGCTTCTTCAAAAAGGATATGGTCTTGGGTCTGGAATATCTCTTTTCATAGCAACCAACATCTGGTGCGTTCCTTTTTTTCTCTTGGTTTGGTGCTAATAATTTTTCTTTCCAGAATTAAATACAAGAGTTTTATTGATTTCTGGAGATTAGTAACTTGTGTTTATGAATCTTGAGTGGAAATCTAAATGGATTTCTCTCGTTATGATGCAGTGAAAACATTATATGGAAGGCATTTAGTCCCACCACCATTAACAGTGGAAGAGGAGCTGAATTTGAGGGTGCTGTTATTGCTCTATTCCATCTATTGATAACCAGAACAGACAAGGTCCGAGCTCTTCGTGAAGCATTTTACAGGCAGAATCTTCCGAATGTGACAAATCTGCTTGCCACCGTTTTGATTTTCCTCATTGTAATATACTTCCAAGGATTCCGTGTGGTTTTGCCTGTTAGGTCAAAGAATGCTCGTGGACAGCAGGGTTCATATCCAATTAAACTGTTTTACACCTCCAACATGCCCATTATTCTTCAGTCAGCTCTTGTTTCCAATCTCTATTTCATCTCTCAGGTAGTGGAGTTTTATGATTGTGCATCAAATTTGAACTTGATTTTGCGATCCATTGTTTTAACAATTTAATGTTTTTTGGTTTTACAGCTGCTCCACCGTAAGTACAGTGGAAACTTTTTCGTGAATCTGTTGGGCAAATGGAAGGAATCTGAATATGGAGGCGGTCAGTCTATTCCTGTTGGTGGTATTGCATACTACATCACTGCTCCATCCAGGTAAGAAGAATGCTTCAGTTGATAGTTATCTCATGTCTGAGGTTCTGTAGCCTGTGGCAAGAATGCGTCTGTAATTTTAACCAACAATAAATATGCTTTTGTGCTATCAATGAAAATGCTAACTTCAAGCTTATAATTGTATTGCAGCTTAGCTGATATGGCAGCCAATCCTTTCCATGCATTGTTCTATTTGGTGTTTATGTTGTCAGCCTGTGCACTATTCTCAAAAACTTGGATTGAAGTCTCTGGATCATCTGCTAAAGATGTTGCCAAGCAGTTGAAGGTACTTGTATACTGTTATTAGTCTTTATATTCAACTCCATTTTTTTTTTTCTTGCCTTTCTTGCTGAAACTGACTATATTGGCATTATTTTATTTGGTATTCGGAAATTCATTTATACAGTAAACTAGTTACATGGTGAGCTGCATCTATTGAATTTCAGCTGTCATTTTAACTCCTTTTTTGCTCAATTTGCAGGAGCAACAAATGGTGATGCCTGGGCACCGAGAGTCAAACCTGCAGAAGGAACTGAACCGGTACATTCCTACTGCTGCTGCATTTGGAGGCATGTGCATTGGTGCCCTGACAGTGTTGGCAGATTTCATGGGAGCAATTGGATCTGGAACCGGAATCTTGCTTGCAGTAACAATCATCTACCAATACTTCGAGACATTTGAGAAGGAGAGAGCTAGTGAACTTGGATTCTTTGGTTTCTAGTCTTACTGTTGGCAATGCAAATGAACTCCCACAGTTTTGTTGTACGGAGGGTTATTTGTAGGTCATCTTTTAACACTGAGGGAGGAGCACGTGGGGCAGTTTTTTATTACTTGTTAGTTGAATTAGTATATAGTTTATCATCGTAAACATCTTTGTTGTTTTAACACCATACTACTTCCTCAAATGTATTTTGCGTTCATCATTGGATTCATGCGAGTTTTGAGAACCTTGTAATGAGACAGTCTAGAAGGTATTAGGTATGTTTGGATATGTTTTGTGAGATATTCTACGGCATCTCGGGGGTTCCAAACCCGGGGTGATGTAACACGTTCTAAGCCGTCGGATGAGATTAGAAAATCTCATCCATCCGATGGTTTGTATGGAACCACGTCATCTCGGGTTTGGAACTCCCGGAGTGCCATAATCTTCCCCATGTTTTGTTTTTGTGTTTTTAAAAAATAGTTTTCAAAAAATGTTTTTAAAAATTATTTTCTGGCTCTGAAAAATTATTTTTAAATTAAAAAAAAATCAAGATTAGAAGGTAATTAATGTTGTAAAAATATTTTATTTAATTACAAAATTAATATCTAAAATAAGAAAATAAATTTAAAAAATAATTAAAAGTTATTATTATTTTTTTAAGTTACATATTTAAAAAATAATTTTTAAAAATAAATTTTGAAAACAGGTTGCTAATATAGGTTTTTCTGTTTTTACAAATAAGAAAATGGAAAATTATTTTTAAAAATAGTATCCAAACAGACCCATTATTTTATGAGTTTTATGATATTACTCTTTTATCCTCTACGTCTTGATTTCGTATTCCACTCAATTAGTTGAAAAGGTTGGCGGTTAAAATTCATAACTTTCCATCATTCTTCTCATAACTTCAAATCTCGTTAGCGGTGATTCTCGTTAGACATTACAAATATTGTCTTGTTGTAAGCGCTAGAACAGCATCTATTTCTTTTAGGTAATTTTACGTGGAGATGAAGTGTTTTTATCATTAGATCATTTATTTTTGCAAATTTTAAAGTGAGTAAGACAATCAAGAAATATAAAATTCAATGGAAAAGGATAATGCATCAATGAAAATGTTCCAGCTTTTGAAAGGTTAACCTCTCTTTAAAATTACCCCTTTTCTCTATCTTCCAGTGGAGGTGGGGTAGGAATTCCATTTTTTCCTTGGTCTTACATTGTGAGAGAGGGGATTAGGGAAGGGATAATAGGGAAGGGTGAAAGTAAAACCGAGACGGGGCAGTGATGGTATTGAACCATTCCTCTTCTGATATCACATCATTGCGACTTCACTTTCTTGTCACTCCAGGCTTTCTCACACATTTTTTTACAGAAAAAACTTGACCTCCATCGTACACATTCTCTCACCCAAAGAGAAAATTAGACCTTCATTTACACCCTCTGACTCTGAGAGGAGCTGGACCTTATTTCAAAGCTTACACCCCTGACTCTGAGAGGGCAATTGAATTTCCATCTTTACCGAAACTTCATGGGGTGAAGTGTCCAACTCAAAATTTTGAAACCCAAAACATATTAATAATTCATTTGGGTTGAGAAAGCCCAACATATTTCCTTCATTTCTTCCTATAGGCCCAGGGTCAAGGGTTCATCATCCATCGTGGCCCAAAAATCCACAACGATGTAACAAATTAGAGCACAACAAGAAATAAAGTGACGCTATTAGCACTAATTTAAATGGTGTTTTTTTTCTCTTTTAAAGTATGCCTCGTTTAATTCTAGTTTGTCTTTCTACACTCTTAATTTCTTTCAAATACTAATTTTCTTATTCTTGTCTTTTTTAATATGCTATAAAAAATTAGAATTTTATAAATGTAATTATCATAGTTAAATTTCATATTCATATCCACATGTTAATAACTTTTTTTATTGAACTAAAAAATTATATTATTGAATAAATAATAAAATAATATAAAAAATTATACATTCTTAAGGAGGGAAAAAAAAGTGTATAAAGGAAAATAGGTAAATAAACAAGGTGAAATGTCAATAGCTCTGCCCAAGAACATTAATATTCGCACTAAACTTATCCTGTAGTATACGAGGGGATGCACTTCCTTTGTACAGCGGGGTTAGCGCTGCTGAATGCCTCTTTTGTCTTCATTCTTGGAAATTGATTGCGAGGGCCGCCCAAGAACAGAGTTAGAGCCTCAATCCTTTATCGGCGAATTCTACAAACTCATATATTTTAAAGCTTGAGGAAAGCTGATAATTATAAAAATTATTATATTAAAATTATTTAATTATATTTATTAAAAATAATTATAATTAAATAATTTTAATTTAGTAAATTTAAATTTTAATACATCATTTTGAATTTTAAAAATTTAAGAGTACGAAGCACTTCATTAATTACAACAAATTTATTCCCAAAGTTGCATTCGCCCAATTTTTTAAAAAAAAAAAAAACAGAAAATCTCGCGAAAATTTGGCCTTCTTGATCTATGAACAGCGATGGAGAGCGATCGGTTCCGAATCGACGGGACCGACTGTTTTGTTCATGAAAGCCCTTTGTTCTGTTGTCGAGAAATTCCCACAAATTACTCTGATTACAAGCTAAGGGAACTTGCAGGCCTAGTGGTTGGACCTTTCGACTCTCTCAAATGGATTCCGCTTGGTTCCTTTTCAAATCCAAAATTTTCCTTTCTACATTAATTTTCAAGAAATATCAACTAAAAAGTCAAGAAATTTTTGTTTTTCATATAGAGAAAATAAAAAAAAGCTCTGAAAATATAAGTATTTATCAGCAAATACTGCCCCCTTATTATTCACTATTAAAAAGGGACCACAAATCTTTAATCTATAATATAAGATCGCTTAAATAATAATAGATTAAAACTCTACTTTAATTTTTGTAAGATTAAATTATTATTAATTTCATTTCTAACTAAATATTTCTATCAATTTAATTTCTGTAATATTAAAATTTTTTAAATTTTAGTCTATTTATACATGAATTATCATACTAAAGGATTAAAATTTAAAAAATTTTAATCTTACAAGAATTAAATTAATATAAATTTTAATAAGGAATAAAATTAATAAAAAAATAATGATCGAAATAGATTTTTAGCATAATATGACCACCTATGGGTTTTCCCTTGCATGTTATTGTAACAAGTCTCAATCTTTCCATTGAAGCTATTCCATTTAATTACTAACTAACAATACAATTTGTATAATAAAATTATTGATATTAATTTTGTTAGGATTCAAATCAATATATGCAGCGAAATTTTAAAATTTTGATCCAAAACCTTCCTAGGATCCATGCAAAAATCATAAACCAGTATTAAAATTTTTCCTTATTTGTACTCGTGTTCTTTCTGATTGAATTTTTGAGAGACCAAGATGAATCAAACGCTGGCCAGAAGGTACAATGTCTCTATGGTATTTACACAGAGTGAACAATGACTTCTGTCCTCCACGAAACTGTTAGGATTCGTTTTTCTCACTAGGATTGGGATAGGGCATTTTTCTGAGTGATTTAGGATTTGATAGAAGTTTAAGTGTGTGAATACAAAGTGCTACCTTCAAGCCTTTTTATAGAACTAAGGCATGCCACAATCCTAGTCCTACTAGAATAATGCTTCAAAAATCCTAATCACACTTAACAAACATCACCTTATCCTTATCCGAGAGAAAGTGAGGAGAGATAAGAGTTATCTATTAATTATCTAATATTAGATAATAATAATATTATTTCATAATATAATTATTTAATATCTAATAACATAATTATCTTATATTATTTTAATATCAAATAATATCACATAATATATAATATATATTATCTTAATAATATATATATATGCACGAAAATAAGTCCAATTAATTAAATTTTAGTCCAATTAAAATTCAATTAATTATTATCTCATTCCTACTTCTTTTGTGTGACCTTGTAGGTTTTTACTATGTTGATAATGACTCATTTTGGGTCATAAACAATGAGCAGTATTTAGCAATATAAATGCACAAAAATAAGTTCAATTAACTAAATTTTAGTCCAACTAAAACTTAATTAATTAGTGTCTCATTTCTACTTCTTTTATGTGACCCTGTAGGTTTTTACTACATTAATAATGACTCATTTTAGGTCATAAACAGTGAGCAGTATCTAACAATATATCACTATCACTCAAGTAGTAAGAATATTTATGATTCGACATCTACCTAATATATAATTAATATTTTTGTATCATAATCCCTTTTGTAACAATATCCAAATCAAATTGGAGGCATGGAGTGTGTCATCCTCGTCAATGTTCAATTTATATTTCTTGATACCGAGTAAATTTAAAATAAATTATCAATATCACATATTAATCCAATTGAACATGACCATATATTTCTAAGTCTCACTCAATTTAGGGACCCAAGGATATTTTTCTTTTATATAAGAATAACAAAATCCCATCTACATCATTTACTTCCCTCTGCATGATTTGTAATACACCCAATCAACGTCCTACTCGTCATCCCGATTAAAGATGACATATGACGATATCAAAGTGAGTAACTTCTCATGTAAAGAACCATAGTGACTTCAGGTCAAAGGACTATGCGCATTTGTGATCATATAAGACTAACTAATGACACATTTATCCATGCAGTATTCTCACAGCGGGTCAGTCCAGTACATTATTCACTAATAATGTACTTATGTATTGACTTGATATTATATATCCATGATTCATAATCATCAGTCATTATATATATTAATCTCGATGTATTATTACTATCTTTTTCGTAATAATACTTGATTAGGGGCATTTTAGGAATAGTAAAGTTATTCCAAGGATAATTATTATGTTTAAGTTATAATTTGCGCAAAATAAAATAAAATAAACCATAATAATTATATTTCCAAAATGAAACGTAATACATTGTATAATATTACAATTATTTCTATGATTGGCTCCTAAGACATACACTAACAGATTTAAGATATTAATTTGCGTCAGCATATGACTCATATATAAATTTCTTCAAAATATATTTGGTTTTATTCATACATATAAATATTAATATTAATTAATAATGTTAAAGTTTCACACATTCAAAATAACTTTTTTAATCAAAGAATTAATTATTTTCTTAATCATATTCAATCTTTAGTTAGTCTAATTGCATTTGGTTCACAAAGTGATATATTACTAGGAATTTTAATATTCCTAAGAATATGATTTTTAGGATTATGATATTATTATATCTAGTTCATTTAAAAGTATTTTTAGAAGTATTACAATATTATATTTTATTTAATTCATATACTTTTAAAAATATTATTAAATTATTAAAATTATTTTCATTAACAATTAAGTGATCAATGGTAGCAAATGGTAATAAAAAATAATTAATGATAATAAGTGATAATTGATAATGATTAAATGATAATTTAACAATAAATGGCTGTTGACAAAGGTTACAATGATAGGTAGTAGTAATGGTAGTCACTTACGATGTGTAATGATTTGTAATGATTATTAGTAATAGGTGGTGGTTAATAAACATTAGTAGTTGCAACAATAGTCACACATGATAGGTAATTGTTGATGGTGGTTATTGATGGTGGCGAATGATGGTAGAAAACAATTAATGATAATTTAACAGTAAATGGTTGTCGACAAATGTTACAATGATAGGTAATAGTAATGGTAGTTACCTACGATGTATAATAATTTGTAATGATTATTAGTAATAGGTGATGGTTAATAAACATTAGTAGTGACAATAATAATCACACATGATAAGTAATTATTGATGGTGGTTATTGATAATGGATGGGATCAATGAAAGTCATCGATAATTAGTAATAATGACAATGGTTGTATGCTATGAGTGATAATAAGATGAGATATTACTACTAGTGATAAGGTTGTAAGAAAAGAATGAGCAAAATAATATATTTATATTATTAAAATTTTTCTAAGTCATGAAAATATAAGATATTTTCTATAGGAATATTTTGTGAAAATATTAAAAAATTTAAATTAAATATGAGAATCTTGTATTACCTTAAAATATTTTTAAAAATGTAAAAAAAAAATTTGTAAATCAAATATCAACTAAATTGAAATTAATCCATTTCAATTTAAATTTTTTATGGCATTCAATTATCCATTTGGGGCCTTCTAATAAAGGAATAAAATTGGATAAATTTAAATTAATGATAGATGAAATTGATAAAAAATATTTTTTATCTATAAAATTGAAAAAATTTAAGTAAGTGGAAGGTGAAGTTGAACAAAAAATTTTTTTTTGAAAAACAAAATGTTAACTATTTGAAAAATGTTATAAAACAAACAAAATTTTTATACGATAGAAGATTAAAGAAAATGACAAAAATATTCAAATTAAGAATCAAGAATGCCGTTAAAGCCAGAAAAAGAAAACAAGAATGCCGTTGCGATGAACGCCTCAATGGCCTCATTAATCAGCGTGAAATAAAGGAGGTACCTCGCTGGAGCAAGAACGGTGCGTTTAAAGATGGTTAATTGAAGGTGGCAAATTAAACCCTTATAAATACATTCGGGACGCAGAGATCACAACATTCATACGTCAGAGGAAATAGCTGAGTAATTCGGAGCTTCGTTGCATGGTTTAGTCTCGTGTTTAGAGCGCAAACCCACAAAGAATTATCTTACCATGGGGGGTCATTCGAACGTCTGGAATTCGTTACCCAGGACTACGGCACTGGCTTTTGTGGTATGCTTTTCCTACTTCTTCTTAATCTTACAAGTTTCATGCTTTTAATCGTAAAATCTCGTTTGAAATTTCAATGGAATTGATCGCTTAAAAAGTCGAATAGTTCGCACTTCTGTAATCGCTGGCGTCATATATTGGCAATTTGGTATGGTCCCTGAGGTGCTGTTAATTATGTCTATTGTTTTCTCTCCTTTTCGTGTATTTTGTAGCTGATTTATATTGGATGGTGCCTCGGATTCAGGCAGTTGTTTGGGCTACTAAGATTGTCGGCTATGTTTATCTATATTAGAAGGAAAGATCACCGCTTGAGCCTTAGATTATAGTGATAAGGTCATGATCTGCTTGGAATGGACCGTTTGGACATGTTTTTACCCACAGATGAAAGTTTCCGGGCAATTTTTCTACGTTGAGTGCTCTGTTTTGTTTTGTCACATGAAAATGTTTTTCTGTTCCTTTTGACTCGAGGAAAAAATATCATTTGATCTTCGCCATTTGTTAGACCCTTACTTCTAATTCTTTTTGTGATTTTATGAAAAATATATTGGACTGGTTCCTTCTTTGTTAAATTTGGGTCAAAGTTCTTTGTTTATGTGTAATGTTCAACCTGAATTTGTCCCAGAACATTGGACCGATGACCCTAACCATTCCTGAGATCAGGCTTATGGGAAAAAATAGTTTCCTACTTTTGACCCTGTCATCTGCATAATTGGACCGAGATATGTCCCATTATTATATTATAATTATGATTATGATGATAAAAAATTTTCGGTCATGATCCTATAAGCCTCTTCAACTATCATCCGTTGTCTATTTTTTAATAATTTTTGTAGTTCATTTGATTTTGCTTTACCAGTAAAAGAAAAAATTTAATTGAGGTGGTGCAATGTATACGATATGATTTGTTTTTTCTCCTTTTCGTATATTGCTTTACCAGTAAAAGAAAATTCTTTCAATGTATACGATATGATAAGTAATTTCAGCTCAACTATGGACTAATTTCGTATATAGACTTTGGTAATCATTGGCGTCATATATTGGTAATTTGTTATGGTCCCAGAGGTGCTGTTAATTATGTCTACTGTTTTTTCTCCTTTTCGTATATTTTGTAGCTGATTTATTTTGAAAACTGCCTCAAATTCGGGTAGTTAGGCTACTAAAATTGTTGGCTATGTTTATCTATATTAGAACGAAAGATCACCTCACCTCTTGAGCCTTAGATTATAGTGATGAGGTCATGATCTGCTTAAAATGGGCCATTTGGACATGTTTTTACCCACAAATAAAAGTTCCAGGGCAATATTTCTACATTGAGTGCTCTGTTTTATTTTGTCACATGAAAATCATTTTCTGTTCTTGCGGCTCCAAGAAGAAATATCATTTGATCTTCGCCATTCATCAGACCCTTACTCCTATTTCTTTTTGTGATTTTGATGAAAAATATATTGGATTGGTTCCTTTTTTGTTAACTTTGGGTCAAAAGTCTTCACTTATGTATAATGTTCAAACGAATTTGTCCCAGAATATTGGACCGATGACCCCATTCCAGAGATCTGGAAAAAAATTAGTTTCCTACTTCTGACCCTATCATCCATATAATTGGACTGAGATATGTCCTATTATTATATTATAATTATGATGATAAAATTCTTTTGGCCATGATCCTATGAGCCTTTTTAATTGATATTTAACGTTTGCTTTTTACTGTTTTTCTTTGAAAACTCACTCTTGACTCTATTTAGTCGAAATTTATGTGATTTATTTGGTCTTGTTTTTTACAATTGGGGAAAAAGAAGTCTCTTGACAATATTTCTACTTGAGTTCTTTGTTCTATTTTGTCCCCTGAACATCTGTCTTAGTCACTTATGATTTTAGAAAAAAATGTCCCAGTATTATATTATAATTATGATGATAAAACTCATTTTATCATGATCCTTTATGCCTTTTTAATCGTCATCCAATATATAATTTTTGATACATTTCTTTGAAAACTCCTTCTTGGAGTAGACATTAATTGCTCGAAATTATTGTAGTTCATTTGGTGTCTTTTTTTTATTTTACCAACGAAAGAAAATAGTGTTTGGGCAATATTTGTACTTAAGTGCTTTATTTTATTTTGTCCCATAAACCTTTTTCTTCGTTCATATGATTCAAGAAAAAACAATCACTTAATCTTCTCCGGAGTTTTGATCCTTAATCCTTTTTCGCTCTATGGATTTTGTGAAAAATATGTTGGATTGGTTCCTTCTTTATTAAATTTGGATATGTTTTTACCCACAAAATAATGCATTCAAGCAAAGTGCTTTATTTTATTGTGTTTTGAACCTCTTTTTCTGTTGCTTACAACTCTAGAAAAAATAATTATTTGATCCACACCAGTATTTAAATCCTTACTCCTAATACTTCATATGATTCCAATGAAAATTATGTTGGATTGGTTTCTTCTTTATTGACTTTAGGTTAAATGTCATGCCATATAACCCAAATTTTTCATAGAAGGAGACACTTGACCCAAGCCATTCGAGAGATCAGGTTTTTGTAAAAGAAAGAAAAAACAGTTTCCTTTGATATGACCCACTTTTCTAATTATGATGATAGAACTATTTTGGTCATGATCCTCCAAGCATTTTTAACTGTCATTCAATGCCCACTTTTTAATAATTTTCATTAAAAATGCACTTTTGGTGTAGAGTCTATTTGGTTGAAATTTATGTAGTTCATTTGGTCCTGTTTTCACCAACAAACAAAAAAGTGTGCAGCAGTTTCTCTACTTGAGTTTTGTGTTTTATTTTATCCCATGAACCTCTTTCTTTGTTACTTATTATTATACTGTAATTATGATGATACAACTCTTTTTATCATGATCTTATAAGCCTTTTTACTTGTCATCCGATCTCTGATTTTTGAAACTTTTCTTTGAAAACTTATTTTTGGTGTAGACTTTAATTCCTTAAAATTTTTGTGATTCATTTGGTCCTGCATTTACTAGCCAAAAGAAAAAATGTTTGGGCAATATTATACTTAAGTTCTTTATTTTATTTTGTCTTATATGCCTCTTCCTTCGTGACTTTTGATGGTAGAAAAAAATAATCACTTGATTTTCACTAGTGTTTTGACCCTTGCTCCTCTTTCTCCCTATGGTTTTGGGGAAAAATATGTTGAATAGGTTTCTTTTTTAATAACTTTGGACATGTTTTTACTTTCAAAATAATGCCTATTTTTTAACTATCATTCAATGTCTATTTTTTGGGAACTTACTCTTGGTGTTAACTTTATTTGGTCTTATAAAAAACAAAGAAAAAAAAAAGTTTTTGGGCAATATGTCTACTTGAGTTCTCTATTTTATTTTATCCTCGAAACCTCTTTCTTCTCTACTTATATTCTAGAAAAAGGGTCTCATTATTATATTGCAATTATGATGATAAAACTCTTTTTGTCATAATTTTATAAGCCTTTTTAATTATCAGTCAAGGTTTAATTTTTAATACTTTTCTTTGAAATCTCATTTCTGGTGTAAACTTTATTTGCTTAAAATTTTTGTGGTTCATTTGTACATGTTTTTACATTCAAAATAAAATCTGCTTTTTTAACTATCATCCAATGTCTATTTTTTTGAAAACCTACTCTTGAAAACTCGCCTAACTTTTTTTTTTAAAACTCACTCTTGGTATTGACTTTATTTGGTCCTATTTTTACATGTTAAAAAAAAAAGTGTCCAGGAAATATGTATGCTTAAGTTTTCTATTTTATTCTATCCCATGAACTTCTTTCTTCTTTACTCATAATTTTACAAAAAAAATGTCTGATTATTATATTATAATTATAATGATAAAATTCTTTTTGTCATGATCCTATAAATATTATTAATTGTCATCCAATATCTAATTTTCCCAGTAGAAAAAAAAGTCTGAGCAATACTGTTACTCAAGTTTTTTATTTTATTTTATGCTGTGAACCTCTTTCTTCGTTACTTATAATTCTAGAAAAAATGATCACTTGATCTTCATAAGTGTTTTAACCTTTACTCTTCTTTTTCCTTATGGTTTTTGAGAAAAATATGTTGAACTAGTTCCTTTATTAACTTTGGACATGTTTTTAGCTTCAAAATAATGTCTCTTTTTAATTGTCATCCAATGTCTATCTTTTGATACTTTTTCTTTTTCTTTTTTTTGAAAACTTCCTCTTGATGTTCACTTTATTTGGTCAAAATATTTGTCATTTATTTGAACTTATTTTTACTAGCAAAAAAAAAAAGTGTTTGTGGAATTTTTCTACTTGAGCTCTCTATTTTATTTTATTTTCCCATGAACCTCCTTCTTTATTACTTATGATTCTAGAAAAAATAATCATTTAATCTTCATCAGTGTTTTGACCCTTACTTCTCCTTCTCTCTATGGTTTTTAGGAAAAATATGTTAAATTAGTTCTTTCTTTGTTAACTTTGGACATATTTTTACGAGTAAAATAATGTGTTTGGGCAATGTTTCTACACTGAGAGCTTTATTTTAATGTATTTCGAACCTTTTCTTGGTTACTTGTAACTTTAGAAAAAATAATCATATGATTTACACTAGTGTTTAGATCTTTACTCCTAATACTTTATATGATTTTAACAAAAAATATATGGGATTGGTTTTTTTTTTTACTAACTTTGGGTTAAATGTCTTGTTCATATTGCCTTATGTGTATGTTCAATCTAAAGTTTTCCTAGAAGGAATGGACCCTGGACCGTTGGCCTAGGCCATTCAAGAGTTCAGGCTTTTGGAAGAAAAAATAGTTTCCTTCTTCAGATCCTATTGTCTATATATTCAAACGAAGATATGACCTATTTTTATAAATATGATAAAAGAACTATTTTGGTCATGATCCTATAAAACTTTTTCACTATTATCCAATGCTTGCTTTTTAATAATTTACATTGAAAACTCACTTTTGGTGTTGACTCTATTTGGTCAAAACTTTTGTTGTCCATTTGATTTTATTTTTAATAGAAAATAAAAGTTCGGTATTATCTCTACTTGAATTTTGATTATAATGATAAAATTCTTTTTGTCATGATCCTATAAGCCTTTTTCATTGTCATCCAATGTCTAGTTTTTAATACTTTTTTTTGAAAACTCATTTCTAGTGTAAATTTTAATTGCTCGAAATTTTTACAGTTGATTTGGATATATTTTTACCTTCAAAATATTTTGGCCATGATCCTATAAAACTTTTTCACTATCATCTAATGCTTGCTTTTTGAAGACTCACTTTTGGTGTTAACTTAATAGCAACGAAAAAAAGGCCAGGCGTTATCTCTACTTGAGTTTTGATTATAATGATAAAATTCATTTTGTCATGATCCTGTAAGCCTTTTTCATTGTCATCCAATATCTAGTTTTTAATACTTTTTTTTGAAAACTCATTTCTATTGTAAATTTTAATTTCTTGAAATTTTTGGAGCTAATTTGGACATGTTTTTACCTTCAAAATAATGTCTACCTTTTAACCATCATCCAATGTCTATTTTTTTGCAAACTCAATCTTGAGAACTCACCCAACTTTTTTTTTGAAAATTCATTCATAGGGTTGACTTTATTCGATCCTAAGTAGAAAAAAAAAGTTTAGGAATTATGACTACTTGGGTTCTCCGTTTCATTTTGTCTCACGAACCACATTTTCTTCTTTACTCATGATTTTAGAAAAAAATGTTTCATTATTATATTATAATTATGATAATAAAATTCCTTTTGTCATGATCCTATAAGCCTTTTTGGTAGTTATCCAATGTCTAATTTTTATTACTTTTATTTGAAAACTCATTCCTGATGTTTGCATTAATCAATCAAATTTTTTTGTGGTTCACTTGGATATGTCTTTACCTTCAAAATAATGTTTGCTTTTTAATGGTCATCCAATGTCTATTTTTTGGAAATTCACTCTTGATGTTGACTTTATTTGGTTCTATTTTTAAAAGCAAAGAAAAAAAGTGTCTAGGGAATGTGTCTACTTGAGTTCTCTTTTTTATTTTGACCTACAAACCTCTATCTTCTTTACTTATGATTCTAGAAGAAATGTCTCATTATTATATCATAATTATGATGATAAAACTTTTTTTTATCATGATCCTATAAGCCTTTTTAATTATCATCCAATGTTTGATTTTTAATACTTTTCTTTAAAAACTCACTCTTGGTGTAGACTTTAATAACTCAATTTTTATTGTTCATGTGATCCTATTATTACTAGCAAAAAAAATGTGTTCGGGCAATTTTTCTTCTCAAATTCTCTATTTTTATTATGTTATAATTATGTTGATAAAACCATTTTTTTCATATAAACCTTTTTAATTGACATCTAATGTTTGATTTTTATTACCTTTCATTGGAAACTCATTCCTAATGTAGACATTATTTGCTCCAAATTATTGAAATTCTTTTGAACATGCTTTTAAAATCAAAATAATGTTTACTTTTTAACTATTATCTAATGTCTGAAATTTCAGTGAATTTTTTTTTTTTGGAAAAATTCACTCTGTGTTGTTTTTATTTGGTAATATTTTTACAAGTAGAGGGAAAAAAAAAAGAAAGTGTTCGAGCAATATATCTACTTGAGTTTTCTATTTCATTTTGTCTAAAAAAAATCTTTCTTCTTTACTTATGATTCTAGAAATAATGTCTCATTATTATATTATAATTATGATGGTAAAATTATTGTTGTCATGACCATATAAGCCTTTTTAATTATCATCTAACGTCTGATTTTTAATACTTTTATTCTAAAACTCATTCTTCGTGTAAACTTTATTTGCTTAAAATTTTTATGTGTCATTTGGATGGGTTTTTACCTTCAAAATAATTTTTGCTTTTTAACTATCATCCAATGTCTATTTTCTGACAACTTACTCTTGAAAACCCACACAACCTTTTTTTTTTTTTTGAAAATTCACTCTTGATGTTGACTTTATTTAATCCTATATTTACAAGAAAAGAAAAATGTCCGGCCACTATATTTGCATAAGTTTCCTGTTTTATTTTGACCTCCAAACTACTTTCTCCTTTACTTATGATTATAGAACAAAATATCTTGTTATTATATTATAATTTTCATGATAAAACACTTTTTGTTGTAATCCTATAAGCCTTTTTAATTCTCATTCAATACCTTATTTTTAATACTTTTCTTTGAAAACTCATTCCTAGTGTAGACTTTAATTGCTCAAAATTTTTATAGTTCATTTGGACATATTTTTACCATTAAAACAATGTATGCTTTCTAACTGTCATCCAACGTGTATTTTTTGAAAACTTATTCTTGAAAACTCACCCGCCTTTTTTTTCTTTTGAAAATCACCCTCGGTGCTGACTTTATTTGGTCCTACTCTTACAGGAAATAAAAAATGTTCGTAAAATATGACTAATGACCACTTCCGTTCTCTGTTTTATTTTATCCTATGAACCATATTTTTCTTTACTTATGATTCAAAAAAAAAATATCGCATTATTTTATCATAATTATGATGATAAAATCCTTTTTGTTATGATCCTATAAACCCTTTTATTTGTCATCCAATGTCTTATTCTAATACTTTTCTATAAAAACTCATTCCTGTTGTAAACTTTAATTGCTTTAAATTATTGTGGTTCATTTGGACATGTTTTTACTTTAAAATTATGTCTACTTTTTAATTATCATCTAACATCTAATTTTTAATACTTTTCTTTGGAAAATCATTCCTGGTGTACACTTTATTTGCCTAAAATTTTTGTGGTTTATTTGGATAAGAAATAATGTTTGTTTTTCAACTATCATCCCATGTCTATTTTTTGAAAACTCACTCTCCGTGTTGATTTTATATGGTCCAAAGAAAAAAAAGTATTGTAGCAATATGCTTACTTGTGTTCTCATTTTTATTTGGTCACATGAAACTCAATCTTCTTTGCTTGTGATTCTAGAAACAATGTCTAATTATATTATGCTTATGATGATATAACTATTTTTTTCATAATCCTTTAAGCCTTTTAAATCGTTATCCAATGTCTAATTTTTAATCATTTTCCTTGAAGACTCATTCTTATTGTATACTTCCAATGCTAAAAAATTTTGTGGTTCATTTGAACATTCTTTTACCTTTAAAATAATGTCTACTATTTAATTGTCATTTAATGTCTATTTTTTGAAACTCACGCATGAAAATTCACATAACTTTTTTAAAAAAAAAAACTCATTCTTGGTTTTGACTTTTTTTGGTCTTATTTTTATAAGGAAAAAATGTCCAAGCATTATGTTTGCATGAGTTTCCTATTTTATTTTATCCTCCGGACCTATTTCATCTTTACTTATGATTATCAAAAAAATGTCCCATTATTATATTATAATTATGATGGTAAAATTCTTTTCATCATGATCTTATAAGTTTTTTTAATTGTCATCCAATATTTAATTTTTAATACTATTCTTTGAAAAGTGATTTTGGGTGTAGATTTTGATTGCTTGAAATTTTTATAATTCATTTGAACATATTTTTACCTTCAAAATAATGTGTGCTTCTTAACTGTCACCCAACATCCATTTTTTTGAAAACATAGTCTTGGAAGCTCATACATCTTTTTTTTAGAACTCATTCTTGTGGTTGACTTTATTTGGTCCTCTTTTTACAAGAAAATAAAGTGTTTGTGAAATATGTCTATTTTAGTTCTCTATTTTATATTGCCCCTTGAACCTCTTTTTTCTTCACTTGTTAAAAAAAAATATCATTATTATATTGTAATTATGATGATAAAACACTTTCGCTCATAATTTTACAAGCCTCTTCAATTGTTATCCAACATCTAATTTTTTATATTTTTCTTTGAAAACTCATTCTTGGTGTAAACTTTAACTACTTAAAATTTTTATAGTTCATTGGGACAAGTTTTTACTTTCAAGATATTTTCTGCTTTATAACTATCATCCAATGTCTATTTTTTGAAAACTCACCCTACTCATTTTTGAAAACTTACTCTTGGTGTTAACTTTATTTAGTCCATTTTTTTTACAAGCAAAAAAGAAAAGTGTCCAGGCAATATATCTACCTAAATTCTCTATTTTACTTTATCCTCCGAACTTGTTTCTTCTTATGATTTTAGAAAACATCTTTCATTTTCATATTGTAATTATGATGATAGAATTCTTATTTTCGTGAATTGTATGTCTTTTTAATAGTCATCTAATGTCTAATTTTTATACTTTTCTTTGAAAATTCACTCCTAGTGTAAACTTTATTTGCTTGAAAGTTTTGTGGGTCATTTGGACATATATTTACCATGATGTTTGCTTTTTCACTGTCATCTAATTTCTATTTTTTGAAAACTCACCCAACTTTTTTTTTGAAATCTCACTCTAGTTGTTAACATTTTTAAGTCTTAATTTTTAAGCAAAAGCGTCTAGGCATTATGTCCACTTGAGTTTTCTATTTTATTTTATCCCACAAACCTTTTTCGTCTTTACTTATGATTCTCGAAAAAATGTCTTATTATTATATTGTAATTATGATGATACATCTTTTTTTTGCCATGATCATATAAGCATTTTAAATTGTTATCCAACAACTGATTTTTAATACTTTTCTTTGAAACTTCATTGCTATTGTAGACTTTAATTGCTAAAAAATTGTTATGGCTTATTTGGACATGTTTCTACTCTCAAAATAATGTCCATTTTATAATTGTCATCCAATGTTTATTTTTTGAAAATTTTCCCAACCTTCTTTTGAAAACTTACTTTTAGTGTTGTCTTTATTTGGTCTAGGCAATATGTTTAGTTAAGTTTTTTTATTTAATTTTGTCCTCCGAACCTGTTTCTTCTTTACTTATAATTCTAGATAAAGTGTCTCATTGTAATTTTGTAATTATGATGATAAATTTTTTTTAATCATGATCCTATAAGCCTTTTTAATAATCATCTAATATTTTATTTTTCATACTTTTCTTTGAAAAGTCATTCCTAGTGTAGGCTTTTATTGCTCAAAATTTTTGGGGTCCATTTGGACATGTTTTTACTTTCAAAATATTGTCTGCTTTTTAACTATCTTCTTATGTCTATTTTTTAAAAACTCCTTAAAAATTTGTTGCACTTTTTTTTTATCGAAATCACACTCTTATTGTTAATTTTATTTGGTCATATTTTTACAATAAAAAAAAGTGTCCCAGCACCATATCTATTTTAAGTTCTTTGTTTTATTTCATCCCCTAAACAGTTCTTCTTTGCTTATGTTTTTTATAAAAAAATTCAGTATTGTATTGTAATTATGATGTTAAACTTCTTTTTATCTTGATCTTCTAACCCTTTTTAATTGCCATCCAATGTTTGATTTATAATACTTTTATTTGAAAACTCATTCTTGTTGTAGACTATAATTTATCAAAATTGATATGGTTCATTTCAACATGTTTTTACCTTCGAACAATGTCTATTTTTTAACTGTCATCCAATGTCCCTATTTTGAAAACTCATTCTTGAAAATTATGATTTTTATAAAAAATTCAGTATGGTATTGTAATTATGATGTTAAACTTATTTTTATCTTGATCTTCTAACTCTTTTTAATTGCCATCCAACGTTTGATTTATAGTACTTTTATTTCAAAACTCATTCTTGTTGTAGACTATAATTTTTCAAAATTGATATGGTTCATTTCAACATATTTTTACCTTCAAATAATGTCTATTTTTTAACTGTCATCCAATGTCCCTATTTTGAAAACTCATTCTTGAAAATCACCTAACTCTTTTTTGTAAACTCCCTTTTGGTGTTGACTATATTTTGTCCTCTTTTTAAAAGCAAAAAGAAAATATAGACATGAGCTCTTTGTTTTATTTTGTCCCTTAAACATCTTTCTTCTTTACTTATGATTCTAGAAAAAATAATATCTCATTATTGTATTGCAATTGTAATAATGATGATAAAACTCTTTTGTCATAATCCCATAAGCCTGTTTAATTGTCATCCAATGTCTGATTTTTAATATTTTTTTGGAAAACTCATTTCTGGTATTGACTTTAATTGCACAAAATTTTTGTAGTACATTTGGACGAGTTTTTACCTTCAAAACAATTTTTTTTTAACTCTCATCTAATATCTTTTTTTTTCTCTTGAAAACTCACTCTTCTTGTTGACTTTATTTGGTCTCATTCTTTACAAGCGAAAAAAATAAAAAATGAAAAAGTGTCCTAGCAATATGACTACTTCAGTTCTATGTTTTATTTAGTCCTATAAATTTCATTCTTCTTTACTTATGATTCAAGAAACAAAGTCTCACAATTATATTGTAATTATAATGGTAAAACTCTTTTTGTCATGATCCTATATGCCTTTTTAATTGTCATCCAATATCTTATTTTTAATACTTTTCTTTGTAAACTCATTCCTGGTGTAGAATTTCATTGCTTGAAATTTTTGTGCTTCATTTGTATTTGTTTTCACTTTCAAAATAATTTTTGGCTTTTAATTTTTATCCAATGTCTATTTTTTGAAAATTCACTTAATTTTTTTTGAAAACTCACTCTTGATGTTGATTTTATTTAGTCCTATTTTTACAAGCAAAAAAAAAAAAGGTGTCTTGGCAATATTTCTTCTTGAGTTTCATGTTTTATTTTGTCCCCCAAATCTTTCTTCTTTACTTATAATTCTAGAAAAAAATGTCTTCTTGTTATTTTGTAATTATGATGATAAAAACCCTTTTTGTCATGATCCTAAGTCTTCTTTTGTCATCCAATGTTTGATTTTTAATACTTTTCTTTGAAAACCCATTCTTGGTGTAGACGTTAATTGCTCAAAAATTTTGTAATTCATTTGGATAGATTTTTACCTTAAAAATAATGTCTGCCTTTCAATTATCATCCAGTGTCAATTTTTTGAAAACTTACCCTTGAAAACTCATCTAACTTTAGTGATCACTTGATCCTCACCAATGTTTTGACCTTCTCTTTCTCTTTATAGTTATTTAGAAAAATATGTTAAGTGATCAGTTCCTTTACTAACACTGGACATTTTTTGTCTTCAAAATAATGTTTGCTCTTTGATTGTCATCCAATGTCTATTGAAAACTCACTCTTGGTGTTAACTTTATTTGCCTAAAATTTCTTTCATTTATTTGATCCTATTTTTACGAGCTAAAAAAAGGTTAAAACAATATTTGTACTTAAGTTCTCTATTTTATTTTGTATCATGAACCTCTTTCTTCATTACTTATGATTTTAGAAAAAAATGATCATTTGATCTTCACTAGTGTTTTGATCTTTCCTCCTCTTTTTCTCTCTAGTTTTTACTTAAGTTCTCTATTTTATTTTGTATCATGAACCTCTTTCTTCATAACTTATGATTTTAGAAAAAAATGATCATTTGATCTTCACTAGTGTTTTGATCTTTCCTCCTCTTTTTCTCTCTAGTTTTTAGGAAAAATACGTTGGACGCGTTCCTTTTTTTTAACTTTGGACATGTTTTTACACAAAAAATAATGTGTTCGGACAATGTCTTTATATAAGAGCTTTTTTTTATTGTGTTCAGAACCTCTTTTCCTATTATTTATAACTTTATAAAAAAATAATCATTTGATCTATTCCTATATTTAGATCTTTACTCCTAATTCTTTATATGATTCTAACAAAAAATATGTTAGATTAATTTCTTTTTTATTAAATTTGGGTTAAATTTCTTGTCGACATTGCCTTATATGTATGTTCGACCCAAATTTTCCCTAGGAGGAATGCACCCTTAACCAAAGCCATTCAAGAGCTCAAGCTTTTGTGGGAAAAAAATGGTTTCCCTCTTCTAACTCTGTTATCTCTCTATTCAAGCCATGATATGACCTATTTTTATACTTATAATAATAGAACTATTTTGGTCATAATCGTATAAACTGTTTAACTGTTATCAAATGCTTGCTTTTTAATAATTTTCATTGAAAACTCACTTTAAGTATGTACTCTATTTGGTCAAAATTTATGTGGTCCATTTGTTTTTGTTTTTACCAAAAATGTCCGGGTTGCATCTCTACTTGAGTTTTGTCTTTTATTTTATCCCATGAACATCTTTCTTTGTTACTTATAATTCTAGAAAAAATGTCCTCTTATTATATTGTAATTATGATGTAAACCTCTTTTTGTCATGATCCTACCAGCTTTCTTAATTATCATCCAATATTTGATTTTTAATATTCTTCATTTGAAACCTCATTGTTGATATAGACTTGAATTTGTCAAAAAAATTTTGGTTCTATTTTGTTCTTATTTTTACCTGCAAAAAAATAAAAGTGTCTGAGCAATATTTGTAGCATATGAACTAACCGTTATACAACTTTATAATTAAATGTTTAGAAACAAAAGAAAGAAAGCTAGAATGTATTTTTTAGTTTGTTCGGTAGCTAACTAGCCATTTGAGGGGCGATTATATATTGTAGCCTAAATATTTTTCATTTCCACCTTAGACACATCATATTATCATGTATTCCTTTTGAAGTTTAATTAACTTTTAATTGTCTACTTCAATTCATTATTTTTTAGTAGAAGTGTAAATTTATTGGTTATTTTAGAAGTCTTTTTGTTTTTTTGAAGATGAATTATGATATATTGCTGTGAACTAGGATTTTAAAACTTGGTTCATTCATGAATCTGGTAGGATGATGAGGTTAAGGATAGACTGGTTTAATACAATTGAATCGGTTCAAAAGTTTTTATTATTATTATTATTATTATTATTATTATTATTATTATTATTATTATATATTAATATACCACATTAAAATATTTATTATAAATATATTATAAAAAATTAATATACCACATTATATAAATGTTAATTTTTAAATCATGAAGAGTATATTATCAATATAAAGTTCAAGTAATTTAAGGTTTTAAATTTATTTGTTAAAATGAATTTATTTTTACCACATGAAAACTCAAATGATAATTTTATTTAAAAATTAGAAATGAAATGCAAATTTGAAAAATTAAAGGGAGTTAGTGTAAAAATAATTAATTTAAGAGAACTTCAATATTATTATGTTGAATGGTGGATATTTGTCAAAGGATTAGTAACCGTTGGCTAAGCTTTGGCTCATGTTAGGGTCATGGGCTTGACTTAGTTCAACAATAATTTTCCATTTTTATTGAATTATGTATGCACAATATTAGTGAGCCGATTTGGCAGGTTCATCGAGTGAATGACGATCTAGATTGGCTCAAACTAATTTGATCAGGTGTGCAAGTTTAATGTAATATCCGAACTAGACTATCGTGAACATAAGGTTACATAAGGTTATATGTGTTTGTTTCTATTGATAAAATAACATGGTAGCTTCTTGAGTGATACTACTTGCTTTAAACTTCTTGTATTTATGTAATTTAATATTATTGGTATAAAAAATTGTTTGATACAATAACATGGTAGCTTCTTGAGTGACTATACTATTTGCTTTAAACTTTTGTAGAATTGTATCTATGTAATTTAATATTATTGGTATAAAAGATTGTTACCAATTGAAAGTTGCTCTAAATTTACAAGTATTAAGCTGATAACCATATTGATAGAAAAAGTATCTCAACAACAATAAACATCGAAGTTCTATTTTGTACTATGTGGTTGTGCTTAGTTATAACATAATGTATTGACTGAAAAAGTTGTTTTAAATATACAAGTATTAAGTTGATAACCATATTGATAGAAAAAGTATCTTAACAATAATAAATATCGAAGCTTTATTGGTGAAAGGGTAAATTTTGTACTATGTGGTTGTTCTTAGCTATAACATAATGTATTGTATTTTGTTATCATTCTAATTACTTTAATATTTTTGCCAACTATTTTCAAGTATCATGTGATTTTTTTTGTCATCTCATCCAATCATTTTAAACCTTTGCATAAGCCTATCAAAGGGGTTGGCCTGCGCAAATACAATTTTAAGGGGTTGAAACATGCCAAAATCTATAACGAACACAAGTTAGTTCACAGGTTTTAATTGAAAGCTTGCGGACTTAGAGAATATAAACTGGTTTATTGTGGATCGAGCCTATAACGAGTTGATCTGTATTACATGTATTCAAAAATGAATTTAATTTTTAGAGTTTAAACTCGTAAGAATGGATAATAGGTTTGTGGGTTGCAATCCACTTTAGACCCCTACTTTTGTAGATATAGTTTAAATTATTAAATTCTATCATACGCAATAAGGACCTAATTTCTTAAAATATATGGATATAATTAATAAAAAATTGCCATATTTCAAATATAAGGTTTATCAACCTCCACATTCTTATATGGATTAGTAACCTTTACTTTTTCATTTTGATAGAAAAGTTATATTAATAATTCAATAATAAATAAATAAGGTATTTAAATTATTATAATAAAAATATTAATTTAAAAAATTAAATTAATTTCACTTATTTTTCTTATTTTTATAATAGATACATTCATTAAACTAAAAAATTGAGTAAGATTAAGTAATGCGCAAAATTGGCAAGATAGGTAGAATAGGATAGAATGTAAAGGTAGAATATGATAGCAGGTAGGATTTTGAAGGATAAAGCTTAAGGAGTAAGTTAGAGAATAAGGATAATATAAGGCTTAGAGTAATATAGGGTAACATAGAATAAAATGGGATAGTAGTATAAGGTACTATAGCATAAGATTTAGAAGGAAGGGTTTAGTGGTAGGGTAATAAGGTAGGAATAGAGGATAGTGTAATATACCATAATGTATGTAGGGTAAAATAAGACAGAAGGTAGGATTTTGAAGGGCAAGGCTCAAGTATTAAGGTGAAGAATAGGGTTAGGGATTATAGAGGACATTGAGTATGATAGGGTTATGTAAGGTAAAATATAACTGGGTATGATAGCAATATAGGGTATAACATAAGATTTAGAACAATGCATAGGATTTAAAAAGTAGGATTTAACATTACGATAGTATAAGATAACATAAGATAGGGGATAGAAGGAAGTATAGGGTAACATAACGTGCAGTAAAGTTTAGGGTAGTATCAGGTGGGATAAAAAAGGTAGAATGGGGTAAAGTGATATAGGATAACATAGCATGTGGTAAAGTTTAGGGCAGTATAAGGTAGGATAAAAAGGGTAGAATAGGATAAGGTGATATAGGATAACATATGGTAGCATAAAGGATGAGATAGAAAGTAATGTTGGATAACATAGGATAGAATAAAAGATAATGTAAGATAACATAAGATAATGTAGGATCATATAGTGTAGCAAAGTATCATGTATGGTAATGTAAGATAAGGATAGTTTAAGATTTAAGAGTTTAGGTATGCCCTTAAGGGTTAGATTTTATAATGTAAGGTACTATATTGTAGGGTAGAGGTAAGGGTTGAATTGAATAATATATTATAGTGTAGGGTTTAAGGTTAAGGTAGAGGATAGTATCGAGTAACATAGGATAAGGTAACATAATGGAATAAAGTGGAATAAAAGAAAATTTAAAGTGACATAGGGTAGGAATTAGTATAGTAGATGCTAGTATATAGTAATATAGGATAAGGTAGGGTAGAGATTAAGGCCTAGGGGCAAGATTGAATAGTATTTAGGTAGTTTATGCTTTAATGGTTTAGATAATTTAGGGTTTAGTATAAGATTGATAGGGGAAGATAGGGTACAGGGTAACATAGATTTGTATAGGGTAGCATATGATAATATGGGATCTAGTAGGATATAAGATAATTAAGGTAACATAAAGTGAGGTAGGGTAGGGTAATTTCATGTAGTAAAGGGTGCATGGTAACATAGGATAAGGCAAGGTAGGTAATAGTTTAGGGTTTAAGAATTTAAGGTATAAAATAGGATAACATAAGGTAGGAATTAGGTAGGGTAAGGTAAAGTAATATAGTGTAATAAAAGGAAGTGTGTGGTAACATATGATGAGGTAAGGTAAATGGTAGTTTAAGATGGTAGTTTAAGATTTAAGAGTTTAAGGTAAGATTGAATAGTGTTCAGATATTTTTATGGTTTAAGAGTTTATAGTTTAGGTAGTTTAAAGTTTAGGATAGGATTGAATAAGATAGGGTAGGGTAGAGAGTAAATTAACATAGAGTAATATAGGGTAGCATATAATAACATTGGATATGGGAGGATGGTAGGGTATAAGATAAGATAAAAGGTGATATAAGGTAACATAGAGTAGAAATAAGGTAAGGTAGGGTAGGTAATATAATGTAAGGTTAGGATAAGGAAAGTTAAGACTGGGTAGGTAATATAATGTAAGGTTAGGATAAGGAAAGTTAAGACTAGTTTAGGATTTAAAGGTTTTAGATCTAGGATAGGATTGAATAGTATTTAAGTAGTTTATGGTTTAAGGGATGGTAGGATTGAATAAGATAGGATAAGGTAGAAAGGAGCATATGGTAACATAAGATAAGCTAGGATAGGCAATTTAAGCTTTAAGGATATAGGATTTTGGTAGTTTAGATTTTAGGGTAGGATTGAATAATGTAGGGTTTAGGATAGTATAATGTAACCTAAGATAGGATTGAGGGCAATATAGGATAACATCGGATAAGGTAACATAGGATAAAGTGTATTATAGTGTAATATAAAGTAGGTTAGAATACGATATGGTAACATAGTGTTTTATGCAAGAGTATCCATATTTGATCCAACCCTAAAACATAAACCATCTTAACCTTAAACCTTAAACAACCATATGTCATATCCTAAGTTACCGTACAACCATTTATTCTACACTATATTACCTTTACATTACCACTCTACCTTACCTTATTTCACCTTATGCTACCATATCCTATTGTATCTTACTTAATCATACCGTAAACCAACCTTACCTTATGTTATATTATTACCTTAACTTATTTTATCTTACCTTATGATACATTAAATTACCTTCTATCCTATGTTATCATGTCTTATGTTATTCTACATTACTTTTACTTTCAACCTCTCCTTATGTTATTCTACCATTTATTCTACACTATATTACCTTTACATTACCACTCTACCTTACCTTATTTTATCTTATGCTACCATATCCTATTGTATCTTACTAAATTCCACCGTAAACTAACCTTACCTTATGTTATATTATTACCTTATGATACATTAAATTACCTTCTATCGTATCTTATCCTGTCTTATGTTATTCTACATTACTTTCAACCTCTCTTTATGTTACCCTCGATTCTATCCTACATTACAATATACTACCTTATGCTAAGGTGCCCAACTCTATTCAATCCTACCTTAAACCATAAATTACCTAAACCTTTAAATCCAAAATTACACTCTATCCTACCTTATCCTATGTTACCTTATACTACTTGTTATTGTATCCTATGATACACTACATTATCCTCAATCTAATGTTACCCCACTCTATATTATTCGACATTACCTTAAATTACCTTATCCAATCCTAATTTATGTTATCTCACATTACCCTTAACCTTACCCTATGCTACTTTTTACCCTATCCTATGCTACACTACATTACCTTTAATCCCTTGTTATCTTATCATATGTTATCAAACATTATCTTAAACTACCCTCTCCAACCTTAACCTATATTACTATATTACCCTATGCTATGATACCTTACATTCAATCCTACCTTAAACTTTAAATTACCAAAATCTTCCTTCAAACCTTAAACTATCCTCTACTTAAGTTATCTTATCTTATTCTACCGTACTTTATCTTGTTTTACCTTCTTTAAGTCTATCCTATGTTATTGTACATTATCCTCACCCTTGCCTTATGTTACCTTTAACACTACTTTATGTTATGTTATATTATCTTGCGCCATAGTACTCTATTCTATTCAATCCTACCTTAAATCATAAATTACCTAAACTTTAAACTCTAAACTACCCTCTACCCTACCCTATTCTACCTTTATACCTTATCCATCTTTTCATCGAAAATTTCCTATCTAGTTTTTACATCATTGCTCCCGTCATAAAACTTTATTAAGTTAAGGTGAAATATATACTCACTTGATAATGTGCATTCACTATAGAAACTTAGAATGGTTTATTTCCACCTTTTTTAAACATAAAGCATTACTTATAATATTCCTATGTTATTGTACATTACCCTCACCCTTGCCTTATGTTACCTTTAACACTACTTTATGTTATGTTATATTATCTTGCGCCATGGTACTCTATTCTATTCAATCCTACCTTAAATCATAAATTACCTAAACTTATCCTATATATAGATTTTACATCATTGCTCCCGTCACAACACTTTATTAAGTTAAGGTGAGATATATACTCACTTGATAACGTGCATCCACTGTAGAAATTTAGAATGGTTTATTTCCACCTTTTTTAAACATAAAGCATTACTTATAATATTCCTATGTTATTGTACATTACCCTCACCCTTGCCTTATGTTACCTTTAACACTATGTTATGTTATATTATCTTACGCCATGGTACTCTACTCTATTCAATCCTACCTTAAATCATAAATTACCTAAACTTTAAACTCTAAACTACCCTCTACCTTACCCTATTCTACCCTTATACCTTATCCATCTTTTCATTGAAAATTTTCTATCTAGTTTTTACATCATTGCTCCTTTCATAACACTTTGTTAAGTTAAGGTGAGATATATACTCATGATAACATGCATCCACTGTAGAAACTTGGAATAATTTATTTCCACCTTTTTTAAACATAAAGCATTACTTATAATATTCCTAAATATCATAGCTTCGTATTTGAAATTCTAGATCATTAGATTCTCATGTTTTATGATGTTTACCCACAAAAGCAAAAATATATCATTGTATTAAAATTTTAGAATCATACTTCTATAGGTGAAAATATCAAGATGTGATATTATAAATTGATTAATTCGACTACTTTATCATCTTTTATTGTTACTTCTTTGTATCCTAAAAATTATTGTATGAACCTAAAAGTTCTTCATAAATGAAAATTCTGAATTAAATATAAAAGAACGTCATATTCCAAGAATAGTTACCTTATTCTATAATACTATAGTTACTTTTTCATATATTCATAATATATATATTCATTTAATTAAACTATAAATAAATTAGTAAGTCACATTTCACACATAGTTAAACTTCTTGAGTCATATTTGAATCTCCCTAATTATTACAACATAATATTTCATAGACACTCTAATTAGTTTATTATAACATCATTTACTATCATACTCTCCCAATGCATCATCTTATATGTCAAACTTATATAAAATATACTTTTCAAATTAACTTCAAACACTCTAAAATATTAAAATTAATAATAAAAACTCTGAACAATCTATAAGAATACCACATTTATATAATTTCATAAAATTATACATTTAGTTCTTAAAATATTTTAGCTTTATTTCAACATAATCACTTAATCATATTTCTCTTCCCTTTAAGATTTCTTTGAACCATGATTGAATCTTTCAAGTTACTAAAATATATTGCACTATATTTTACTATATGCATATTATTCTAGCATTTCCCAACATAAAAAGCATGTTTTTATCATATATCATCGTATATCAAAAACACATAAATGAATTTCTTTCATATATCATCATATATAAAAAAAACACACAAATGAGTTTCTTTAATTTCATCTCAATCTAGCAAAATATAATCATATTTCTCTTCCCTTTAAGATTTCTTTGAACCATGATTGAATCTTTCAAGTTACTAAAATATATTGCACTATATTTTACTATATGCATATTATTCAAGCATTTCCCAACATAAAAAGCATGTTTTTATCATATATCATCGTATATCAAAAACACATAAATGAATTTCTTTCATATATCATCATATATAAAAAAAACACACAAATGAGTTTCTTTAATTTCATCTCAATCTAGCAAAATAGCAAAATATAGGGATTTTGGCATTTAAAGAGGCTTATCTCCATCCTAAGAGGTTGTTAATGACACATTGACGCTAAAAAATGTTACTTGTAGCCATAAATCATAAAAGCTCATTCTTTGGAGTACTACTATTATGGAACACCAATTTGGAGCTTCTGGAAGCTCCAATCCTACCACAGCTAGGAAGAGGCTAAAAGAGGCTCGTGGGAAGCTTCGAGCAGTGCGTGGTAGCTGAAGACCAGTTTGACAATGGCAACTCCACCAACCGCTCTCAAGCTTAATTGACGATCCTCCTACATGATCTTGAAAGCATAGCAATAACCAAATACCAAGCTAAGGGCACAGCACCAGCACCAGTGACAAGAGTTGCAGGCACAACAACAATAGTTGTTTGACAAGGAGAGGACATGCGGGGAAAGAGAAAGGGAAAAAGAGCTTTAGGTTTTGTTTTATGCTTCTTGCACTTAGCATTGCACTTGGTAAGCTTAGATCCAATTGCAATCTAAGCCCTTTATTTGAAATAAAATTGATCTTAACCATTCATTTATTTAAAAGAGATCCATTAATCTTAACCTTTTATAAACTTTTCCCTTACAATTTCTAAAAGTCCCAATAAAATTTAAATGATATTTCTATTAGAAAAAATCATAATAATATTATACAATCAAAATTTAAAATGTTCATGTTTCACCTTGGTATAAATAAGCATAGTTTAACCATCTCTATTAATTAAAATAATTATTTCAAGGTATTTAAAGTAATAAAAAATTTAAATATTAGATATTACATAAAATCCACACCAAGAGTAAGTTTTCAAAAATATAAAAAAAAATAAGCATTGGATGACAACTAGAAGGTAGACATTATTTGAAGGTAAAAACATATCCAAAGTTAATAAAGGACACAATCCAACAAATTTTTCCCAAAAAAACCATCAAGAAAAAGAGGTTTCAGGGTCCAAAACAGTAGTGAAGACCAAGTAATCATTTTCCTAAAATCACAAATAACAAAGAAAGAGGTTCATGGGATAAAATAAAATGGAGCACACGAATAACAATATTGCTTGACACTTTTTTTTTACTATTAAAAATAGGACCAAATGAACTACAAAAAATTTAGGTAATTAAAGTCTACACCAAAAATTTTAGGTAATTAAAGTCTACACCAAGAATAAGTTTTCAAAGAAAAGTATTAAAAATCAGACCTTAGATGACAATTAAAAATGCTTATACAATCCCGACAAAAAGAGTTTTGTCATCATAATTACGATATAATAATGAGACCTTTTTCCTAGAATCATAAGTGAAGAAAAAGAGTTTTGTGGGATAAAATAAAGTAGAGAACTCAAGTAGACATATTGTTCAAACACATTCTTTTTTTGCTTGTAAAAATGGGATCAAATAAAGTCAACACCAATAGTGCGTTTTCAAGAACAAATTGCTCGAATTTTCAAAAAACAGAGATTGGCTGATTATTAAAAAGCAAATATTATTTTAAAGGTAAAAATGTATCTACAGTTAATAAGGAAGGGCCCTATCTAACATGTTTTTCCCAAAAACCATAAAGAGAAAGAGGAATAAAGATCTAAACATAGGTAAAAATCAAGTGATAAGTTTTTCTAGAACCATAAGTAACAAAGAAAGAGATTCATAAAACAAAAGAAAATAAAGAACTTAAGTACAAATATTATCCAAAAATCTACAGTTAATAAGGAAGGCCCCTATCTAACATGTTTTTCCCAAAAACCATACAGAGAAAAAGGAATAAAGATTTAAACACAGGTAAAGATCAAGTGATAATTATTTTTCTAGAATCATAAGTAACAAAGAAAGAGATTCATAAAACAAAAGAAAACAAAGAACTTAAATACAAATATTCTCCAATTTTTTTTTCTAGTTTGGAATACCATAAAAATTTTGAAAAATTAAAGTTTACACCAAAAAAGAGTTTTCAAAGAAAAGTATTAAAAATCAAACATTCGATGAAAATTAAAAAGCTTATAGGAATGATAAAATATGTTTTATCATCATAATCATAATATAATAATAAAACATTTTTTGAAAATCATAATGAATGAAGAAAGAAGTTTATAGGGCAAAATAAAACAAAGAACTCAAGAAAAAATATTGCTTGGACACTTTTTTTTATTGTAAAAATAGGACCAACCAAATAAACGACAAATATTTCAACCAAATAAAGTCAACGCCAATGTTGAGTTTTCAAATAACAAGTTATAAAAAGCAGATATTCGATGACAGTTAAAAAGCAGACATTATTTTGCAAAAAGAACATGTCTAAAGTTAATAAAAATGGAATCTATATAATATATTCTTCCCAAAAATCATAGAGAGAAAGAGAAGAGTCAAAATATTAGTAAAGATTAAGTAATCATTTTCTCTAGGACCATAAGTAAAGAAGGTTCAAGAGATAGAATAAAATAGAGAACTCAAGTACAAATATTACTCGAATACTTTTTTTTAAGACAATAAAAAGAGAACTAAAATAGAACTACAAAAATTTTGAGTAATAAGTCTATACTAGGAATGAGTTTTCAAAAAAAGTTATTAAAAATTAGAGTTTGAATGACTATTGAAAACACTTATAGGTTCATGATATAAAACAATTTGACCACCATAATTCCAATATAATAATGGGATATTTTTTATAAAATCATAAGTAAAGAAGAAAAAGGTTTATGTGAAAAGGTTTGCAAAAATAGGATCAAATTAAATCAATACCAAGAATGAGTTCTAAAAAAAAAACAGTTGCTAGGTAAGTTTTGAAAAAATAGACATTGAAAGATAGTTAAAAAAGCATACATTATTTTAAAGGTAAAAACATTTTCAAAATTAATAAAGAAGGAACCAATTCAACATTTTTCCCAAAAATCATACAAAAGAGTAAGGGTTAAAACATTGGTGAAGATTAAGCGATCATTTTTTCTAAAATCATAAGTAATGAAGAAAGAGGTTCATGCGATAAAATAAAATAGAAAACTCGGGTAGCAATAATGCTCGGAAACTTTTTTGTCTTTTACTGTTAAAAATAGGAACAAATGAATCATAAAAATTTTAAGCAATTAAAATTTACTCTAGGAATGGGTTTTCAACAAAAAGTGTTAATAATCAAACCTTAGATGACAATTAAAAAGGCTTATAAGATCATGACCAAATGAGTTTTATCATCATAATTCTAATATAAAAATTATACATTTTTTTATAATCATAAGTATTTAAGAAAAAGGTTCATGAGACAAAATAAAACAGAGAACTAAGGTAAATATATTCCCCAAACACTTTTTTTTGTGTTTGTAAAAAATAGAACCAAATAAAGTCAATACCAAAAGTGAGACTCTGATTTCAAAAAATAAACTTTGGTTGAAAATTAAAAAGCAGACATTATTTTTTAGGAAAAAAATCCAAATGAACAACAAAAATTTCGAGCAATTTAAATTTACACTAGAAATGAGTTTTCAACAAGAATTATTGAAAACTAGACATTGGTTGACAAATAAAAAAGCTTACAGGAATCTAACAAGGAGTTTTATGATTATAATTACAATATAATAATGAGATTTTTTTCTAAAATCATAATTAAAAAATAAAAATGTTTGTAAAATAAAATAAAATAGAGAACTCGAGTAAACGTATTGTCTGGACATTTCTTCTCTTTTTTTTTTTTGTAAAATAGGTTCAAATAAAGTCAATAACAAGAATAAGTTTTTTATTTTTCAAAAAAAAAGTTCAATAAGTTTTCAAAAAATAAACATCAGATGAAAGCAAAAAAAAAAAAAAAGACATTATTTTAAATGTAAAAACATGTCTAAAGTTAATAAAGAAGGAATTAGTTCAACATATTTTTCCTAAAAACCATAAAGAGTAAAAGGAAGGGTTAAAACACTAGTGAAAATTAAATGATCATTTTTTTCCTAAAATTATAAGTAATGTAGAAAGAGGTTTATAGGATCATGACAAAAAGAATTTTATCATCATAATCAAAACTCAAGTAGAGATAATACCCGAACTTTTATTTTCTATTAAAAATAAGACCGAATGGACAATAAAAGTTTTGACCAAATAGAGTCGACACCAAAAGTGAATTTTCAATGTAAATTATTAAAAAGCAAGCATTGGATAATAATGAAAAAGTTTTATAGGATCATGACCAAAATAATTATTTTATCATATGTATAAAAAGGGTCTGAAAAAGGAAACTACTTTTTCTTCCAAAAGCTTGAACTCTTGAATGGCTTGGGCCAACGGTCCATTCCTTCTAGGAAAAATTTAAGTTGAACACACACATAAGGGAATATCGACAAGACGCTTAACCCAAAGTTAGTTAAAAAGAAACCAATCCCATATATTTTTCGTCAAAATTATATAAAGTATTAGGAGTAAAGATCTAAATATTAGTGTAAATCATATGATTATTTTTTCTAAATTCATAAGTAAAAAAAAAAGGTTCAAAATACATTAAAATAAAGCTCTTAGTGTAGAAACAATGCCCAAACACATTATTTTACTTGTAAAAATATGTCTAAAGTTAATAAAGAAAGAACTAATCTAACATATTTTTCCCAAAAAGCATAGAGAGAAGGAGAAGTAAGGGTCAAAACACGGGTGAAGATCAAATGATTATTTTTTCTAGAATCATAAGTAATGAAGAAGGAGGTTCATGGGAAAAAATAAAATAAAGAGCTTAAGTAGAAAAATTGCACAGACACCCTTCTTCTTCTTCTTTTTTTTTTGCTTGTAAAAATAAGTTCAAATAAATGACAAAAATTTTGACTAAATAAAGTGAACATCAAGAGGAAGTTTTTAGAAAAAAAAAAAGAAAAAGTATCAAAAGATAGACATTGGATGACAATTAAAAAGAAGACATTATTTTGAAGGTAAAAACATGTCCAAAGTTAATAAAGGAATTAGTTCAACAAATTTTTCTCAAAAACCATAAAGAAAAAGAAAAGTAAGGGTTAAAACACCAGTAAAGATCAAGTGATCATTTTTTCTAGAATTGTAAGTAATAAAGAAAGACGTTCACAGGATAAAATAAAATAGAGAACTTGAGCAATAGTATTGCCCGGACTTTTTTCTTTTGCTGGGAAAATTAGATATTGGATGACAATTAAAAATATCTATAGGATCATGACAAAAAGAATTTTATCATTATAATTACAATATAATAATAGACATTTTTTTGAATGACAATTTAAAAGGAGATTTTTTTTTAAGGCAAAAACATGTCCAAAGTTTATAAAGAAGGAATCTATCCAACATTTTTTTTTCAACGACCCTAGGGAGATAAAGGAGTAAATATTAAAATATTGGTAAAGATCAAATGATTATTTTTCTAGTATCACGAGTAATGAAAAAAAAAAGGGTTTACGTGACAAACTAAAATAGAGACTCAAGTCCAAATATTGCTTAGACACACTTTTTTTCGAGGTTGTTAAAAATAGGATAAAAAGAACCACAAACATTTTAAGGAATTAAAGCCAACGCTAAAAATGAATTTTCAAAGAAAAGTATTAAAAATCAATTTTCAAAGAAAAGTATTAAAAATCAATATTGGATGACAATTAAAAAGGCTTATAAGATCATGACAAAAAGAGTTTTATCATTATAATTACAATGTAATAATAAGATCTTTTCTTTAGAATCACAAGTAAAGAAAAAAAAAGGTTCCTGGAACAAAATAAAACAAAAAAGCACAAGTAGCATTATTGCTAGGACAATTTTTATTTTGAGTTCGTACCATCAAGACCAAAGAATGATAAAATTTTCAAACAATTGAAGTCCATAGTAAGAATGAGATTTCAAAGAAAAGTATTAAAAATCAAACTTTAGATGATAGCGGATCATGATAAAAAGAATTTATCAACATAATTATGATATGATAATGAAACTCTTTCTAGAATTATAAGTAAAGAAGAAAGAGGTTTGTGTGATAAAATAAAATAAAGAACTCAAGTTGATATATTGCTTGAACACTTTTTCTTTTTTTTTTCTTTTGTTTGTAAATATAGGATCAAATAAATGATAGAAATTTCGACCAAATAAAATCAACACTAAGATAGGACCAAATATAATAGAGAACTCAAGTAGACATATTGCCTGGGCACTTCTTTTTTTACATGATAATGAAACTTTTTTTCTAGAGTTATAAGTAAAGAAAAAAGAGGTTTGTGTGATAAAATAAAATAAAGAACTCAAGTTGATATATTGCTTGAACACTTTTTCCTTTTTTTTTTTTGTTTGTAAATATAGGATCAAATAAATGATAGAAATTTTGACCAAATAAAGTCAACACTAAGATGGGGCCAAATATAATAGAGAGCTCAAGTAGACATATTGCCTAGGCACTTCTTTTTTTTACATGTAAAAATAAGACTAAATAAATTACCAAAATTTAACTAAATAAAGTCAATACCAAGATTGAAATTTAAAAAAAAGTATTAAAAATAAGCATTATTTTGCAAGTAAAAACATGTCCAAAGTCAATAAAGAAGGGACTTATCCAACATATTTTTCCCAGAAACCGTAGAGAGAAAGAGAAGTAAAGGTCAAATCATTGATAAAAATCAAGTAATCATTTTTTTTTAGAATCAAAAGTAAAGATCAAATCATTGATAAAGATCAAGTGATCATTTTTTTTAGAATCATAAGTAAAGAAGAAAGACATTTATGGAACAAAATAAAATAGAAAACTCAAATACAAATATTGCTCAGACACTTTTATTTTTTTGCGGGTAAAAATAAGAGCAAAATAGAATCATAAAAATTTTGAGCAATTCAAGTCTATACTAGTAATGAGGTTTCAAATGAAAGATATTAAAAATCAAACATTTGATGATAATTAAAAAAGCTTAAGCTTATAGGATCACGACAAAAAGAGGTTTACCATCATAATTACAATATAATAATGGGATATTTTTTCTAGAATTATAAGTAACAAAGAAAGATGTTCATGGGATAAAATAAAAGACAAAACTCAAGTAGAGATGCTGCCTCGACACTTTTTTTCTAGTAAAAACAAGAACAAATGGACCACATAAATTTCGACCAAATAGAGTCCATATTCAAAGTGAGTTTTCAATGAAAATTATTAAAAAGCAAGCATTGGATGACAGTTAAACAGTTTATAGGATTATGGCCAAAATAGAACTATTATTATAAGTACAAAAATAGGTCATATCATGGCTTGAATAGAGAGATAACAAAGTTAGAAGAGGGAAACAAAAGCTTGAGTTCTTGAATGGCTTTGGTTAAGGGTGCATTCCTTCTGAGGAAAATTTGGGTCGAACACACATAAGGCAATATCGACAAGAAATTTAACCCAAATTTAATAAAAAAGAAATTAATCTGACATATTTTTTGTTAGAATCATATAAAGAATCAGGAATAAAGATCTAAATATAGGAGTAGATCAAATGATTATTTTTTTCTAAAGTTATAAATGATAGGAAAAGAGGTTTTGAACACAAGAAAATAAAGTTCTTATATAAAAACATTGTCCGAACACATTATTTTACATGTAAAACATGTCCAAAGTTTAAAGAAAAAAAGGAACTCGTCCAACATATTTTTCCTAAAAACTAGAGAGAAAAGGAGGAGGAAAGATCAAAACACTGGTAAAGATCAAATGATCATTTTTTCTAAAATCATAAGTAATGAAAAAAAGGTTCATAAGACAAAATAAAATAGAGAACTTAAGTACAAATATTGTTTGAACATTTTTTTAGCTTGTAAAAATAGGATCAAATAAATGAAAGAAATTTTGAGCAAATAAAGTGAACAACAAGAGTGAGTTTTTAGGGAAAAAAAAGTATCAACAAATAGACATTGGATGACAATCAAAGAGCAAACATTATTTTGAAGGCAAAAATATATCCAATGTTAGTAAAGGAATTAATCTAAGATATTTTTCTAAACAACTATAAAGAGAAAGAGAAGGGTCAACACATTGGTGAGGATCAAGTAATCATTTTTCCTAGAATTTTAAGTAATGAACAAAAGTTTTATCATCATAATTACAACATTATATACAGGTTCGGAGGACAAAATTAAATAAAGAACTCAACTAAACATATTGCCCAAACACTTTTTTCTTTGTAGTGAAAATAGGGTCAAATAAAGACAACACTAAAAGTGAATTTTCAAAAAATAAACATTGGATGAAAATTATAAAGTAGAAATTATTTTGAAAGTAGATACATATCCAAATTAGCCGTAACAATTTTGAGCGATTAAAATCCACAATAGCAATGAATTTTCAAAGAAAAGTATTAAAAATTAGATGTTGAATAACAATTAAAAATGCTTATAGGATCATGGCAAAAATAGATGTATCATCATAATTATAATATAATAATAAGACATTTTTTCTAGAATCATAAGTAAAGAGAAAAAAGGTTTGTGGGATAAAATAAAACAGAAAACTCAAGTGGACATAGTGCCTGGACACTTTTGCTTCAAAAAATAAGATTGAAAAATGTCAACAACAAGAGTGAGATTTTCAAAAAAAAAGTTGGGTAAGTTTTCAAAAAATAGAAATTGGATGACAGTGAAAAAGCAAACATCATGGTAAAAATATGTCCAAATGACCCACAAAACTTTCAAGCAAATAAAGTTTACACTAAGAATGAATTTTCAAAGAAAAGTATAAAAATTAGACATTAGATGACTATTAACAAGACATACAATTCATGAAAACAAGAATTTTATCATCATAATTACAGAAAGATATTTTCTAAAATCATAAGTAAAAAAGAAACAATTTCGAAGGTTAAAATAAAATAGAGAATTCAGGAAGACATATTGCCTAAACACCTTTCTTTTTTGGTTATAAAAAAAATGGATTAAATAAAGTCACACTAAGCATGAGTTTTCAAAAAATAGACATTGGATGATAGTTATAAAGCAGATAATATCTTGAAGGTAAAAACTTGTCCTAATGAACGATAAAAATTTTAAGTAGTTAAAATTTACACCAAAAATGAGTTTTCAAAGAAAAGTATAAAAAATTAGATGTTGGAAAACAATTGAAAATGCTTATAAAATTATGAGAAAAGTGTTTTATCATCATAATTACAATATAATAAGGAGACTTTTTTTAATAAGTGAAAAAAAAAAAGAGAGATTCGAGGGACAATATAAAATAGAGAATTGAAGTAGACATATTTCACAAACACTTTTTTTCTCTTGTAAAAAGAGGACCAAATAAGTCAACCCCAAGAATGAGTTCTAAAAAAAAGATGGATGAGTTTTCAAGGCTATGTTTTCAAAAAAAATGGATGTTAGGTGACAGAAAAAGCACACATTATTTTGAAGGTAAAAATATGTTCAAATGAATTATAAAAATTTCAAGCAATTAATCTACATCCAAAATCAATTTTCAAAGAATAGTATTAAAAATTAGATATTGGATTACAATTAAAAAGGCTGATAAAATCACGATAAAAAGAATTTTATCATCATAATTACAATATAATAATGAGACATTTTTTTTAATAATTATCTGTAAAGAAGAAAGAGGTCCAAATGACAAAATAAAATAGGGAACTCATGTAGACATGGTGCTTGGACATTTTTTTTTCTTATAAAAATAAGACCGAAAAAAGTCAAAAACCAAGAATGAGTTTTTGTCTTTCTTTAAAAAAAAGTTATGTGAATTTTCATGAATGAATTTAAAAAAATAGACATTAAAGATCAGTTAAAAAGTAGACATTATTTTGAAGGTAAAAGGATGTTCAAATGAATCACAAAATTTTTGAGCATTGGAAGTAAACAACAAGAATGAGTCTTCAAGGAAAATTATTAAAAATTAGACATTAGATGACGATTTAAAAGGCTTAGAGGATTATGACAAAAATAGTTATATCATCATAAGCATAATATACTTGGACATTGTTTCTAGAATACTAAGTAAAGAAGATTGAGTTTCATGTAACCAAATAAAAATGAGAACTCAAGTAAGCATATTGCTACAATACTTTTTTCTCTTTTTGCTTGTTAAAATAAGACCATATAAAGTCAACACGGGAGTGAGTTTTCAAAAAAAATAAAAAGTTGCGTGGGTTTCCAAGAGTGAGTTTTCAAAAAATAGACATTGGATGACAGTTAAAAAGCAAACATTATTTTGAAAGTAAAAACTTATCCAAATAAACCACAAAAATTTTGAGCAAATAAAGTCTACACCAAGAATGAATTTCCAAAGAAAAGTATTAAAAATCAAATTTTATATGATAATTAAAAAGTAGACATTATTTTGAAGTAAAAACATATCCAAATGAACCACAACAATTTAAGGCAACTAAAGTTTACACCAGGAAAAAGTATTAAAATTAGACATTGGATGACAAAAAAAAAGGCTTATAGGATCATAACAAAAAGGAATTTATCATCATAATTACGATAAAATAATGAGATATTTTTCTAGAATCTTAAGTAAAGGAAAATGCGGTTCATAGGATAAAATAAAACAGAGAACTGAAGTGGCTGTAAGTCATATTTCACGAACATTTTTTATTTCCTGTAAGAATAGGACCAAATAAAGTCAACATCGAGGGTGATTTTCAAAAGACAAAAAAGGTGGGCGAGTTTTCAAAACATAGACGTTGGATGACAGTTAGAAAGCAAATATTATTTTAATGATAAAAATATGTCCAAATGAACTATAAAAATTTTGAGCAATTAAAGTCTACACTAGAAATGAGTTTTCAAAGAAAAGTAAAAATAAGATATTGGATGAGAATTAAAAAGGCTTATAAGATTATGACAAAAAGTGTTTTATCATGATAATTATAATACAATAACAAGATATTTTGTTCTATAATCATAAGTCAAGGAGAAAGTAGTTTGGAGGTCAAAATAAAATAGGAAACTTATGCAGATATAGTGGCCGGACATTTTTCTCTTCCTGTAAATATAGGATTAAATAAAGTCAATATCAAGAGTGAATTTTCAAAAAAAAAAAAAAGTTGCGTGAGTTTTCAAGAGTAAGTTGTCAAAAAATAGACATTGGATGATACTTAAAAAGCAAATATTATTTTGAAGGTACCCAACCAAATGACCCATAAAAATTTCGAGCAAAAAAGTTTACACCAAGAATGAATTTTAGAATAAAAGTATTAAAAATTAGACGTTATATGACAATTAAAAAGGCTTATATGGTCATGACAAGAATAATTTTACCATCATAATTATAATATAATAATGAGACATTGTTTCTGGAATCATAAATAAAGAAGAAAGATTTTTTGGGGACAAAATGAAATAAAAAAATTAAGTAGATATATTGCTCAAACACTTCTTTTTTTTTTTTTCCTTTACTTGTAAAAATATTACCAAATAAAAAAAACACAAGGAGTGAATTTTTCCAAAAAAAAATCACTGAGATTTTAATGGTGAGTTTTGATAAAACAGACATTAGATAGTAATTAAAAAGTAGACACTATTTTGATTTTAAAAACATGTCCAAAAGAATTAAAATAATTTAGTGCAAATAATGTCTACATTAGGAATGAGTTTCCAATGAAAAGTAATAAAAATCAAACATTAGATGTCAATTAAAAAGGCTTATAAGATAATGACAAAAATGGTTTTATCAACATAATTATAACATAATAAAGAATCATTTTTTTAGAATCATAAGTAAAAAGAAAAATTTGGAGACAAAATAAAAAGAGAACTCAAGTTGACATATTGCTCGAATACCTTTTTTTTCCTTATAAAAATAGGTCCAAATAAAGTACACACCAAGAGTGAGTTTTTTTCAAAAAAAAAAAAAGTTAGGTGAGTTTCAAGGAATAGACATTGGATGATAGTTAAAATGTAGAAATTATTTTGAAAGTAAAAACATGTCCAAATGAACTATAAAAATTTCGAGTAATTAAAGTCTACACTAAAAGGCAGACATTTTTTTCTAAGTTAAAAGGAGGAACCTATCCAACATATTTTTCCCAAACGCTGTAGAGAGAAATAAAAGCAAGGGTTAGAAGTAACCATAAAAGAGGTTCATTGGCCAAAATAAAATAGAGAATTTGAGTAGAAATATTACCCGAACACTTTTTTTTGGCTAGTAAAAATAGGACCACATGAACAATAAAAATTTTGTTATTAAAGTCTACACTAGGAGTAAGTTTTTAAAGGAAAGTATTAAAAATAAGACATTGGATGATAATTAAAAAGGCTTATAATATCATGATAAAAAGAGTTTTATCATCATAATTATGATATAATAATGAGACATTTCTTCTAGAATCATAAGTAAAGATTGAGATTTGTAAGTTAAAATAAAATAGAGAACTTAAGTAGACACATTCCCTAGATACTTTTTTTCTTTGCTTTTAAAAATAGAACCAAATAAAGTCAACATCAAGAGTGAATTTTAAAGAAATAGACATTGGATGACCATTAAAAAGTAGACATTATTTTGAAGGTAAAGACATACCCAAATGAACCACAAAAAAAATTGATTAATTAATGTATACATCAGGAATGAGTTTTCAAAGAACAGTATTAAAAATCAGACATTGGATAACTATAAAAAAGGCTTATAGGATCATGACAAAAGAAGTTTTATTATCATAATTATAAGTAAAGAAGAAAGTGGTTTGTGAGATAAAATGAAACAGAAAACTCAAGTAGTCATATTTCCTAAACTCTTTTTTTTTTTTGGTTTACTTATAAAAATAGGACCAAATAAAGTCAAACCTATGAATGAGTTTTATGAGTTTTCAAAAAATAGATATTGGATGATAGTTAAAAAGTAGACAATATTTTGAAGGTAAAAATACGTCCAAATTAACTACAAAAATTTTGAGAAATTAAAATCTACACTGGAAATGAGTTTTCAAAAAAAAAAGTATTAAAAACTAGATATTGGATGACAATGCAAAAGGCTTATAGGAACATGACAAAAAGAATTTTATCATCATAATCAAAACTCAAGTAAAGATAACACCTAGACTTTTTTTTTTGTTGTTGCTATTAAAAATAGGACCAAATGAACAACATAAGTTTTGACCAACTAGAGTTAACACCAAAAGTGAGTTTTCAATGAAAATTATTAAAAAGCAAGCATTAGATGATAGTGAAAAAGTTTTATAGGATCATGACCAAAATATTTTGAAGGTAAAAACATGTCCAAATCAACTGCAAAAATTTCGAGCAATTAAAATTTATACTAGAAATGAGTTTTCAGAAAAAAGTATTAAAAACTAGACATTGAATGACAATGAAAAAGGTTTATAGGATCATAACAAAAAGAATTTTATCATCATAATCAAAAATCAAGTAGAGATAATACCCAAACTTTTTTTCTATTAAAAATAAAACCAAATGAACAACAAAAGTTTTGACCAAATAGAGTCAACGTCAAAAGCGAGTTTTCAATGAAAGTTATTAAAAAGCAAGCATTGGATGATAGTGAAAAAGTTTTATAGGATCATGACCAAAATAGTTCTTTTATCATATGTATAACAATAGGTCATATCTTAGTTTGAGTACATAGACAATAGGGTCTGAAGAAGGAAACTATTTTTTTTTTTCCAAAAGCCTAAACTCTTGAATGGCTTGGGCCAACGGTCCAAGGTCCATTTCTTCTAGGAAAAACTTAGGTTGAACATACACATAAAACAATATGGACAAGACATTTAACCCAAAGTTAATAAAAAAGAAACCAATCCAATATATTTTTTGTCAACATCATACAAAGTATTAGGAGTAAAGATCTAAACACTAATGTAAATCATATGATTATTTTTTCTAAGGTAACAAAAAAAGGTTTGAAATATATTAAAATAAAACTCTTAGTGTAGAAACATTACCCAAACACATTATCTTACTTGTAAAAATATGTCCAAAGTTAATAAAGAAAGAACTAATCTAACATATTTTTCCCAAAAACCATAGAAAGAAGGAGAAGTAAGGGTCAAAACACTGGTGAAGATCAAATGATTATTTTTCCTAGAATCTTAAGCAATGAAGAAGGAGGTTCATGGGGAAAAATAAAATAGAGGGGTCAAGTAGAAATATTGCCCAGACAATTTTTTTTTTTTTTTAGCTTGTAAAAATAAGTTCAAATAAATGATAGAAATTTTGACCAAATAAAGTGAACATCAGGAGAGAGTTTTCAAAAAATGAAAAAAAAAAGAAGTATCAAAAGATAGACATTATTTTGAAGATAAAAACATGTCCAAAGTTATTAACAGAATTAATTCCACATATTTTTCTCAAAAACCATAAAGAAAAAGAAGAGTAAGGGTTAAAACACTGGTGAAGATCAAGTGATCATTTTTTCTAGAATTATAAGCAACGAAGAAAGAGGTTCACAGGATAAAATAAAATAGAAAACTTAAGTAACAATATTGCACAGACTTTTTCTTTTTCTTTTTTTGGCTAGGAAAATTAGATGTTGGACGACAATTAAAAATATTTATCGGATCATGACAAAAAGAATTTTATCATTATAATTACAATATAATAATTAGACTTTTTTTTTCTAGAATTATAAGTAAAGAAGCTAGAAGTTCATGGGATAGAATAAAACAGAGAACTTAAGTAGACATATTTCTTGGACACTTTTTCATTTTTTTTACATGAAAAAATAGGATCAAATAAAGTCACACCAAGAGTGAGTTTTCAAAAAAATAGTCAGGTGAGTTTTCAAGAGTAGGTTTTCAAAAAAATAGATATTGGATGATAGTTAAAAAAGCAGATATTATTTTGAAGGTAAAAACATATACAAATGAACCAAAAAAAATTTATGCAATTAAAGTTTACACCAGAAATGAGATTTCAAAGAAAAGTATTAAAAATTAGACCTTGAATGATAATTAAAAAGGCTTATAAGATCATGATAAAAAGAGTTTTATCATCATAATTGCAATATAATAATGAGAATCTTTTTCTAGAATATAAGTAAAGAAGAAAGAGGTTTAGAGGATAAAATAAAATAGAGAACTCAAGTAGACATATTGCCTAGAAACATTTTTTTTATTTTTTCTTTGTAAAAATAAGACTAAACAAAGTCAACACCAAGAGTGAGTTTTCAAAAAATAGACATTGAATTATAGTTAAAAGATAGACATTATTTTGAAAGTAAAAATATGTCCAAAGTTATTAAAGAAGAAACCTATCCAACATATTTTTCCCCAAAACCATAGGGAGAAAGAGGAGCAAGGGTCAAAACACTAGTGAAAATCAAGTGATTATTTTTTTCTACCATCAAAAGTCACGAAGGAAGAGGCATATAAGACAAAATAAAATAAAGAACTTAAGTATAATATTGCCCAAACATTTTTTCTTTTGGCTAGTAAATGCAGGACCAAATGAATCACAAAAATTTTAAGGAATTAAAGTCTACACCAAAAATAAGTTTTCAAAGAAAAGTTTCAAAAATCAGAGATCGGATGACAAGTAAAAAGGCTTATAAGATCATGATAAAAAGAGTTGTATCATCATAATTACAGTATAATAATAAGTAACAAAGAAAGAGGTTCATGGGATAAAATAAAACACAAAACTCAAGTAGAGATACTGCTGCACACTTTTTTGTTTGTTGGTGAAAACAGGACCAAATGAACTACATAAATTTCAACCAAATAGACTCTACACCAAAAGTGCATTTTTAATGAAAATTATTAAAAAGTGGGCATTGAATGACAGTTAAAAATGCTTGGAGGATCATGACCAAAATAGTTCTATCATCATAATTAGAAAAGTGGGTCATATCAAAGGAAACTGTTTTTTCTTTCTTTTACAAAAACCTGATCTCTCGAATGGCTTGGGTCAAGTGTCTCCTTCTATGAAAAATTTGGGTTATATGGCATGACATTTAACCTAAAGTCAATAAAGAAGAAACCAATCCAACATAATTTTCATTGGAATCATATGAAGTATTAGGAGTAAGGATTTAAATACTGGTGTGGATCAAATAATTATTTTTTCTAGAGTTGTAAGCAACAGAAAAAGAGGTTCAAAACACAATAAAATAAAGCACTTTGCTTGAATGCATTATTTTGTGGGTAAAAACATATCCAAATTTAATAAAGAAGGAACCAATCCAACATATTTTTCACAAAATCCATAGAGCGAAAAAGGATTAAGGATCAAAACTCCGGAGAAGATTAAGTGATTGTTTTTTCTTGAATCATATGAACGAAGAAAAAGGTTTATGGGACAAAATAAAATAAAGCACTTAAGTACAAATATTGCCCAAACACTATTTTCTTTCGTTGGTAAAATAAAAAAAAGACACCAAATGAACTACAATAATTTCGAGCAATTAATGTCTACTCCAAGAAGGAGTTTTCAAAGAAATGTATCAAAAATTATATATTGGATGACGATTAAAAAGGCATAAAGGATCATGATAAAATGAGTTTTATCATCATAATTATAATATAATACTGGGACATTTTTTTCTAAAATCATAAGTGACTAAGACAGATGTTCAGGGGACAAAATAGAACAAAGAACTCAAGTAGAAATATTGTCAAGAGACTTCTTTTTCCCCAATTGTAAAAAACAAGACCAAATAAATCACATAAATTTCGACTAAATAGAGTCAAGAGTGAGTTTTCAAAGAAAAACAGTAAAAAGCAAACGTTAAATATCAATTAAAAAGGCTCATAGGATCATGACCAAAAGAATTTTATCATCATAATTATAATATAATAATAGGACATATCTCAGTCCAATTATATGGATGATAGGGTCAGAAGTAGGAAACTAATTTTTTTCCAGATCTCTGGAATGGGGTCATCGGTCCAATATTCTGGGACAAATTCGTTTGAACATTATACATAAGTGAAGACTTTTGACCCAAAGTTAACAAAAAAGGAACCAATCCAATATATTTTTCATCAAAATCACAAAAAGAAATAGGAGTAAGGGTCTGATGAATGGCGAAGATCAAATGATATTTCTTCTTGGAGCCGCAAGAACAGAAAATGATTTTCATGTGACAAAATAAAACAGAGCACTCAATGTAGAAATATTGCCCTGGAACTTTTATTTGTGGGTAAAAACATGTCCAAATGGCCCATTTTAAGCAGATCATGACCTCATCACTATAATCTAAGGCTCAAGAGGTGAGGTGATCTTTCGTTCTAATATAGATAAACATAGCCAACAATTTTAGTAGCCTAACTACCCGAATTTGAGGCAGTTTTCAAAATAAATCAGCTACAAAATATACGAAAAGGAGAAAAAACAGTAGACATAATTAACAGCACCTCTGGGACCATAACAAATTACCAATATATGACGCCAATGATTACCAAAGTCTATATACGAAATTAGTCCATAGTTGAGCTGAAATTACTTATCATATCGTATACATTGAAAGAATTTTCTTTTACTGGTAAAGCAATATACGAAAAGGAGAAAAAACAAATCATATCGTATACATTGCACCACCTCAATTAAATTTTTTCTTTTACTGGTAAAGCAAAATCAAATGAACTACAAAAATTATTAAAAAATAGACAATGGATGATAGTTGAAGAGGCTTATAGGATCATGACCGAAATTTTTTTATCATCATAATCATAATTATAATATAATAATGGGACATATCTCGGTCCAATTATGCAGATGACAGGGTCAAAAGTAGGAAACTATTTTTTCCCATAAGCCTGATCTCAGGAATGGTTAGGGTCATCGGTCCAATGTTCTGGGACAAATTCAGGTTGAACATTACACATAAACAAAGAACTTTGACCCAAATTTAACAAAGAAGGAACCAGTCCTATATATTTTTCATAAAATCACAAAAAGAATTAGAAGTAAGGGTCTAACAAATGGCGAAGATCAAATGATATTTTTTCCTCCAGTCAAAAGGAACAGAAAAACATTTTCATGTGACAAAACAAAACAGAGCACTCAATGTAGAAAAATTGCCCGGAAACTTTCATCTGTGGGTAAAAACATGTCCAAACGGTCCATTCCAAGCAGATCATGACCTTATCACTATAATCTAAGGCTCAAGCGGTGATCTTTCCTTCTAATATAGATAAACATAGCCGACAATCTTAGTAGCCCAAACAACTGCCTGAATCCGAGGCACCATCCAATATAAATCAGCTACAAAATACACGAAAAGGAGAGAAAACAATAGACATAATTAACAGCACCTCAGGGACCATACCAAATTGCCAATATATGACGCCAGCGATTACAGAAGTGCGAACTATTCGACTTTTTAAGCGATCA